>CM065734.1:61438649-61443649 GCA_033310375.1 Conus canariensis
GACCATTGACCACTGGCCCCCTTTATTTCGTATAATGACGGTCAATAACAACTCAGTTTTTGTGAACAAAAAAACAAAAAACAAAACCAAAAAAATCTAGTTGCAAAGTGAGACGACTGCAGGCGGAAATCTAAACAAATCTTAAATAAATGTTAGCGAACCGCCCAGAGAAACGTGGACAAACGAGTCAAAAGACAAAACACGACGCATTTCGACCTCCTCTTCAGGCAAGATACAAATCTTGTGCATAATGTTTGTATCTTGCCTGAAGAAGACCTAAGAGGTCGAAACGCGTCGTGTTTTGTCTTGTGAGTCGTTTGTCCATGTTTCTCTGGGCGGTGTGCTAACATTCATTTAAGATTTTTTTTTTAAATCACTCATAATGTCCTGAACAACACGTGGATCAAATGTTTCCATCACACTGGTTGTCCCCTGCATTTGGTATGATTTATTTTTTACATGAATTCGATTCTGTCAGATACGTCTTTCCTTCTGTTAACAGCAACACAAAGACACTAGGTTGCTTCTGCCTGTTTTACAGTCATGATCTTTGGCCAGCACTTCAACAACCCTTCAGTCAGTACAGACATGCACAAAGAACTTGGCCAGCACTTCAACAATCCTTCAGTCAGTACAGACATGCACAAAGAACTTGGCCAGCACTTCAACAACCCTTCAGTCAGTACAGACATGCACAAAAACTTGGCCAGCACTTCAACAACCCTTCGGTCAGTACAGACATGCACATAGAACTTGGCCAGCACTTCAACAACCCTTCAGTCAGTACAGACATGCACAAAGAACTTGGCCAGCACTTCAACAACCCTTCAGTCAGTACAGACATGCACAAAGAACTTGGCCAGCACTTCAACAACCCTTCAGTCAGTACAGACATGCACAAAGAACTTGGCCAGCACTTCAACAACCCTTCAGTCAGTACAGACATGCACAAAGAACTTGGCCAGCACTTCAACGATCCTTCAGTCAGTACAGACATGCACAAAGAACTTGGCCAGCACTTCAACGATCCTTCAGTCAGTACAGACATGCACAAAGAACTTGGCCAGCACTTCAACGATCCTTCAGTCAGTAAAAGCATGCACAAAGAACTTTGGCCAGTACTTTAACAACCTCAAAAACAAGTGGAAGTAGTAGATAACTTCACATACATAGGCAGCTCTATCAACAACGCCAGTGACCTCGACCATGAACTGAAGTGTCCTATTGGGAAGGCAACATCAGCATCCAATCAGCTGAACAATATTTGGAACAGCAAGAAATTCTCCCTTAGAATCAAATTGAAATTGTACAACTCCAGTGTGATTTCAACGCTGTTATATGGCTGTGAAACCTGGCAACTGAAGACCACCCAGGAGAAGAAACTCGACGCTTTTGATACTAAGTGCCTACGTAAGATCTTGGGCATCTAATAGTCAGACTTTATACCAAATGAAGACGTCAGGGAGAGGTCCAAACAGCTCCCCGTGTCAACCATCTGCAGACGGCGCCTCCACTGGCTGGATCATGTCTTAAGATTACCCTCTTCAAGACCTGCAAACCAAGCCATTAAATGGAACCCAGCAGGCCAGAGAAAAAGAGGACGACCCAGGATGAGCTGGCGACAGACGGTGGAGAGAGACCTCAGACTCGTTGACAGAGGATGGAGTGACACTAGGAAACTGGCTGAGGACCGTGCACAGTGGAGCGCCTTGGCTGCCAAATGCGTCGCAATACGTGGGAGCATCTAAGTAAGTAAGTCAGTACAGACATGCACAAGGAATTTTGGCTAACACTTGAACAACTCCTCAGTTAGTAAAGACATGCACAAAGAACTTTGACCAACACTTTAACAACCCTTCACTCAGCACAGACACAGCGGGCTCTCTTGTTGACGTAATTCGGTAAATGTTTCTCACAGAGGTCAACTGAGCAAACAGCTGCGGACTGCAAGGTTTGCCCTGAAGGACATTTTCAGCGTGACGTGTCCCACATGGCCTCAGGAGTCCGATTTCTTCGTATGTCATTCCTTCTCACCAACAGAACACACTATGCCGACCTGAGGCAACTTTGTAGATGGCGCGGTGATGGTGGTGGTGGTAGTAGTGGTGGTGGCGGTGTGCGTGGTGCGAGTGTGTTTGTGAATGTGCGTGGGGGTGCGTTTTCTAATTTGTCTCATACACTTTGGCTTCCCTATACAACGCCTTGCTGGCCTAACTGTTCAAAGCACGGTAGCTCTTGCCTTGTCCTTAATCTCTTCAACTCCTTCAGCAAATAGTGTATTTCATACAGTTTTGGTCAGCGGCTTCACAAACTGGACATTGAGCCATATGCAGAGGCACACTTTCAGTCCTTGTGGTCACTTTCTGACATAGAGGACACTGAAACAGGCTGTCGATTTACTGAAAACGAACCAAAATACAAACAGGGGCACAAAACAAGGGCGAATCACCCTTATGCGTCGCCGTTATGCTGCTTACAGCTGTCTGTCGGACAGTGGCGCTTTTTTAGGTTTGTGATTTGTGACGTTTGACGAAGCCATGTTTAATTAACTATTTACTGGTTTATTTTGTGTTGTGTATGAACTCAGAGTTACTTTGCATCTTCGTGTGTGTGTTTATGTGTAGTTTGCTTGACACAAAGGCCATTTCCAGTCAAAATATTTACCATCTGGGCATCAAGGACATTTTAGGCAATGAAGAAACACATCTTTTATTATACAAGTGAGGTATTCGAGCAAAGACTCCATGCAAACTGAAAGTAAATGGATTCTTCAGGAAAAATACACGTATAACCTTTATTTCGTAGAATCAATGGTTCCACAGTACATAACAGGAAGTCTCTTTTGCACTGAGACATGATTATCACAAACTGTTAATATCACTATGTTTTGCCTTAGAGAAAAGGAAACAACACTACAACAGAATGCCATTCAAAATAATTCTTTATAAATGTTCTCCCCCCCCCCTCTCTCTCTCTCTCTCTCTCTCTCTCTCTCTCTCGCTCTCTCTCTCTCTCTCTCTCTCTCTCTCTCTCTCTCTCTCTCTCTCTCAAAGCCCTAAACAGATGGGCTATAACACAGCCAAACCTCTGTCCACACAATATTTACCCATGCGGCGCGCGCGCCCGCAAATACACACACGCGCGCGCACAGAGTCACACACACTCACACACACACACACACACACACACACACACACACACACGCACACGCACACCACACACACACACACACACACACGCACGCACGCACGCACGCAAACACACACACACACACACACACACACACACACACACACACCACACACACACACACCACCACACACACACACACACAACACACGTACGCACACGCACGACGCACCACACACACACACACACACACACACACACACACACCACGCACGCACACACGCACGCACACAGCACACACACACACACACACACACACACCACGACACACACGCACCACCACACACACACACACACACCACACACACACACACACCACACACACACACACACACACACACCACAACACACACACACACACACACACAACACACCACACACACAACACACACACACAGACTGCAGTCACCACCCAAGGTACGGGCCCATCTGCACCGTGACAGTGATTCAACATGACTGGTCACACACGCCCGGTGGAAGTCCACACACTCTCTCATTGGGCTGCAGTCCTACTGGGTGATGATCTGCACCACAATCATCCACAACAACCCCCTCAACACCAACACACCTGCTAGGATCTGTCACTGGTTCGGTAGATCTGACCACAATCACCATCCACAACAACCCCATCAACACCAACACAACCTGCAGGACTCATGGCGACTAACTAGATCTGCGACCACAATCACCATCCACAACAACCCCATCAACACCAACACAACCTGCAGGACATCAGTGGCGCACTACTAGATCTGCGACCACAATCACCATCCACAACAACCCCATCAACACCAACACAACATGCAGGTCATCACTGGCGTACCACTAGATCTGCGACCCAACCACCATCCACAACAACCCCTCAACACCAACAACAACCTGTACTACTAGATCTGCGACCACAATCACCATCCACAACAACCCATCAACACCAACAACAACTGCAGGTCTTCCTCACTGGGGTACGGGTAGATCTGCACCATAATCATCATCCACAACATTCCATCAACACACATCACAACCTGCATGTCCTCACTGGGGTACGGGTAGATCTGCACCACAATCACCCACAACAATCCAAATCAACACCAACAACAATCTGCAGGTCTTCCTCACTGGGGTATGGGTAGATCTGCACCACAATCACCCATAACAATCCAATCAACACCAACAACAATCTGCAGGTGCTGTCACTGGGGTACGGGTAGATCTACATCACAATAACCGTCCACAACAACTCCAACACCTGTAACAGCCGGCAGGACGTTGGATCTGCACCACAATCATCCACAACTCCATCAACGCCAGCAATAAGCTGCAGGTCTGTCACTGGGGTATGGGTAGATCTGCGCCACAGTCAGCCACAGCAACCCCATCAGCACCAACGGTAACCTACCCACACGGCATTCTCATTGGCATACGGATATATCTGCACCACAATCATCATCGTATCATCATCATCATCATCATCATCATCATCATCATCATCATCACCATCATCATCACCAACAACAACAAGGAAGGCGTGTGAGGCATTTGCCAAGAAGCGTTTCCTGCAGATGGACAAACGCTCCGCTCAGCCACACACAAACAGATAGACAGGCAGATAGACAGACAGACGGACAGACAGACAAACAGACAGACAGACAGACGACCTACATCTTCCCTGATGCGGGTGATGAAGGCGTGCGAGGCGTGCTCCATGAACAGTTTCTTGCTGATGGACACGCACTCCGCCCCGTTGCTGACCAAGGTCATGCTGGGTTGGTTGTCACAGAACAGGTCCGACAACCCCTGCAATACCCCACCAC
>CM065734.1:61461149-61466149 GCA_033310375.1 Conus canariensis
AGAGAGAGAGAGAGAGACAGACAGACAGACAGACAGACAGACAGACAGACAGACAGACAGACAAACTGAATTAGAAATAGATAGATAGACAGACAGATATATATATATATATATATATATATATATATATATATATATGCATACATACATACATACTTAGACAGATAGACGGGCAGACGGACGGGCAGACGGGCAGACAGACAGACAGACAAACAGACAGACAGAAAGACTGACAGATAGACAAAAACACAGACAGACAGATCGACAGACAGATCGACAGACAGATCGACAGACAGACAGACAGACAGAGAGACAGGCGGATCATGTATTATGGGAGCAGTAAAGAGCTGAAGCTGAAGGGTTTAAACAAGCAAACAAACGAACAAACAAGCAAACACACCTAAAACACGTCAAGTAGACAGCACTCGATCAATTTTCTCTCCGATTTTAGGTTGCAAGTGACCTTAGTTTTCACCAAGAAAAGTGACAATGGGGCAGAGAGAAGAGGTAATTCTGCACAGAGTGTGAGAGGGGGACCAGTGGTGAGACCGACAGAAAGGAGAAAGGGGAACTGAGTGAAGAGAAAGTGACGTAAGATGAAATGACGTACAGCATCGGTGAGGACCACCAAGTGATAACAGAAAGGAGGAACAAAATGCAAAGCATATAAACGTACTCCCAGTTTATCTTGAGTACGCGTGTACATGTCAAGAGCATGTTTACTATGAAAATACCCATGATCTACCAGTCAGCTATAAGATCTAAAGCTATTTTAAAATCCGTCAAATACAGTACTTTCATAGATATTTGTCAAATAAAAAAAAACGTCACAATCAAACATGCGTCGTAATGTATTTCGTCACTGAGATATTCCATAAAGAAGAAAAACCGTTTTGGACAATCATAGCCGTTAGTAACGGCTATTCTGGTAATCTAAAACATTGAGCATCATCCGTGACCCACAATGAACATACCTTCAAATTTTCAGAAAGATCGGCCCAAAAGTTTTGTCTGGAGCGAGTGGAACACATTTTGACCACGGACAGACACACCGACAGACAGACACACAGACAGCATTTCTTCGTTCCCATTGTAAAGTACTCCCTGTTCTATAAGAATTGGGAGTACAAAAAGGAGAGAAGGAAGAGGAAGTGACGTAAGAGGAAGTGGCGTAAGAGGAAATGACGTACAGTGTCGGTGAGGACCAGGAGCTGGATGTTGTCCTTGGAGATGACAGTGGACTGACGTCGTGTGGCGTTCATGATGGCCAGCTCCCCGAAGCTGTCGCCCCGGTTGTAGTACATCACTGTCTTGGCCACTCCCTTGTCCATGTCCATCACCGACACCAGGGCTGAGGGGAACGTCGTTATCATCATCATCATCATCATCATCATCATCACCATCATCATCATCATCACCATCATCATCATCATCATCATTAGCAGCAGCAGCAGCAGCAGCAGCAGCATCGTCGACGTCGTCGTCGTCGTCGTTGTCGTCATCGTCGTCGTCGTCATCATCATAACCATCACTATCATCACCAATATCATCATCATCATCATCATCATCATCATCGTCATCATCATCGTCGTCGTCGTCGTCGTCGTCATCATCATCATCATCATCATCATCATCATCATCATCACTGACTTGTGCATGTCCATCACCGACACCAGGGCTACGGGGAACATCGTTCTCATCGTCATCATCAGCAGCAGCAGCAGCAAGAACAACAACAACATTGTCATCATTTGTAGAACATCAAAAGGGTGTTTTGCCGTTAAAAACATTTTAAACACACACACACACACACACACACACACACACACACACACACACACACACACACACACACACACACACACCTAGAGTTATGAGGGCAGGCAGACAGAGAGGCAGCGCGAGTGAAGTTGAAACAACACCACGTGATATGAGGCACAGGCAGACGGCAGTGTGCACGTGCAGGGTCAGTGTGAAAGACCGACAGACAACATGATGCATAAGACAAAGGCAGAGGGGGCAATGCATCAAGTCACGGACAGATTGAAAGGCATAGACGCGAGTTGAAGACAAAGGGACAGAAAGACAGCATGGAGAAAGAGAGGTAGAAAACTGATTTGTCGAGTGAGAGGCAGTCATGGTGACATACTGAGAACAGCATGAGATAAGAAGCAGAGAGGAGTGTGTTGAGGTAAATGTGGAGAGAGAAAGACAACAGGGTGTATGAGGTTAGGGGGGAGTGGGGTGTGATGATGTAAACATGGACACAGACAAAGAACACGAGGTAGGAGGCAGGGAAAGAGAGGCATGTGGTGAGGCAAGCAGTCACCTGATCCGGACAGGACGAAGTAGAAACACATGGGCAGGTGTCCCTCCCTCACGATCACACGTTTGGCACCGTAACTGAAACACACCTTCAGTTCCCTTTCATCTGCTCACAGTGAAGGAGTAAATGTACATAAATGAACGGGAAAACAAATATAAACGGTTAATCAGAGCAGGCCATAGCCCCATCTGAAAGCTATAGCTGTACTCACATACATAAAAACAAGATGGAAGTTCCAGCCCATTGTAAATGTCCCTGCCAGGTTTGTGAACGCTTGGGTCGGTTTTCTAAACCTGCTGCTATTACTGTGGTGGCCTTTGGCGTGTTTATCGCCCCTTCTTTTGCAGGTGGAAGTCACTAGGGTCAAGCGTTACCGCCATTTCTGATGGAGCTTGTCTGGTTTTGACCTATGAGCCCTTCAGGCGTGTGGAGTACAGCGTTCTGATGTAGCGAGTTCATCAAAATCTTTTTTTTGTATGTGAAAGGAGTGATTGGAATTATGTCATCAGTGAAATTTCGTCCATTCCTGACTATGACCTTGTGGACTGCTCATCACCTCCACACAGTCCTCTTTTTTCCGAATCAAAAAAGCATGAGATCGGCTGGAACTGGCAGACTGCACACCACTTCTCACAGCTTAAAAATCAGCCCTGACGTCACTGCAGTCTGGCTGCAGGTTCAGGTGATGCCGAAAGATATCGGGATCAGACAGAATCCTCTGGGGAAACACGTTACTCGGTGCCCTGGTAAGAGACTCCTCTTTGGCGTTAACCCCTTCATTGCCAGTATGTGTCGTACTTATAGACCAGTCTTTTTATTATCACATGTCTCAATAAGCTTGAGTTTCTGAGTACATGTCTCAACCTGTTGGAACGGGCCAGCAGCCCGCCCAGATTCCTCATGTTTGCTGTTTCGATTGTGATTAATTGTGTCAGTTTCCAGCTAAGGGGAACAACTTTATAGTCAACGAGAATGTGCTTGAAGCCCATCCTATAATTGTTGTTTCCAAAGGAAACTGGAAATTTCATTTAAAGATCGATCAGATGTCTTCGGGAGAAAATGAGTGAGTGGAAGATTGAAGATCGAAAGTGTAAAATGCTGCAATCATAATGTAGAACGAACGGACAGAGGTGGGTCAGAAGAATGATTCAAACATTGGAAATAAAGTTCAATGAGAAGACAGGACAAGAACAAGACTGGGGCAAACTGTTGGATGTCTTTCAACCCCAAGGTCCAAGGCGCCTGACACAAGAGCCGAAAGACGCCTCACACTTCGCCCTGGCCTTGTGCTGTCTGCTCTGTAGCTTCTATTCCAATGATAACATTTCAAACATGGAAAATCAATTGCTAGACCGAACCTATATATACTAAGAAAGTCATAATTGTTAACGTCAGATTTTGATACGCACTCCCTGTTTAATATAATGATTTTTTTTTTTTTTAATTTCATTGACCATGCAGAGAACATTGCTTTTTCTGTTTGCTGTCAATCTTTATCTCGTCATTTTCATCTCCTGGAAGAGTTGTGGCCGGAGTGCAGCTCCGGTAGTGTGAATGTCTTTTTTTAATTGCATGTACGAAATTTTGGAATAATACGAATAAGTGTATGAATTGATATTTTAATCATGTGTTATCTGGTTTCATTTATATACCCCCTCTGTCTGTCTGTCTGTCTCTCTGTCTGTCTGTCTGTCTCTCTCTCTCTCTCTCTCTCTCTCTCTCTCTCTCTCTCTCTCTCTCTCTCTCTCTCTCTAAATCGCAGAGACCAGAACTTGCGTTGTTTCTGAACTTTTATCCTTCTTCTGTATCAAATTCCCTTTACCAACCCACCCACCCCTCTCTCCTCTTCCTCCCTCCTCCACCCTTCACCCCGCCCCTTCCCTCCAGCTTCCTTCCCCCCCCCCCCCGTCCTCCCCACCCCACCCACCTTATTGTCTGGTTCAAGAAAAGCGTGAACTGTGTAATCGCCCAAAGGTGGTGCCAGCTGATCTGAAAGTGAAATAGGAAGACAAGGAGCACGATCCTTCCTTCCTCCCGGGTGGGGTGGGGGGTGGGGGGGGATGACGGGTTGGGGGTTGGGGGGGGGGAGTGGGGGGAAAGGAGCGGTAGCGGGGTGGCAGTGACTGGCTGGTTGATAAAGATTTCAATTACGGCCTATTCCACGTGCAGCCTCTCCGTTCACAGGCCTAGCCGCGCCGCTAAACCGTCGCCCAATCGCCCCACCAGATGGCGCCTACACCCAGCTCCCCGCGCTTCTAAATTGATTTTGGGTCAATGAAGAACCGGGGAGGGAAAAACGGTAAACTGCCCGTGTGTTCAGCTGGTTCGCTACGTCAGGCCGTGGAGTGGAGCGAGGTTCTCTCTCCCTCGTCGTCCACTGCTGAGCGTGTTCGGCTCTGCTGGTTGTAGGGCAGGAGGTTTTTGTGAGAGAAAGCAATTACTTCTGGATTGATTTTGGAGCGTTGGGGTGGTGGCATTCTTCCAGGATTCTGTAACAAGCAAGTTCCTAATGTCCTGTGATATGGAGAATTCTGGAAGAACCATCTGCCGGCGCCAGCTATATAGCCTTGAGACTGACCTGGTTGGGAATGACGATCAGTGCTGTGATGACCTGCTATCTAGACAGGTAGTCTGGATTGTCGGAGGTGGGGGTGGGTGGGGGGTGGTGAGGGGA
>CM065734.1:61471149-61476149 GCA_033310375.1 Conus canariensis
CACACATACGCACGCATACACACATACACACACGCACGCGCGCGCGCACACACACACGCGCGAGCCCGCACGCACGCACACACACACACACACACACACACACACACACACACACACACACACACACACACACACACACACATGAAATCCAAGAAGTGAAGGACAGATCCCTGGTATCATTATGGAGATGATGACCTCCGTCCCAAGTTGTCTGAAACCACTGGTCAGTACAGCCGTAACAACGGAACAGTAAAAGAGAGACCCTAGACTGTGGTTTAGAGGGGTGACCTTTGCTCTAGCTGTCTGAAACCACTGGTCAGTACAGCCGTAACATTGGAACAGTAAAAGAGAGACCCTGGACTGTGGTTTAGAGGGGGTGACCTTTTCTCCAGCTGTCTGAAACCACTGGTCAGTACAGCCGTAACAACAGAACAGTAAAAGAGAGACCCTGGACTGTGGTTTAGAGGGGTGACCTTTGCTCTAGCTGTCTGAAACCACTGGTCAGTACAGCCGTAACATTGGAACAGTAAAAGAGAGACCCTGGACTGTGGTTTACAGGGGGTGGCCTTTGCTCCAGCTGTCTGAAACCACTGGTCAGTACAGCCGTAACAACGAAACAGTAAAAGAGAGACCCTGGACTGTGGTTTAGAGGGGGTGACCTTTGCTCCAGCTGTCTGAAACCACTGGTCAGTACAGCCATAACAACGGAACAGTAAAAGAGAGACCCTGGACTGTGGTTTAGAGGGGGTGACCTTTGCTCCAGCTGTCTGAAACCACTGGTCAGTACAGCCGTAACAACGGAACAGTAAAAGAGAGACCCTGGACTGTGGTTTAGAGGGGGTGACCTTTGCTCCAGCTGTCTGAAACCACTGGTCAGTACAGTCGTAACAACGGAACAGTAAAAGAGAGACCCTGGACTGTGGTTTAGAGGGGGTGACCTTTGCTCCAGCTGTCTGAAACCACTGGTCAGTACAGTCGTAACAATGGAACAGTAAAAGAGAGACCCTGGACTGTGGTTTAGAGGGGGTGACCTTTGCTCCAGCTGTCTGAAACCACTGGTCAGTACAGTCGTAACAACGGAACAGTAAAAGAGAGACCCTGGACTGTGGTTTACAGGGGGTGACCTTTGCTCCAGCTGTCTGAAACCACTGGTCAGTACAACCGTAACATTGGAACAGTAAAAGAGAGACCCTGGACTGTGGTTTAGAGGGAGTGACCTCCGTCCCAAGCTGTCTGAAACCACTGGTCCACTGGACCACTAAAACTGATAAAACGTGTCCTCAGTCAACACAGCGGTAATGATACGGTAGTGAAGGAGAGGTTCTGGGCAGTGTTGTAGAGCAGGTGGTCCCTGCCTCTGTTGTCTGAAACCACTAACACGTGTTGGTGGTCAGCACGGCGGTAACAATGGAACGGTGGAAGGTCAGCCCCTGGCACTGTTGCAGAGTGGGTGATCCTTGCCCCAGCTGTCTGAGACCTCTGACAAGTCTTCGTGGTCAGTGCAGCTGTACTGTGACTGGTATTTGATAAATGCTGGTCAGTGGCTGATAAATGCTGGTCAGTGGCTAAGAATGGTTGAAGAGACAGGGCAGGCAGGTGAAGGACTGTTCGTGGCGGGGTGTTCTCAATATATGGGCGAGAAAAAAAAAACTTGAATCTCCAAAGTGGTTGACAACTTCCAGTAAGCATGAGAAAATGCATCATATCATTTTAAAACAACGCATATGTTAACCTCATATTTCATTCTATACAATCATTTCTGATTATACCATAAGCGGCGCTTATTTTCTATCTTTCTGGCAATAAGATAAAATATACAGTGGATTGGGACTGCTTTTGTACAGGCACTTATTGTGAAACAAACCAGGGTGGTTTACTTGTTGCTTTTTAGATACAAATTCAGTTCCTTGATTCACAATACATACCTACTTACCTAGCTACATTTGGAACAAAATGTCTATATTTTGCCTAATTTACTACTACATTTAGTAATGTATTCATTTATGTTTGCATCTCTGCTTATTAGACATCGCATTAAAAGATCAAATCCCTAGTCTCTGTGTCGCACACAATGCATCAGTCTCTAGCACCAGTTCATGCACCATGCAATTGTTTTTTGGCCCTTGATTTGTCCAGAACACACACCCTGACCGTCTAACAAGATAAGCCTTGCCCTAATTTCTTGCAAAATTGAATTTCCCACAGGGCCTGGTTTCACTCACAGTGCAGTTATCCTTACTGTTGACTTGATCACAGAGGAACTGTCCATCATACCGGGTCTCTGCACCACACAGTCCCTTTGTGTGCGAACTAACTGCACCATGACGCTAGTGTGATGTGGAACCAGTGAGTGGCGAATGAACCCGAAAGTGTTTCTGAAAATCCAAGAATACAGATCCACTAACCGGTCGATAGGCCAACCAATCACAAAGAGTTTGCAAGACCCAAAGAGGACAGAAAGAAGCGCCAATCTACTGTAATATTTTCGGTGACGGCCGAATAACAATAATAGTGGTAGTTGTCCTCGTTCTAGTCGTAGCAGTACTAGTAGTAGATGCAATAGCAGTAGTAGTCATCGCAGTTGTCAAAGCAGCGACAATAGTAGTCATACTGATAAGAGCAGCAGCAGTTTCCCCCACATACCCCCACCCCTCTCATCTTCAGTTTAACTAAATGTCCCATATGTCCTGTGTTTGCAGGCTGCAGGACGTTAAACATACTCTCAGTATCGCAGGAGTAGAAAAAAGGGAAGGGTTAGATGGACAAGAGGGAAAGAGGGGAGAGAAGGGAATAGCTCAGTTGGTAGAGCACCAGACTCGTGATCCTGAGGTTACGGGTTCGAATTTCGGGACAGTGGGATTTTTCCCTCTGAGTTAATATTGGTTCTGACTCCATTCCCCATACAGTCCTTCGAATGACTATAAACCGAGTTTCCGTGTGTGAACGCACGCACAACATCTTGCACACACGTAAAATCGCATCACCAACTTTCGGAAGAGAAGGCCAGTTTGGCCGTTGGTATGGATGACACGTTACACGTAGAATGCACCTTCCCCGAAGTTGGAGTATGGCTGCCTTAGTGGCGGGATAAAAAAACGGTCATACACACAAAAGTGTCAGAATCTTCAACTTGATGAAGGCGAACACTCAAAGAAAGAAGAAAGAGGAAGGGAAGGGAGGAGTAGCAGCAGAAACTGTTTCCCCTTGTCAGATATGGCTAGTTGTCCTCCACATGGCAATGCTGAGAGGTCTCCCTAAAGCTGGGGTAAAACCCCACAAACATTGTGACTGGAACACGCCAGTCTCCCCCTCCAGACCGACCCCAGCGGCACAGCACGGTGAAGGCAGCAGGCACCGGCCACAGTCTGAGTTCATCTACATGACAGACGGTGACTAGTCACTGAGAGACACACACCAATTCAGTCTCCCCGGACCGTTGTCATACGTTACAGTAGACACAGACCTATCCATCGCACGCCTTTAACAGCATGACTCACACTGTGGCTGTGGTTTTGGGCGAAGTGTGGGAGTGAAAGAAGTGCAGTCAGCACTTCCACTTCACAGGGAGAATTTCATCACTGGGGTATGGAACATCATAGTTTCACTCCACACACAACACACCACACACACACACACACACACACACACACACCCACCCAGCACACACCACACGCAACGTGGACCAAAGATCTTGCTGGCAGGATGGGACATCTCTGAGCTAAGTGAAGTCAGATTGGTTGGGCTAGGAGTCGCTTTCACAGAAGAAGGTCACGCGATGTGGTATAGAGGGTATTGACCCCAAACACCAGCATGGGGTTGAAATCGTTGTTATCAGAAGGTCCTGAACTAAAGCAAGCAGAACAGCCACTGAGTCACTGGCGCGGCATTCTGGAGTATAGGGACACAAGGAATTTCCAGTGAGGAAGGAAAGTGGATCCTAGGGCAGTGAAGCATCGCAAGAATATCACGCAGCAATGTAGATAGTGGTCAGAAAGAAGAGATTGTTCATCAACGCATTGACACAAAAGGAAGGCTAAACAAGGACGACACTCAGGCAGCCTGTGGCACACTGATCACCAAACACTCTAAGAAAATTAAACCCTGAGTTGCAGCTGTTCAGGGTGGGAATGGTTCCTTTCTATCTGAATAAAAGATATCTGGAAGGTGGAGTCTACTACCCTGGACAACGCTGCAAACGCCAGCAGCCTACGTGGGAACGTCAGGCTGCTATTCTCCAAGCAGAAGTGGAGGAAGCTGTCCATGTGGTCAATTGAGGTCAGTCACAGGTGTGTGTTATGCGTTTACGAGTTGCTTGTCCAATGCCACAGACACTGGCTAAGATGCCACTATATCTCCAATGCCACAGACACTGGCTAAGATGCCACTATAGGTTCAATGCCACAGACTCTGGCTAAGATGCCACTATAGGTCCAATGCCACATACACTGGCTGCAATACCACTATAGGTCCAATGCCACAGACACTGGCTAAGATGCCACTATATGTCAAATGCCACAGACTCTGGCTAAGATGCCACAATATGTCCAATGCCACAGACACTGGCTAAGATGCCACTATAGGTTCAATGCCACAGACTCTGGCTAAGATGCCACTATAGGTCAAATGCCACATACACTGGCTGCAATACCACTATATGTCCAATGCCACAGACACTGGCTGCAATACCACTATAGGTCCAATGCCACATACACTGGCTGCAATACCACTATAGGTCCAATGCCACATACACTGGCTGCAATACCACTATAGGTCCAATGCCACAGACACTGGCTGCAATACCACTATAGGTCCAATGCCACATACACTGGCTGCAATACCACTATAGGTCCAATGCCACAGACACTGGCTAAGATGCCACGATATGTCCAATGCCACAGACTCTGGCTAAGATGCCACAATATGTCCAATGCCACAGACTCTGGCTAAGATGCCACGATATGTCCAATGCCACAGACTCTGGCTAAGATGCCACGATATGT
>CM065734.1:61478649-61501149 GCA_033310375.1 Conus canariensis
ATTCTTGATCCTGTGCTGAGCCAGTTGCAGGAAGCCTACGAACCCAGGGTCTGGGGACATTACAGAACTGACTTTGTGGATAAATATTGGGAGTTCAGCTTGATGAGTCCTCACACTTGCCCTCTGGCTTTCAGTAGATGTGCGAGATCTCAGACAGCAAAGGTTAGACTAGCATAACTGTATTTGTCTTAATTCTTACTCCACGCATTCAGCTTTTGAGTGGATTTTAAGAAAGGTTAGGAGACAGCAAGAGAATGCTAAACAATTAAAGGGAAACAACCCACAAACTCAGCTGGAATTAGCCCTAGTATACAGTGGAGTAAAGTCACATACTACCAACATTAAGGCAATCCACTGTATTCATAGATCACCTGAAAGCTTTCATCCATTATAGGCATAAAGTTGTCCTGTCAGAATATAGCATTCAGTAGTCATCTTTAACAGATAGTACCATGTACTGGCAAAAAGTTATACTGTTAAAAATAAATTCGTAAATTATTTCAGCAGATTTTATCGAGTAGTGACATAAGTTATACTATTCAAATATTATAATCATTAATCATCTTAACAGATTTTACCAAATATTGACATAAATCTATACTGTTAACACATATGGCACATATGTGTGGAATGCATAGTCTCAAGACTTAGAAAGGTTCTTCCAACTTACATTTCTTCTGGGCTGATCAGTGAAAGCTGACACAGGATCTCAGAGTAGAAGAGATGAACGTTCCCTTATCTTTCTATACACCAGTGTGTAACGCTGACTGGGATCAGTCTGACAGTCTGTGGTGGAGCAGTGAAGTGGGGCTTACCCCTGGCTAACACCCGTCTCTGATGTATGTCTGATTGACCGGCTGTCAGAGGAATAGGACAGCCAATAATATCATTACAGACAAGAAAGGGGGGGGGGGAATCTGAGGAAAGGGGGGGGGGGTCAGGAATAATACAGCCATCCCTCAACACCTGCACTGTGAGGTAATGTGCTGGCGAGTAGAGAGGACAATCCTGTAGAGAGGACAATCCTGTAGAGAGGACAATCCTGAAGACGTTGGAGGTTTTTGTTCTAGCTTTTATGCCCATGAACCAAGCTAGGCTGTCCACACCTGTGAGGCACAGCTAGACACGGACATCCATCATGTCCAAGTCATTGCAAAACACATGGGTAGATTGCGCCACAGCCTGTGACCCTTGTTCCTGTGTCCAGGTTGAGTGTGGGAGAGATGGAAGAGGAGGAGGTCGACGACTTCTCCGAGCTGGAGTTGGTGGTCGGAGAAGTCTTCACTTGGAGTTAATAATAATAATAATTAATAATGATAATAATAATAATGATGATGATGATGATAATAATGAATACTTATATAGAGTCTATTCTCGGCTAGAGACTAAGCGCTTTACAATCAACACTCGTTTACACAACGGGCTGCCTACCTGGGTAGTGCCGACTGAAGAGCTGCCAGCTGGCGCTTCATTCAGTTGTTTCCCGTGTCATCCAGTCAATATCGTTCAATATCGTTCACTCATTTCCTTACTTCCTTCATTCTTTCCCATTTCCTCACGCAGGGTGCATGCTATGTGTAACGTGTCATCCATACCAACCGCTAACTGGCCTACTCTTCCGAAAGTTGGTGATGGGATTTTACGTGTGTGCAAGATATTACGCGTGCGTTCACACACGGAACCTCGGTTCATAGTCTCATTCGAAGGACTGTATGGGAAATGGAGTCAGAACCAATGTTAAATCCGAGGGGAAAATCCCCTGTACCGAAACGGCCCGGCGGAGATTCGAACCCGCAACCCCAGGATCACCCAGATTACGAGTCCGGCGCTCTACCAGCTGAGCTATTCCGGCTTCCGGTTACACATATAAACGAGAAGCGTGCTGAGATCAGAGAAGCAGGAGTGGCGAGGGTGATGGGGAGAAGAGCGGAGGTGATGAAGGGCACTACAGTTACGTCAACATTCTCTGTTCTATTGTGGTCACTGTCGAGCACCTGTCACCAACTGCATCAAACATCAGCCAGACAGACCGAGGGAACCGTGTGAGAGGAGGAGGGGGTTGAGGGGGTGTGAAGGTAAAGACTGGAATATAAGGTAAACTGTTCATCCTAATTGCAGTGTGTGTGTGTGTGTGTGTGTGTGTGTGTGTGTGTGTGTGTGTGTGTGTGTGTGTGTGTGTATGTTTGAGAGAGAGAGAGAGAGAGAGAGAGAGATGTATGCATAGAGAAAATCACACGGACACACACACACACACACACACGCGCGCGCGCGCGCGCGCGCGCGCGCGCGCGTACACGTGCCCTCAAGCAGGAAGACGGAAGGAGAGGGGAATTGGGGGAGAGGTGAAGACGAGGCTGATTAAGTGTGAGAATGAACACAATTCTCCTTCACATCTAAATGATCAATGTAAGCCTGCACACCTCTAAAACGTAGCAGAGTGGGGAGGGAGGTGGTATGGGGTGGGGGTTAGAGGGGAGGAGGGAAGTGTGATGGAGGGAGTGGAAACTGGAAACTTGGAGAAGGTCTTGTCTGTTCTTTCCCTGAAGGAAGGATGCCATGGGGGTGGGGGGGGGGGGAGTGAGGGGAGGGGGTGGGCGGAGGATCGTTAACCAGTTTGCCTCCCTGTCTTCCTTCTCCCCCCCCCCCCACCCCACTCCTCCTCCCAAACGCTTCAGCCCACCCAATTACACCTCTCAGCTGTCGCCGTGCGTGGAATAATCCCGGGCTAAAGATTTTCAACAATCTGTAGTATGCTATGAATGAAGACAGCCTGAGACACGACAGCGGGACCGAAGGGTGGATGGTGGGGGGGAGGGTAGGAGAGACGAGAGTGAGTAGGGTGAGGACGGGGGCGGGAGATGGGGAGGGGAGGTAAGTGAGCATGATGAGCAAACAGCCAAAACGGAACGCATCCGATGCATTGGCTGGACTCCTGGACCATGGTGAGAAAGGGAAGAGAACGGAGCGAATTATGTAGCCTGACATATGATAGCCACAGACAGTTTCACCTCCTGGTCTCTCTGTCTTGGGCATCTTCAGGCGGCCTAGCTGTGATGTGGGGGCATTATCATAGATTTGCATTGCCATGATGGTGAATGGTTCTGCAGCAGGCAGATGGTGAAGGGTTCTGCAGCAGGCAGATGGTGAAGGGTTCTGCGGCAGGCAGATGGGAAGGGTTCTGCGGCAGGCAGATGGTGAAGGGTTCTGCAGCAGGTAGATAGTGAAGGGTTCTGCGGCAGGCAGATGGTGAATGGTTCTGCGGCAGACAGATGGTGAAGGGTTCTGCAGCAGGCAGATGGCGAAGGGTTCTGCGGCAGGCAGATGGTGAAGGGTTCTGCAGCAGGCAGATGGCGAAGGGTTCTGCAGCAGGCAGATGGTGAATGGTTCTGCAGCAGGCAGATGGGTGAAGGGTTCTGCAGCAGGCAGATGGTGAAGGGTTCTGCAGCAGGCAGATGGTGAAGAATTCTACAGCAGGCAGATGGCGAAGGGTTCTGCAGCAGGCAGATGGTGAAGGGTTCTGCGGCAGGCAGATGGTGAAGGGTTCTGCAGCAGGCAGATGGCGAAGGGTTCTGCAGCAGGCAGATGGTGAATAGTTCTGCAGCAGGCAGATGGTGAAGGGTTCTGCAGCAGGCAGATGGTGAAGAATTCTACAGCAGGCAGATGGTGAAGGGTTCTGCAGCAGGCAGATGGTGAAGGGTTCTGCGGCAGGCAGATGGTGAAGGGTTCTGCAGCAGGCAGATGGTGAATGGTTCTGCAGCAGGCAGATGGTGAAGGGTTCTGCAGCAGGCAGATGGTGAATAGTTCTGCAGCAAGCAGATGGTGAAGGGTTCTGCAGCATGCAGATGGTGAAGGGTTCTGCAGCAGGCAGATGGTGAATTGTTCTGCAGCAGGCAGATGGTGAAGGGTTCTGCAGCAGGCAGATGGTGAATGGTTCTGCAGCAGGCAGATGGTGAAGGGTTCTGCAGCAGGCAGATGGTGAATAGTTCTGCAGCAAGCAGATGGTGAAGGGTTCTGCAGCATGCAGATGGTGAAGGGTTCTGCAGCAGGCAGATGGTGAATTGTTCTGCAGCAGGCAGATGGTGAAGGGTTCTGCAGCAGGCAGCAGATGGTGAAGGGTTTGTTGGAAACATGGAAGCACCCCAGGACAGCATTCCTGATGTTCTTGTCAAAAAGACTCGCAGTGCATATTTTTCTTCTTCTCCATGTTTGTCTTTTTCTCCACTATAGTGTAGGGCATGTCCATGTCTGTCTTCTCCACTCTAGTGTAGTACATGTCCATGTCTGTCTTCTCCACTATAGTGTAGGACATGTCCATGTCTGTCTTCTCCACTATAGTGTAGGACATGCCCATGTCTGTCTTCCCCACTACAGTGTAGGACATGTCCATGTCTGTCTTCCCCACTGTAGTGTAGGACATGCCCATGTCTGTCTTCTCCACTACAGTGTAGGACATGTCCATGTCTGTCTTCCCCACTGTAGTGTAGGACATGCCCATGTCTGTCTTCTCCACTATAGTGTAGGACATGTCCATGTCTGTCTTCCCCACTATAGTACAGGACATGTCCATGTCTGTCTTCTCCACTATAGTGTAGGACATCTCCATGTCTGTCTGGTTTTCTCTGTGGTTCTCCCACCAAACTGCGCACAGGCCAAGAATGTGTCCGGAGAATTTGTCCATCTCAGTAGTTCATTCTTCAAGTTGTCCGACCTGCCTGAAAATCCCTACTCTCCAGGGGGCGAAAGAGATGATGTTCCTTCCAAGGATACTCTTTGTTGTCTTCCCTGGTGGCACGCTGTTCACATCACCCTGGTTCAGGTGGACGGATGGCGCAGTCACTGCTGACCCGCATTGAGACCAGTCTGGTGTGGTCTCTGCACTTTTTTCTGCACAGGACTTTCGGCTGGTGGAACCTGACGGAAATCGTTCCTCTCCAGGTCAGATCTTCTCGTCGTATTATGCTCCATTGCACATGTAGTACCTATCTATATGGTGACCTGTAGCAGAGACCTGACGACGTGACTATTGTTAGGGACTTCTTGTGGCCTCTCCTGTCATGACTCTATCTTTGACAGGGTATTTTGCCAGGCAGAGTTTGTTAGTGAAAACGACTTTATTCTTGCCAGCACCCTCAGTGAACATAAAGCATCCCGACCTTGGACTTGGCACTCTCCAAACGGTGAGCATCACTGCCATATGTCCTTGTGAAGACCCCCAAAGGTCTGGCATAGGTGGGGCTGAGACGAGGACACTTCCAGGAGCCGAGCTCAGTTATGAGCACGACTTTGTCTTGATGAACTCTAAAGTATGGATGAAGAACAACAAGAGAGGAAACACAGCCGTTTCATATTCAGTCATGACAAACTGAACAGTCCTGATATCACTGACATTTCCGAACAGGAAAATTCACACCACCATTGGAAGACCTCGAATCTTTTACATACAATTTTGACAAAGTGATGACTGAAAAAGCAATAAGAGTCTTGATAATACACCCATGAGGCCCAAGCCATGGACAACAAGCAGTACCTTGGAGATATGTAGAAACAGCCTACAGCTGTACAGGTAGAATGAGGAACAAAGAAAGAAACAGTGCTGTGAACAAGAAGATCGATCGAGAAAGAATACAACGAAACACTGGAGCGAATAACAACGTGAGGAGACTGAGAAAAACGTAGACAGCAACAACTCAAAAACAGCTTTTGAAATGGTAAAAGACTTGATCAAACAGAAGCAAAGTAATGTCAGCACCTTTTGGGACAAACACAGCAACTTTCTCGCACAGGAATGAGACATCATAAGAAATACAATGGTGCATTGAATACTGCATTGAACTTATAAGAAACAGAGCAAAGAACCACGTGCGCTAACTGTAGATGATTCACCATGGAAGGATGACTTTCTGATACTACCGGAATAAGTCCTAGCAGCAGTGAAGTGGCAGAGTAATGCTGCAGATCATTCTGGAAAAAAACTGCATCCGCAAGATGTCTATTTCGCTGAAGGACAGGTTGGATGCTGCAAAGGTAGAAGCACCATCAAACAGATTTAACCTGTGCAGCCTATGCGAAAAGTACCTCCAGTACCAGAGAGAGTTCCACCACGTCTTCATAGACTTGAAAAAAGCGTTCTACAGAATGTGCTTAATGTTGGAGTGTGAATCCACAGCTCAGTTGGAGTTCGTCACGGCTGCCTTCTCTCACCTACACTTTTCAACATGTTTCTGGAGCGCATCATGACTGGCGCTGTTGAAGACCATGTCAGCTCGGTCAGCACTGGAGGAAGATCCGTTGTAAGCCCTCGCTCTGCAGATGACATCGATGAGCTGGCATGCAGGGAGCACGATATCGGCAAGCTTGTTTTTAAAAAAATGGCATGGAAATCAGCCAGCCACAGTGCCACAACCATCACCATTCAATGTATCCCTTTGTCTGGGAAATCCACAGCCACAGTGCCACAACCATCACCATTCAATGTATCCCCTTTGTCTGTGGAAATCAGACAGCCACAGTGCCACAACCATGACCATTCATGTATCCTTTGTCTGTGGAAATCAGACAGCCACAGTGCCACACCATCACCATTCAATGTATCCCCTTTGTCTGGGAAATCTCACAGCCACAGTGCCACAACCATCACCATTCAATGTATCCCCTTTGTCTGGGAAATCAACAGCCACAGTGCCACAACCATGACCATTCAATGTATCCCCTTTGTCTGTGGAAATCAACAGCCACAGTGCCACAGCCATCACCATTCAATGTATCCCCTTTGTCTGGGAAATCTCACAGCCACAGTGCCACAACCATCACCATTCAATGTATCCCCTTTGTCTGTGGAAATCAACAGCCACTGTGCCACAGCCATGACCATTCAATGTATCCCCTTTGTCTGGGAAATCTCACAGCCACAGTGCCACAACCATGACCATTCAATGTATCCCCTTTGTCTGTGGAAATCTCACAGCCACAGTGCCACAACCATCACCATTCAATGTATCCCCTTTGTCTGTGGAAATCTACAGCACAGTGCACAGCCATCACCATTCAATATATCCCCTTTGGCTGGGAAATCTCACAGCACAGCACACCGACCTCATGTCCACTTTGTCTGGAAATCACAGCCACAGCCACAACAGACCATTCAATATCCCCTTTGTCTGAAACTCACAGCACAGTGCAAACCATCACCATCATGTACCCTTTGTCTGGAAATCACGACACGTTCAAACAGAGCTATAAATCGACAGAGACTGGTGTGAAATCTCACCACAAGAACGGTCAAACAGTGTTACAGAGTGGGTAGAGAGCTGGATCTATTCTTCCAGCACACCTGCTCTTGTTCATTGTCTTGGGGTCTGCTTCTTGTCGTTGCTTGCGTCTACATCTTGCTGTCCTCAGCAGTAAGAGGAATGTTTGTAAACAAGGATGACATCAACAACAACAATCTTTCGCTGTTCCCCATCAGCAGAGTAAGAGGAATGTTTGTAAACAAGGATGACATCCAACAACCGCAAGAGGAATGTTTGTAAACAAGGATGACATCAACAACAAGAGGAGTTGTAAACAAGGATGAAAAACAATCATAGCAGAGTAAGAGGAAGGAAACAAGGAGAATCAACAACAAGAGAAGTTGTAAACAAGGATGAATCAACAACAACAAACAGGAGGTGTCTAAAGGAAGCAAGTGGGAGATCATAGAAGCTGGAATGTAAAACGATGAGAGAGAAAAATGGAAGAAAGAAAGAATGAAAGGAAGAAAGAGAGGAAAATAAAGAAAGATACAACAACAAAAGGGGGGGGGGGGGGAGAGACAGAGAGAAAGGGGTGGAGAGAAAAAGGGTGTAAACCAAAAAACTAGTAGAAAAAAGCACGACGAGGTCGAGAAATAAGATTGTAAAAAAAAAGGAGGGGAAGTACAACAGAGAGAAGGATATTATACAGTTGGGAAGGATAGAAGGAAGAAAGAAAGAAAGATGGAAAGGAGGAGAGAAAAAGAAAAGAAAAAGATAAAGACAGAAATGAACAAGAAGGAAGAGGAAAAGAAAGAAAAACAAGAAAGAGAGGGTATGTCCTGCTGTCAATAACAGATCAAAAGGGAGGACTGGTGAAGGGTGGGTGGGATGGAAAGTGGTGAGGGCGGGAAGGGGAGGGGGGGCAAGGATGGTGGAAGGGAGCCAAAAAGGGTGAAGGACAAAGACAGATCTGACTCCAGAACACGACAGTGTCCGAGCGAACAGTGCCAGCCAATTTTCAGTTCTGCTCTCTCCATCCCTTAAAAAAGAAAGTGTTTTCCGTGGATTGGCTCAGTTCGTCATCTGAACTGCCTTTGTGACTGTCGACATCATCGTCATCAAATAACAGCATGATCGTCCAGGTTCTCTTATATATGCATTCACACAGGTAAGGACACTGAGAGAGAGAGAGAGAGAGAGAGAGAGAGAGAGAGAGAGAGACAGACAGACAGACAGACAGACAGACAGACAGACAGACAGACAGACAGAATGTACATCTATATATATGTGCCATGTATGTCTAGATAGAGGTGTGTGTGTGTGTGTGGTGTGTGTGTGTGTGTGTGTGTGTGTGTGGTGTGTGTGTGTGTGTGTGTGTGTGTGCATACAGAGAGAGAGAGAGAGAGAGAGGTAGTGACTCAAGTGTTGTCATAAACAGGATTTCTCATTCTGCCTCTAATTAATGTTCCTCTTCAAATCAGTCTCTCACAGAGTGAGGTCGGGTGGGTGGGGGGGGGGGGGGGGAAGGTGGGACAGAAGGTGGATGGATGAGAGGAGTAATTAGAGACAATGAAGGAGTTTTAGCCTTCCTAATCAATGATGACCTTTGGCGAAGAGGTGGAGAAAAACGACTGAACAAACAAACAAACAACACACAAACAAACACAAAACGTCATGCTCACATCTCCTACTCCCTTCTACCTCCTCCCACCACTTTATCTTGCCCAGTTACACCCCTCAGCTGTCGTCGCGCGCGGAGGAATCCCTGGCCAAAGAGTTCTGACAATCTGCGGGAAGCTGGAACTAAAGACGGTCTTGGACGTGACAGTAGGAACCTCTCCTTCCAAGGACAGAGCTGTTGCAGCACTGGACTCTAGAATCTGTGTGCACGGCAAAGACTGGGGGGACAGAGTGTAGTGAAAGTTAGTGAAGAAACAGGGATTAAAAAAGAGAGAAAATAAGAGATAACAGAAGAACGAAACTAAGGGTGAAAGGCAAAGGGAAAGAAAAGAGAGAGATGAAAAGTGAAAAGAAAGGGAAGAGTGAAAGGAAGGAAGAAAAGATACGATGGAAAGAAAAAGTACAGATAAAAAAGGAACAGAACAAAGGTAGGAGAGAGAATGAAGTAAAGAAAGTAAGTGAAAAACAGTGAAGAAATAAGTGGGGGAAAAACGAAACACACACACACACACCACACACACACACACAAAACACACACACACACACCACGCACGCACGCACCACGCACGTACGCACGCACGCACGCACGCACGCACGCACGCACGCACGCACGCACGCACACACACACACACACAGACAAAGGCACAGAGAGAGAGAGAGAGAGACGAGAGAGAGAGAGAGAGATATACAGTTGGGATGGGGGGGGGGGGGGCAGGCTGGCAGATAGATTTTTCAGACAGAAAGACAAGAGCAGATAGATTTTCAGACAGACAGACAAGACAGAGAACAGAAAAGATAACTTAATGACGTGTGACGATGAACACAAGCCCTATCCATGTCCTCTTAGCAAATATAATACGGTACCACAGAAAATTCCGTTTGTTATCAAGTGAAAATGGGGCGTCAGCGGGAGGGAAGGAGTGGGGGTGAGATATCAGAAACAAGGCTAGGATACTGTCCTTCCTAATCAACGAGAAGAAGTGAGATGTGTGTATGGGGGAGAAGGGGGGGGGAGAGGGAGGGAGAAGGGCAGCAATCCTCTCACCCTCCTCCCTCAGTCCTCCCTACCTTCTCCCACCTCTTCATCCTACCCAATTACACCTCTCAGCTGTCGCCGCGCGCGGAATAATCCCTGGCCAAAGAGTTCGGACAATCTGCAGGAAGCTGGAACTAAAAACGGTCTGAGACACGACAGTAGGAACCTCTCTCCTTCCAGGGACTTAGCTGATAGACCGTTGGTGCTTCGCGGGGCCAGAGTAGAAAGGGATGGATAGGGTGGGATGAGTAAAGAATTGGCATTAGAGGAAAGGGGCGAGGGGGGGGGGGGGAAGGGTAGATACACAGGCTGAACGAAATGGAATTTGAGAATATTAAGTACGTGGGAATCTGATGGCATTTCAACACTGACACATTCAGGTTTAGGGTATGTACAGTAAAGCCCAAGTTTAATTGCTTTGCCTTTAAATACTTGTTTGTTTGCACACGATGAAGAAAAAGAAAGAATTGTTTTTTAAATTGATAAGGAAAAAAATGCGCTCAAGATTGTTGGACAAATAGACGGAAGAACATGGAGAGAGAGAAAAAAAAACGGAGGAAGCGAACAGCTAGAAGAAAGAAGGAAGCTCAGAAACAGAATGGAAAAAAAAAAGAAAAGAAAGATAGTAAAGGAAGATGAAAAAAAGAGAAAAAAAAGGGGGACAAAGAATAGTGTCACTGTGTCGACAGCCAATCAATGAAGAGGAAAGGAACGAAGGGACCTGATAGCAGAACATGGCAGCTCTGAAGACCTTGCCCCCCGTGCTTCCCTTTCCTCTCTCCCCGTCACACGCACTGCCTTACCTTATGGACCAGAGTATACCACCACCACTTTCTCTGTTCTTGTCGTTGTCATCGTCATGAGAGAAAGAGAGAGAGAGAGAGAGAGAGAGAGAGAGAGAGAAGACAGACAGACAGACAGACAGACAGACACAGACAGACAGACAGACAGACAGAGACAGAGATAGAGACAAACACACAGAGAGATAGAGACAGAGACAAAGAGACAGAGAGACAGAGACAGAAACAGATACAGAAACATAGACAGACAGACAGACAGACAGACAAAGACAGAGACAGAGATAGAGACAGACAAACACACAGAGATAGAGACAGAGACAAAGAGACAGAGAGACAGAAACAGATACAGAAACATAGACAGACAGACACAGACAGAACGTCAGACTGACAATGAGTCAGACAGACAGATAGACAGTCAGACAGACAGATAGACAGTCAGAGAGACAGATAGACAGTCAGAGAGACAGACTAAAGAAGAGAAAAGATAAGGTGATGAAGCGTCGAGATGAACACAAGCCTCTCCACATGTACTTAATCAATCTAAGCCTGTGCCAGGGAAAGTGCTGCCTGAACTTGGCGAAAAATGGGGTGTTGAGGGTCGGGGGGGGGGGAGGAGAGAGGAGGAAGACTGGGGGGGGGGGGTAGTACGGGAATGGTGTAGGGTCCTACTCTTTCCAAGAAGAGTAAACTTGTGAGGAAGAGGGAGGGGGAGGGGGGGCAATAAACATCTCACCCTCCTCCCACCACCTCAGCCCGCCCAATTACACTCGTCAGCTGTCGCCGCGCGCGGAATAATCCCTGGCCAAAGAGTTCTGACAATCGGCAGGAAGCTGGAACTACAGACGGTCTGAGACACGACAACAGGAACCCCTTCCGCCGGGGGGGGGGGGGGGGGGAGGGGGGAGGGGTGGGGGAGGGGGGAGGGAGTCAAGGTGTGTGGTCAGTGAAATGTCTGTTCAGTTGTTAATGTAATTTCTATCCTTTAAAATTATCAGGTTTATTTAGTGATCATGTCTTTGTCTGAGATCTTGATTTGCGATTTCATTTTTCCTTTATTAGTTTGATTTTGTTGTTTTCAGATAATTTAGTCCTTCAAAAAAATCTTCAAACCAATGTTATAATTACTATGATCAAAATACGTTGTATGATTGTTAATTGTTGGAATGAAGAAATAAAAATGTTTAAAACAGGAACCCCTTCCCCCATGGACAGAGCCGACAGAACATTTCTGAGGGAGCCGTCAGAACATTTTGGAAGGCGAGACAGACAGACAGACAGACACAAACAGAAGGTCAGACAGACAATGAGTCAGTCAGACAAATAGACAGACAGAGACAGACAGACAGACAGACAGAGACAGATACTTCGTGAGGCCAGAACAGGACAGGGTGAAGGGGGGGGGGGGGATGAAGCAAGCGAGAGGGGCAGAAGAAGGGAATGAAGTGGGAGAAGCAAGCAACATGAAGGAAAAAATTGGAAGAAGATTACAACAGGCTGGGAACGTAATAAGGTTGGGAGCTTTGTCGCTGCAATCATGGCTGGGAGCTTTGTCACTGCAAGTCATGGCTGGGAGCTTTGTCACTGCAACTCATGGTTGGGAGCTTTGTCACTGCAAGTCATGGTGGGAGCTTTGTCACTGCAAGTCATGGCTGGGAGCTTTGTCACTGCAAGTCATGGCTGGGAGCTTTGTCACTGCAAGTCATGGCTGGGAACTTTGTCACTGCAAGTCATGGCTGGGAGCTTTGTCACTGCAAGTCATGGTTGGGAGCTTTGTCACTGCAAGTCATGGCTGGGAGCTTTGTCACTGCAAGTCATGGTGGGAGCTTTGTCACTGCAAGTCATGGCTGGGAGCTTTGTCACTGCAAGTCATGGCTGGGAGCTTTGTCACTGCAAGTCATGGCTGGGAACTTTGTCACTGCAAGTCATGGCTGGGAGCTTTGTCACTCACTGCAAGTCATGGTTGGGAGCTTTGTCACTCACTGCAAGTCATGGCTGGGAGCTTTGTCACTGCAAGTCATGGTTGGGAGCTTTGTCACTGCAAGTAATGGTTGGGAGCTTTGTCATACACTGCAAGTCATGGTTGGGAGCTTTGTCACTGCAAGTCATGGCTGGGAGCTTTGTCACTGCAAGTCATGGTTGGGAGCTTTGTCACTGCAAGTCATGGCTGGGAGCTTTGTCACTGCAAGTAATGGTTGGGAGCTTTGTCACACACTGCAAGACATGGTTGGGAGCTTTGTCACACACAGCAAGTCATGGTTGGGAGCTTTGTCACTGCAAGTCATGGTTGGGAGCTTTGTCACTGCAAGTCATGGTTGGGAGCTTTGTCACTGCAAGTAATGGTTGGGAACTTTGTCACTGCAAGTCATGGTTGGGAGCTTTGTCACTCACTGCAAGTCATGGCTGGGAGCTTTGTTACTACAAGTCATGGTTGAGAGCTTTGTCACTGCAAGTCAGGGTTGGGAACTTTGTCACTCACTGCAAGTCATGGTTGGGAGCTTTGTCACTGCAAGTCATGGTTGGGAGCGTTGTCACTGCAAGTCATGGTTGAGAGCTTTGTCACTGCAAGTCATGGTTGGGAGCTTTGTCACTGCAAGTCATGGTTGATAGCTTTGTCACTGCAAGTCATGGTTGGGAGCTTTGTCACTGCAAGTCATGGTTGGGAGCTTTGTCACTGCAAGTCATGGTTGGGAGCTTTGTCACTGCAAGTAATGGTTGGGAGCTTTGTCACTGCAAGTAATGGTTGGGAGCTTTGTCATACACTGCAAGTCATGGTTGGGAGCTTTGTCACTGCAAGTCATGGCTGGGAGCTTTGTCACTGCAAGTCATGGTTGGGAGCTTTGTCACTGCAAGTCATGGCTGGGAGCTTTGTCACTGCAAGTAATGGTTGGGAGCTTTGTCACACACTGCAAGACATGGTTGGGAGCTTTGTCACACACAGCAAGTCATGGTTGGGAGCTTTGTCACTGCAAGTCATGGTTGGGAGCTTTGTCACTGCAAGTCATGGTTGGGAGCTTTGTCACTGCAAGTAATGGTTGGGAACTTTGTCACTGCAAGTCATGGTTGGGAGCTTTGTCACTCACTGCAAGTCATGGCTGGGAGCTTTGTTACTACAAGTCATGGTTGAGAGCTTTGTCACTGCAAGTCAGGGTTGGGAACTTTGTCACTCACTGCAAGTCATGGTTGGGAGCTTTGTCACTGCAAGTCATGGTTGGGAGCGTTGTCACTGCAAGTCATGGTTGAGAGCTTTGTCACTGCAAGTTATGGTTGATAGCTTTGTCACTGCAAGTCATGGTTGATAGCTTTGTCACTGCAAGTCATGGTTGGGAGCTTTGTCACTGCAAGTCATGGTTGGGAGCTTTGTCACTGCAAGTCATGGTTGGGAGCTTTGTCACTGCAAGTCATGGTTGGGAGCTTTGTCACTGCAAGTAATGGTTGGGAGCTTTGTCACTGCAAGTCATGGTTGGGAGCTTTGTCACTCACTGCAAGTCATGGTTGGGAGCTTTGTCACTGCAAGTCATGGTTGGGAGCTTTGTCACTCACTGCAAGTCATGGTTGGGAGCTTTGTCACTCACTGCAAGTCATGGTTGGGAGCTTTGTTACTGCAAGTCATGGCTGGGAGCTTTATCACTCACTGCAAGTCATGGCTGGGAGCTTTGTCATTGCAAGTCATGGTTGGGAACTTTGTTACTGCAAGTCATGGCTGGGAGCTTTGTCACTGCAAGTCATGGTTGGGAGCTTTGTCACTCACTGCAAGTCATGGTTGGGAGCTTTGTCACTCACTGCAAGTCATGGCTGGGAGCTTTGTCACTGCAAGTCATGGTTGGGAGCTTTGTCACTCACTGCAAGTCATGGCTGGGAGCTTTGTCACTCACTGCAAGTCATGGTTGGGAGCTTTGTCACTGCAAGTCATGGTTGGGAGCTTTGTCACTGCAAGTCATGGTTGGGAGCTTTGTCACTCACTGGAAGTCATGGCTGGGAGCTTTGTCACTCACTGCAAGTCATGGCTGGGAGCTTTGTCACTGCAAGTCATGGTTGGGAGCTTTGTCACTCACTGCAAGTCATGGCTGGGAGCTTTGTCACTCACTGCAAGTCATGGCCGGGAGCTTTGTCACTGCAAGTCATGGCTGGGAGCTTTGTCACTGCAAGTCATGGCTGGGAGCTTTGTCACTGCAAGTCAGGGTTGGGAGCTTTGTCACTGTATGTCATGGCTGGGAGCTTTTTTTTTTTTTTTTTTTTTTTTTTTGTTTGCTGTCCCAAGCTCTGCGCCACCTCAGAGGCAGTGCACACACGCCGCTCGTTCCGACACCCCGTCCACAACCACAGCCCGGTCGGCCCCGCCGCAACCCGGCACCGGCAATCCACAGGGCGCAGCCAATGTCAAGTCGTCAAGAGGCAACCCACCGGAAGAGACACTGCACTGCTGCCGAGTCACTTCGGTGGTGTTCAGTGGCGCCTGTTCTGATCTAACAGACGCAGGACACCACCTACTAAGCCCCCTACTGACGACAATAATTGCTTAGTCGCGGAGCCGGTGTGAGTGAGCTCTCCCTCCGGAGGGCGCCACCACGTCCGTCCAACGACAGCCCCCATGGGCTCGCCGATACCGGTGACCCCGACGGAACCAAACCAAGGCCACAGACGTGGAGAGGACATCGAAACTGAGGTCACCATGAGAGCAGGGCATGAAGGGCCACAGAATTTGAGACATTTTTTTATGCTGATCGATGAGAATGAGGATGATTAAGATGATGCTACGGATTTCCATTTCGGTCTGAGACTACATGACAGGGCTGTAATCTACGCTTCCTTTCATAATATATCCCGGCGTCAACCAGGCCCGGAGATACAGGCACCTGCAGTGTTGGTCAGGAAATTTGAGCAACACTCTCAGAAACGCATCCATTAAGTGGATGAAACTCGAATGTGTGGACCCAGTCTTCCCAACTGAGTCCGCAGCAAACTCAACTCTGGGTAGGAGCCGGTCGGGGCAGAAAAACCCACATGACTCTGATGGGATTCGAACCCACGACCTCCCAGCCGGGAGTCCGCGACGCTAACCACTTCGCCACTGCGGCTGGTATGGCTGGGAGCTTTGTCACTGCGAGTCATGGTTGAGAGCTTTGTCACTGCAAGTCATGGCTGGGAGCTTTGTCACTGCAAGTCATGGTTGGGAGCTTTGTCATTGCAAGTCATGGCTGGGAGCTTTGTCACTGCAAGTCATGGTTGGGAGCTTTGTCACTGCAAGTCATGGTTGGGAGCTTTGTCACTGCAAGTCATGGTTGGGAGCTTTGTCACTGCAAGTCATGGCTGGGAACTTTGTCACTGCAAGTCATGGTTGGGAGCTTTGTCACTCACTGCAAGTCATGGCTGGGAGCTTTGTCACTGCAAGTCATGGCTGGGAGCTTTGTCACTGCAAGTCATGGCTGGGAACTTTGTCACTGCAAGTCATGGTTGGGAGCTTTGTCACTCACTGCAAGTCATGGCTGGGAACTTTGTCATGCAAGTCATGGTTGGGAACTTTGTCACTCACTGCAAGTCATGGCTGGGAGCTTTGTCACTCACTGCAAGTCATGGTTGGGAGCTTTGTCACTGCAAGTCATGGCTGGGAACTTTGTCACTGCAAGTCATGGTTGGGAACTTTGTCACTCACTGCAAGTCATGGTTGGGAACTTTGTCACTGCAAGTCATGGTTGGGAACTTTGTCACTCACTGCAAGTCATGGCCGGGAACTTTGTCACTGCAAGTCATGGTTGGGAGACTTTGTCACTGCAAGTCATGGCTGGGAACTTTGTCACTGCAAGTCATGGTTGGGAACTTTGTCACTCACTGCAAGTCATGGTTGGGAGCTTTGTCACTGCAAGTCATGGCTGGGAACTTTGTCACTGCAAGTCATGGCTGGGAACTTTGTCACTGCAAGTCATTACAGTTCAGCTTTAGCGTGTTCAGATTTGGGGTCCATGCCGTGATGCCGAAACAGTTAATGCCTTGCCTGTAAATTCTTGTTTGTTTACAACTCATGGAGAGAAAGGCCAAAAAAAAAAAAGCTGAAATAAAATTGAAACCAAAAAAAAAAAAAAATCGAGATTAATGGGCAAATGAATGGAGGACCATTGAGGGAAAATCTGGAGAGAGAGAAAAAGAATAGCTGACAGAAACCAGGGGAGACAAATGAGAAAGAGACAGAAGAGAGAAAAAGAGAAGAGACATTATAAAGAACACCCTGACAGAAGAAAAGTGGAGAGGAAATAACGGGTCAAAGCATTGCGGGGTGGTGCTGACAGCCAATCAATTCAGGGGAGGGGGGGGAGGGGAGAGGGGAAGGGTGCTGACAGCAGAACACGCCACCTCTCACTGCTTCCCCCCCCCACACACACACACACACAACCCTCACCCCCACTCCTGTCCCCTCGCTCCTTCCACCTTCCTTCATAACTTTTGTCTTACTCCCTGGACAAGAGGAAATCGTCCCCGTTGTTATGGTCATCATCAGAGAGAGACACAGAGAGAGAGAGAGAGAGAGAGAGAGAGGGAGGGAGGGAGGGAGGGAGGGAGGGAGAGAGAGAGGAAGAGGGAGAGAGAGAGGGGGGAGAGAGAGAGAGAGAGAGAGAGAGAGAGAGAGAGGGAGGGGAGAGAGAGAGAGAGAGAGAGAGAGAGACAGACAGACAGACAGACAGACAGACAGAGAGAGAGGGCGGGGGAGAGAGAGATGGACAGAGAGAGTATTTGGAAAACTGATGAGGTGTCAGGTCAGCCTCATCTCAGTACTCCTCAAGTTTCCAATAACTGTCAAGACATCAACGGGCAGTGTATGGTGACTTCAATATGTCATCACACTGACCAATAGCGCTGTAGACTGTCAAGACATCAACGGGCAGTGTATGGTGACTTCAATATGTCATCACACTGACCAATAGCGCTGTAGACTGTCAAGACATCAACGGGCAGTGTATGGTGACTTCAATATGTCATCACACTGACCAATAGCGCTGTAGACTGTCAAGACATCAACGGGCAGTGTATGGTGACTTCAATATGTCATCACACTGACCAATAGCGCTGTAGACTGTCAAGACATCAACGGGCAGTGTATGGTGACTTCAATATGTCATCACACTGACCAATAGCGCTGTAGACTGTCAAGACATCAACGGGCAGTGTATGGTGACTTCAATATGTCATCACACTGACCAATAGCGCTGTAGACTGTCAAGACATCAACGGGCAGTGTATGGTGACTTCAATATGTCATCACACTGACCAATAGCGCTGTAGACTGTCAAGACATCAACGGGCAGTGTATGGTGACTTCAATATGTCATCACACTGACCAATAGCGCTGTAGACTGTCAAGACATCAACGGGCAGTGTATGGTGACTTCAATATGTCATCACACTGACCAATAGCGCTGTAGACTGTCAAGACATCAACGGGCAGTGTATGGTGACTTCAATATGTCATCACACTGACCAGTAGCGCTGTAGACTGTCAAGACATCAACGGGCAGTGTATGGTGACTTCAATATGTCATCACACTGACCAATAGCGCTGTAGACTGACAAGACATCAAACGGGCAGTGTATGGTGACTTCAATATGTCATCACACTGACCAATAGCGCTGTAGACTGTCAAGACATCAACAGGCAGTGTATGGTGATTTCAATATGTCATCACACTGACCAGTAGCGCTGTAGACTGTCAAGACATCAACGGGCAGTGTATGGTGATTTCAATATGTCATCACGCTGACCAGTAACGCTGTAGAGAGGACACAGGACTAGGACAGTACCTCCAGAAAAAAAAAAACTACAGCAGTAGTAGTATACACTGGAATGTTACGAACAGGAATTCAAGAACTGGTTGCTTATTGAGCTCTTGAGTGTCGTTGGAAACCTGACGAGTATTGAGCAGAGGCGGGGATTACTGTGACAGAGAGGTCCAGGTTCTTTTAGCATTGACCGCAATGTTCAGGTTTTCTGTACACTGACCACTCTACCTAGCTCTCTCAGCACTGACCTCTCCATTAACATTGACCATGCCATCAACACTGACCTCTCCATCAACACTGACCACTCAATCCAGCTCTCAATCAACACTGACCTCTTCGTTAACATTGACCTCTTCATCAACACTGACGTCTCCATCAACATTGACCTCTCCATCAACACTGACCTCTCCATCAACACTGACCTCTCAACACTGACCTCTCAATCCACACTGACCTCTCAACACTGACCTCTCAATCCACACTGACCTCTCAATCAACACTGACCTCTCAACACTGACCTCTCAATCCACACTGACCTCTCAACACTGACCTCTCAATCCACACTGACCTCTCAATCCACACACTGACCTCTCAATATACACTGACCTCTCAAACCAGGCTCTCAATCCACACTGACCTCTCAACACTGACCTCTCAATCCACACACTGACCTCTCAATCCACACTGACCTCTCAATCCAGGCTCTCAATCCACACTGACCTCTCAATCCAGGCTCTCAATCCACACTGACCTCTCAATCCACACTGACCTTTCAATCCACACTGACCTCTCAAACCAGGCTCTCAATCCACACTGACCCCTCAAATCAGGCTCTCAATCCACACTGACCTCTCAATCAACACTAACCTCTCATTCAATTCTGACCTTTCACTCAAGTCTGACCTTTCAATTCATGCTCTCTCTCAACACTGACCTCTCAAACCAGGCTCTCTCGGCGATCATCTTCTGCATGTGGACAGGGTACTCCGCCAGAGACTTGTAGTTCCATAAAGCTATCTGAACCTGACATTCACACACACACACACACACACACACACACACACACACACACACACACACACACACACACACACTCACACACACATACGCACGCACACACGCACGCACTCACGCACGCACACACGCGCGCGCACACACACACACACACACACACACACACACACACACACACACACACACACACACACACACACATCATTCAGTCTTTTGTCCGTTGGTGTGATTATGTCACGATGGGTCACAAATGAAGTACAGCTAGGCTACCCTCAATGGAAACCCTGATAAACATTTACCCTCAATGGAAACCCTGATAACATTTACCCTCAATGGAAACCCTGATAAACATTTACCCTCAATGGAAACCCTGATAACATTTACCTCATTGGAAACCCTGATAAACATTTACCCTCAATGGAAACCCTGATAAACATTTACCCTCAATGGAAACCCTGATAACATTTACCCTCAATGGAAACCCTGATAAACATTTACCCTTAATGGAAACCCTGATAAACATTTACCCTCAATGAAAACCCTGATAAACATTTACCCTCATTTTTTTTTCTTTCTTTCTTTCTGCGTACGCAGGCTGATACTCCTGCGGACACTGCCTGTATAGACAGGCAGTGGAGTTTTGTGTGTATGACCGTTTTTTATCCCGCCATTAAGGCAGCCATACTCCATCTTCGGGGAAGGTGCATGCTATGTGTAACGTGTCATCCATACCAACGGCCAAACTGGCCTTCTCTTCCGAAAGTTGGTGATGGGATTTTACGTGTGTGCAAGATGTGCGTGCGTTCACACACGGAACCTCGGTTTATAGTCTCATTCGAAGGACTGTATGGGGAATGGAGTCAGAACCAACTTTAACTCCGAGGGAAAAATCCCCCTGTACCGAATTCGAACCTGCAACCCCAGGATCACGAGTCCGGCGCTCTACCAACTGAGCTATTCCGGCCCCCATTTACCCTCACTGAAAACCCTGATAAACATTTACCCTCAATGGAAACCCTGATAAACATTTACCTTTAATGGAAACCCTGATAAACATTTACCCTCAATGAAAACCCTGATAAACATTTACCCTCAATGAAAACCCTGATAAACATTTACCCTCAATGGAAACCCTGATAAACATTTACCCTCAATGGAAACCCTGATAAACATTTACTCCAGCTGGGTTGTCTGACTGTCCTTCCGCGCAATAGTTCTGGTAATACACTGAATTTATTACATCTTTAACCACGGGTAGGGGCTTCATATATCAATGATTGGTGCATTGTTTGGATATCGTGAAGGAAAGACGTCAGATACCGACCATACATTAACAAAATAACATCACTTGGTCAAATGTATATCAGTAAGATACAAATAAAGACCAAATTCCTCACTAAATAGTCCATGAATAACACACCGTAATTAAGAAATGTTGTGCACCACTGTAACACGGCGAATGTGGGGGTGGGGAGGGGGTGGGGTGGGGAGAATGTGAGATGTATTGCCTGTTAATCTCTCTTTTTTTTTTGCCATGTAGTGGAGATAAGTTTATAGGACACTCAGAAAAAGAAATATGTATTAACCTCTTTGAGCAAGAAAAAAATTGCTGTTAGCGCGCTCGTACACTAGAGGTGTGGGCTGCTTTATTTTCTTGAATTGTGGCCTAGAAAAATCTACTACAACTCGTGTGTCTGCGAAGGTATTTTGTACTTCATATACAATAAGATGTAGCTAATGTTTCTTCACTGACAATGTCTTCTTTGAGTTTCTTTACTGAGAATGAGTTCTGTAGGTATCTCTTCAATGACTGTGTTTCTATTGCAGGTATTTCTTCACCCACTGAGTTTCTTCTGGAAGTTTTTTTTCTTCATTATGTTTATATTGTGCTTCCGCTTTGTTTTCGTTTCAATCAATTCCTGCCTTCACCTTCGAGTTTCTTCTGGATGTTTTTTTTTCTCTACTACGTTTTTATTGTGCTGCCGCATTGTTTCCGTTTTAATGATTTGTTGCCTTCATCTTCGAGTTTCTTCTGGAAGTTTTTTTTTTCACTATGTTTTTATTGTGCTTCCACATTGTTCCCGTTTGAATGATTTGCCACCCTCACCTCCACCCCCTGGCCCCACTCCCCACCCCTACAGCCTTCCTTCCAACTTTTTGTTTGTTTGTTTTTAGCATGAAGATTTTCGTCTTCTGGTAACTAATTGTCCGAGACGTGTACAATAGCACCACGCGCGCTAGCGTAAGTGTGTGTGTGTGTGTGTGTGTGTGTGTGTGTGTGTTGTGTGTGTGTGTGTGTGTGTGTGTGTGTGTGTGTGGCGTGTGTGTCTGTGTGTGTGTGTGTCTGTTGTGTGTGTGTGTGTGTGTCTGTGTGTCTGTGTGTCTCTCTGTGTGTGAGTGAGTGTGTGTGTGTGTGTGTGTGTGTGTGTGTGTGTGCGTGTGTCTGTGTGTGTGTGTGAGTGTGTGTGTGTGTGTGTGTGTCTGTGTGTCTGTGTGTCTGTGTTTTCTGTGGGTGTGTCTGTTGGAGAGACAAACAGACAGACAGATAGACCAGACTGACAGACAGACTGAAAGACAGACAGACAGACTGAAAGACAGACAGCGAGCGTGGGTCCCAAATAACCTACATAGTGCACTTCCTCAGGCGTCCTGTCTGCGGGTCGTTTCTTCAGGATCCGGATTGCCTCTTTGGACAGACGAGCCTGAAACAAGGGGAGCCACTGTGCTATGTGTCCGACAGCCACCGTGCTATAAAATATATAACAAGGGGACTCACCCTGTGGAACGCGTCACACATTTCAACAAGTGTTACACCATCCTGAAAAGGGGAGTCCATTTCGTCGTTGGTGGCACACATAAGCTACACACCAAAACTTGATGCGCCATAGCGCCAAGACCTTGCTTAACAAGTCGAGTATTAGTCGGCGCAATTAGATTTTTTTAGGAAATTTTATTGTGTCTGAAAGTTGGT
>CM065734.1:61506149-61511149 GCA_033310375.1 Conus canariensis
GATGCACAAAACCAGCAACTGACCTTGAGGGGTGCAAACTGTCCCATGGCTAGAGCCTTTGCCAAACCTTCACTCTGAACCAAATTCGAAACTTTACCTCAAACCTAATCCTGAACCAGTTTCAAGACTTTTACTTCAATCTTGAACCAAACTGAAATCTTTAACCTCACTATAATCCTGAATTAAACTTTTAGCTGTTACCTTAACCATATCCTGCACCAAAATCAAACCCTGATGTTAGCCTACATCCCCACTCAAACTCAAACCCTGACCCTATTCCTAGTCCTGGCTCAAACTCAAATGTCTCTCTGAATTTTCAGCTCAGAGTTTTACTCTAATCTTATTCCCGGAACTACACTGAAAGCTTTACCCTTACTGTGATCTTCGAGAAAAAAAAGAACTGAGAATCAGAGAAGAGTTGAGAAACCCAGAAGCTGAAGGAATCGAGCCCTGAGTCACTGGCGGTGTCTGTGAATGCTCCGAGTTTACTGCACAGTCTGTATTCCATGTCTTTCTTGACCAAATTCTTCATCAATCGACATCGCCTCATATAAGTATTTTTCACTTATCATGTCAATCAGTATAGAATTTTGTTAGTCTCATTTGCGTAACACGCGGGGAAAAAAAATTAATAACACACGCACTCACACAAACACAATTGGTAGGGCTATCGGTCAGCAATGCAGTCAATCATCCGACCGATCCATCATCAATCAAGCAATCAATCATTCAACAGTCAATCCATCAACCAGCCAAGCATTCGACCAATCAAGCGATCAATGTAGCACCTCCACCAAACGACGCCGCTTGGCCAGACGAGCCACAAGTACAGGTCCCAGGGAGGACAGACGGAACCAACGCCTGGAGACCCCCCTGACGTCATCACGGTCACCAGAAGGCCCACGTGGCCAGTCATACGTCATCAGCGAACGTTCTCCACCCGATTCCCTTCCCCGGTCGTCAACAGGGGAAGCCACCCCACTGCCTCTCCCTCCGCCCATATACATCAAGGCTCGCAGCTTGGTCAACGCACGATGCTGTTTCTGCTGCCTCGTGGGGCCCTGGCTGCAAGGTCTGGAGCATTCAGATACACCTCCACGAGGTCCTCGGGATGGGCGTCTGGGCCTGATGGTTTGGCAGGGTGGAGATCTGTGGGGAGGAGAACACAGCTGTGCGCGTTCGGCATCCCCGCCACAGACAGCCCCGCCAGGTTGGCGGCGGGAGGAAGGCTGTAAGGAAACAAGCTGTTCGGATACGGTGAAAGATGTATTGTCTGGATTCCCCCTACCACCACAGGAACCGTGAGAGTTTGGACTTGCTGTGAAATGAGGGCACTGCTTCGCCGGAATCATGCTGGAACTGTCAGTTGTGGGTGTCGTGGTGGACCGGCCGATGCAGGTATATTCGTACGTTGCGCTGCCTCCTGTGGTGTTGAGACACACTCTAGGAGGTTGTGATCGTTCTTCCGATCTGTAGGAAAGGGACCGGTCCGGGAAGACCGGCACGTTGTAATCATCATTGTCCTCCTCCTCCTCCTCATCTGTGCTGTGCTTAGTTCTGTTGAAAAGGGCGTCTCTGTCAGGCTGTGGAGAGATGGTGCCTGGTGATTGATTCAGCAGTGCACGTGCTGTATGACGTAGGAAGAAGGGTGCAGAGGTTAAGTGCACAGTACCCGCTATGCGTGCTCCGTTCTGTTAGACAACAACAACAACAATAACAACCGCAGTTAGTAGCAGTGTAGAGCACACACTCAAAAACACACACGCGCGCGTACGCACGCACCCCCACCCCCCCTCCACACACACATACGCACACACACACACACACACACACACACACACACACACACACACACACACATATGCGCGCGCACACACACACACACACACACACACACACACACACACGCCCGCGCGCGCGCGCACACCGTACGCACGCACGTACACACGCACCACACACACCACACACACACACACACACACACACACACACACACACACCACACGCTTGCAAGCACATGCGCACGCGCCCGCACAAACACTCACACACACACACGCGCGCGCGCGCACGGACGTGCGTGTGTGTGTTGTGTGTGTGTGGTGTGTGTGTGTGTGTGTGTGTGTGTGTGTGCGCGCGCGCGCGCGCGCGCGTGGGTGCGCGTGCACACACACACACACACACACACACACACACACACACACACACACACAAGCCCGCAAACCCACGCAGGCAAGCACACAAGCAAGCAAGCACTAAGCAAGCTTGTTAACAAACACTAGCACATACACACACAAACGGCACGCACATACATACAGAGAAACACACACTAGCCCAAAAACATACGGACATGTCCTCACGCATATACTTAACGCAAGCACGAACGCACACGCATGTCTACTCGCGTACGCTGAGAGAGAGAGAAAGAGAGAGAGAGAGAGGGAGAGACAGACAGAGACAGTGAGGAAGACAGACAGACAAAGACAGACAGATAGTCAGACAGACAGACAGACAGAGATTGCTCGACCTATTCTTTTCCGACACAGTGATGGTGTGACAGAGTCCCCGCCCCAGACAAAGGGAGCTGATGACCGCAGGCATTGTCAAATTCTGTACTTGTTTCCCTTGACAAATAAACGGTCGTTCCCATTAGATACGAGTCATGTGTTCCCTCCCCTGTTTTGCAAAACGGAGAGATGATCACGCTCACCGTGAGAATACGCTAGGATTTATGTTGCATGGGGACAGAGTGCGTTTTTTTTTCGCGATTTTTGGTTTTCATGTTTGGTTGGCTAGTTGGGTTTTTTTTGGTGTGTGTGTGTGTGTGTGTGTGTGTGTGTGTGTGTGTGTGTGTGTGTGTGTGTGTGTGTGTGTGTTCTCCCTGAACTCCTCTTGCCAGTACTTCTCTCGTTTGAACGAAGACCAAGCAGATTTCAAACGTAAAGTTGCTGGATCAGACTTGATTGTTCCCAAGCCCATGTCTGTACAGTCCTGTTCGTATAAATCATATGTCTGTCGGGTTGCTCTAATTTCCTCCCGAGTGGTAGGAATTAAGACCCAAATTCGCCTTTTGAAGCATTCAGTGATATTATGGTTATGGGAATGAAATATACATGATATAGCTCATCGAGTCAGGCAAGCACCTACATACACTACACACGCGTCATTCACACACCTATGCACGAGAGAGAGAGAGAGAGAGAGAGAGGAAGAGAGAGAGACAGACAGACAGACAGACAGACAGACAGACAAACAGACAGATAGACAGACAGAGAGATTCAGATACAGTGAGGCCAAGGCCCCTCATGAACAGCAGGTATCACAAAGTTGATATTCCATCACAAGCATATCTTCCAAAAGAAATCACGAGAGAACTGTACCGTACTGTTCTTTTCTTTCGGGGCCATAAGTAACAAAATCAAAGTAAACATGGGTTCATACAGAATTTCTAAGGAATGAACTTGATACGAAGATCGTTCAGAGCAGAACATGTTAGAACAAAGTGAAGCTCATCCTCATTGGACTCTTTACACAATGAACATAATAACTCATTATCATAATATAGTTTTAAAGCAATACCAGAGAGAGACAGAAGACAGAGACAGAGACAGAGAGCTTGGGTACACAGACCTACAAGCAAACAAGCAATACCAGTCACAACAGACAGACAGACAGACAGACAAGACCAGCAGGGTCTATCATTCAACGCTACACCTGCACACCAGGCAGAAATGGGCCATCAACAGAACCACTGTTCCGCCAGTCCGTAACCCGAAGACAAAGGAAAGACTATCTGTTTCCTGATCCCACCTAGCGGTGGAACTGGAGACGACACGGTGTGGAGAGGGCATTGTTTGCCAAGTGTGGAAGGCAGCGGCGCTCGCAGAGGGGTAACAGACAATGGGTGCTGTAGAGCAGACAATCCGACTGATCTCCGTGTCTGATGCCACGTGTTACACTGTCTGGTCCTCCTGCTTTGCTGGGGGCGGGGGGGGGGGGGGGTATTGGTTTCCTTGCCTCAGTCATCTGATTGGATTCTGTTGTTATTTTGTGTTGTTGTTGTTGTTGTTGTTTGTTTCTTCTTCTTCTTCTTCTTCTTCTCTTCTTCTTCTTCTTCTTCTTCTTCTCCTTCTTCCTTCTTCCTTCTTCTTCTTCTTCGTCCCTTTCTCCTTCTCTCCTTCCTCTTCTCCTTCTTCTCCTTCTCTCTTCTTCTTCTTCTTCTTCTCTTCTTCTTCTTCCTTCTTCTCTTCTTCTCGTTCTCCTTCTTCTCTTCTCGTTCTCCTTCTTCTTCTTCTTCTTCTTCTCTCCTTCTCCTTCTTCTTCTCCTCCTTCTCCTTCTTCTTCTTCTTCTTCTGCTTCTTTCTCCTTCTTCTCTTCTTCTTCTTTTCTCTATCTTCTTCTTCTTCTTCTTTCTTCTTCTTCTTCTTCTTCTTCTTCTTCTCTCTTTTCTTCTTCTTCCTCCTCCTCCTCCTCCTCCTCCTTGTTATTGACAATACGACTAAGGAAATGGGGAGGGAAAGGGTGAGGGAGGGGATGGCGAGAAGGGGGCAACAAGGCCTGGAGGAGTAGCTGAGGGCGAAAAGGGGGCGAACACTACTCTGGTGTTTGTTTATTCATTCATTTATCTTTCTATTTATTTACTTATGTACTTATTTGTTTATTTATTCATGTCATTTACTTATTCATTTTTCTGTCTACTTATTCATTAATTTATTTGTACAATTACGTGTTCCATTCATTTGTTAGGTAGCTAGGTGGTGGTGGTAGTAGTAGTAGTAGTAGTAGTAGTAGTAGTAGTAGTAGTAGTAGTAGAGCAGCAGCAGCAGCAGCAGTAGCAGTAGTAGTAGTAGTAGTAGCAGCAGCAGCAGCAGTAGCAGTAGTAGTTGTAGTTGCAGTTGTAAAAGTTGTCGAAGTAATCCTCGTTCACTGGGGTCGCTAACGTACAGTTATACTCACACACATAATGACGTACAGGGGCATGTCCACCGTGAGAATGGATCATT
>CM065734.1:61521149-61558649 GCA_033310375.1 Conus canariensis
CTCTCCGCGCTGTCGCCTAGGGCTGCTCCCTCAACAACAGTGGACTGCGCAGGCCCAGTGTCTAACCAATGTCAAAAGAATACCTGTGAGGAGTCCTCGTCGTCGTTGGGGCCTCCCGCGTCCTGAGGTCGGATGTTCAATCCTGTCGGCGATGCCATTTTGTAAGGTGTCGGTGGTTGGTATGGTTGGTTCGATCCAGCCATAATTTGGAATAAAAGAGAGAGGAAACCAACGAGCTGGTGTTGGTGTGGAAGATGGTGTGCCCACTCTCTCTCATCCACAAGCTCTCTCTTCCGCATCTCCTACCACTCTTCCCTATTTATCCACCACCTTTACCTATAGGCCAATTAATAAACCGACTCATTACGTGACCGGTGCGTTAGTCGTAATACCGGTAAGAATTAACATCATTTTTTAATATGTTAACCTGTCAAGGTAACTAAAGCAATGAAGCATCTGATGTTTTCACCTTGCAGACTCCGTTCTGTTGGGAAAAAAAAAAAAAAAAAGAAGAAGAAAAGTCAAATAGCTGTCTTCGTGAATATACACAACGGGCAAACGCCCAGACAGACACGATTAGACAGGTCATAGCAAAAGTGCTTTCCTTGAACCAAATTAATAGATTTCTATAAACGCTCCCCTTTCCCTCGGTTTTTGTGTGTGCGTGTGTGTGTGTGTGTGTGTGTGTGTGTGTGTGTGTGTGTGTGTGTGTGTGTGTGTGTGTGTGTGTGTCTAATATCACCAAGTGTGAACAGACTCTGATTGAAAGAACTCGCTCACTCACTCACGGTCAGACAGGCTGACAGGCAGACAGACAGGTGTGATCTGACACGAGGAACTGAGACATGTTGCAGGTAAGCAATGAACATTGGCGTTCACTGACTCGCTACATCAACGTGTGCCGCCAGTACTGATGTGCCACAGAGTTCATGAAGCAACAAAACATGAATCATGACAGAGAGAGAGAGAGAGAGAGAGAGAGAGAGAGAGAGAGAGAGACAGACAGACGAGACAGACAGACAGACAGACAGACAGACAGACAGAGCCACAGAGAGACAGACAGATAGACAGACAGACACACAGAGAGAGACAGACAGACAGACGGACAGAGACAGAGACAGAGAGAGAAGGGAGAGAGAGAGAGAGAGAGAGAGAGAGAAGAAGAGAGAAGAAGAAGAAGAAGAAGAAGTAAAGAAGAACAAGAAGAACAAGAACAAGAAGAACAAGGACAAGAACAAGAAGGAGATGAACAGTTTAGTTCTTTTAAACCTTTTCTTTCTAGAAACAAACTACAGAACCATACTAGGAACAGGGAGGCGGGGGGGGGGGGAGTAAATAGAAACTCTGCGATGTAAAGAAGATCAAAGAGATCAGGACTGAAAAAAATCAATAAAGTAGGGAGACCTTTCACAAATAAACATAAAAACAAAGACATGAATTAACTAATGAATTGATCACCTGATTAATTAAGTTGTAGATCGATTAATTAACTATTTAATTAACAGATGAAGTAATTAATTGGTTAATTGATCGATTGATTGATTATCTATTACTTATTTAGTTAAGAGGGATAAACAAATACACCGACGCTTACTTTAGACTTCCGTCGGCGAAGACGCGCTGATGTCGTAGTCATTGACTCGATGACGTCATTTGTGGACTTGTGTCTGTGTTTCATCTGCCCTTTGGGCATGGGTCTTCCCTCCTGTCTGAGCGTAGATGGACCTCCCCCATCCTCTGCCCTGTGGGTTCTCCCCGTGCTGACGGCGGAGGCCCAGGCCTCGTCATCTATGACGTCACCAAGGGAAGAGAGGGGCAGGCGAGGAACAGGGGAGGTAAGGACGTCAGAGGACATGGCGTGGCTGTGAACGTCACTTCCTGATGATGACGTGGCAGTGACGTTTTTGCCAGGATGGCGCTGACGACAATGGCTAGTGTTTTGGAAGTACAGTGAAAACTTCTACAGACGTCAAACCTGCACACATGAATATGCATCTGTCGAGTCTGCCTTTTTAAATTAACGCATTACCTCGTTCCTTTTACTCTCGTATGTGCATGCTGGGGAGGATTTGAGTGGGAGGGGGTGAGAGGGAGGTGGGGGTAGCAGTGCCTTTATGCTTTAGTGCTTTCATGCTGGCAGTGTCTGGCAGTGTCTTCATGCTGGCAGTGTCTGGCAGTGTCTTTATGCTGGCAGTGTCTTAATGCTGGCAGTGCCTTTATGCTGGCAGTGTCTTTATGCTGGCAGTGCCTTTATGCTGGCAGTGTCTTTATGCTGGCAGTCTCTGGCAGTGTCTGTATGCTGGCAGTGCCGTTATGCTGGCAGTGTCTTTATGCTGGCAGTGTCTTTATGCTGGCAATCGCTGGCAGTGTCTGTATGCTGGCAGTGCCGTTATGCTGGCAGTGTCTTTATGCTGGCAGTGTCTTTATGCTGGCAATCGCTGGCAGTGTCTGTATGCTGGCAGTGCCGTTATGCTGGCAGTGTCTGTATGCTGGCAGTGCCGTTATGCTGGCAGTGTCTTTATGCTGGCAATCGCTGGCAGTGTCTGTATGCTGGCAGTGTCTGTATGCTGGCAGTGCCGTTATGCTGGCAGTGTCTGTATGCTGGCAGTGTCTGTATGCTGGCAGTGTCTTTATGCTGGCAGTGTCTTTATGCTGGCAATCGCTGGCAGTGTCTGTATGCTGGCAGTGTCTGTATGCTGGCAGTGCCGTTATGCTGGCAGTGTCTGTATGCTGGCAGTGTCTGTATGCTGGCAGTGTCTTTATGCTGGCAGTGTCTTTATGCTGGCAATCGCTGGCAGTGTCTGTATGCTGGCAGTGTCTGTATGCTGGCAGTGCCGTTATGCTGGCAGTGTCTGTATGCTGGCAGTGTCTTTATGCTGGCAGTCCCTTTATGCTGGCAGTGTCTTTATGCTGGCAGTGTCTGTATGCTGGCAGTGTCTTTATGCTGGCAGTGCCTTTATGCTGGCAGTGTCTGTATGCTGGCAGTGCCGTTATGCTGGCAGTGTCTGTATGCTGCAGTGTCTTATGCTGGCAGTCCCTTTATGCTGGCAGTCCCTTTATGCTGGCAGTCCCTTTATGCTGGCAGTGTCTTTATGCTGTCAATGTCTGTATGCTGGCAGTGTCTTTATGCTGGCAGTGCCTTTATGCTGGCAGTGTCTGGGATGTCTGTATGCTGGCAGTGTCTTTATGCTGGCAGTGTCTTTATGCTGGCAGTGTCTTTATGCTGTCAATGTCTGTATGCTGGCAGTGTCTTTATGCTGGCAGTGCCTTTATGCTGGCAGTGTCTGGCAGTGTCTGTATGCTGGCAGTGCCGTTATGCTGGCAGTGTCTGTATGCTGGCAGTGCCGTTATGCTGGCAGTGTCTGTATGCTGGCAGTGTCTTTATGCTGGCAGTGTCTTTATGCTGGCAATCGCTGGTGCCGTTATGCTGGCAGTGTCTGTATGCTGGCAGTGCCGTTATGCTGGCAGTGTCTTTACGCTGGCAGTGTCTTTATGCTGGCAGTCTCTGGCAGTGTCTTTATGCTGGCAGTCTCTGGCAGTGTCTGTATGCTGGCAGTGTCTTTTTGCTGGCAGTGTCTTTATGCTGGCAGTGTCTTTATGCTGGCAGTCTCTGGCAGTGTCTGTATGCTGGCAGTGTCTTTATGCTGGCAGTGTCTTTATGCTGGCAGTGTCTTTATGCCAGCAGTGTCTCTGTCTGGCCCACACCTGTCTGGTAGAACAGGTTTTTATAATTGAAGCAGGGACAGACATGCTGTGCGGAATGGAATAGCAGAAGTCAAAGGCTGTCATCAAAGTGCATGACCTCTCTCCTCTCTCTCTCTCTCTCTCTCTCTCTCTCTCTCTCTCTCTCTCTCTCTCTCTCTCTCTGTGTATGTGTGTGTGTACGTGCGTGCGTGCTCTGAGTGTATGTGTGTGTGTGTGGTGTGTGCGTGTGTGTAGTGCGCGTGCGTGCGTGCGTGCGTGTGTGTGTGTGTGTGTGTGGTGTGTGTGTGTGTGTGTGTGTGTGTGTGTGTGTGTGTGTGTGTGTGTGTTTGTCTGTGTATAATGGGGAGGGGATCTGTTAAAAATCCCCAAATCATCTTCTTCCTCTTGATACAAAACAATGACACGCACATGTCAATAACATGAAGTTAACTCCGAACTAAAGTCCATTGCATTGAATGGAATGTACACCTTCACCTGATGGACACACAGGGAGGGTTCAAAGAAAACCAGGAAGACTACCGTAAAGAAAAGAAAGAAAAAGAAAAAAAAAAAGGGAAAAAAATCGCTGTACAAGTTTATCCGTACAGGCCTACCCAAAATTGACATATCCACGCAGCCACAGTGAAGACAGTCCGCGGCATGCACACACATTCTCTATACAACTATAAGGAACGAGACAGGGAGCAGCGAGCGTGAACGAAAAAGAAAGAGAACTCACTCGATTGAGCAGGTAACTGTTTCATCATTGATTGCTATTATTGATTGCTGATTGAGACGTGTGTGTGTGTGTGTGTGTGTGTGTGTGTGTGTGTGTGTGTGTGTGTGTGTGTGTGTGTGTGTGTGTGGAATATGCACCCTTGTTTGTAGGTGTATGGTACTTATTGCAATTTCATCTTCTTATTGTTTCATTTATGTTTTCTTTTAACCTCTTCTGTATTTGTAAGCGCTCAGGGCTTATGATGTAAGTTAAGCGCCAAAAATAATCATAATTGTTATTATGTGTCCCCTCCTCACGTAACATGGTTTATCTTCCTTCAGGTGGAAGGGGGTGTGAATCCGGCCTCTTACGTTGTTCATGATTCGTGGGACCAAAAGATGACCTTGACTTGAAACACACCCTGTATAGATGCCGGATGAAGTCACTCGTTCAGATTCATTCAGAACCGAAAGCTGTAACTATACACAGACGACAGACAGACAGACAGACAGACAAGACGGGTAAAACATGCAGGCACCGTAACGTTTCTGTGTGGGTATGCTCAAATGACCTTGGTTCGTTTTGAATGTTTTAAACGTCTTTTCGCATTAAGTGGCGTTTTTTTTTTTTAGACGTATCGTACAACAGATGTTGAAGAACACTGATGATGATGATGATGATGATGATGATGATGATGATGATGATGATGATGATGATAACTATTCTTGCTGATTTCTTTTAGTTTTACAGATTTATCGCGAGCAGCTGACACGTGTTCTACTTTCTTCAGATTATGTTTTCAGCGCACAACTATTGGTATCCAGTTCTACAAACCGTCACACTTCGTTTTTGGGTGATTCATGATCGACATCATGTTTCAAAGCCTAATTACAAAACAACTGTGAAGCAAACAATTAATCAATCTACCATAAATCTCCCTACTGACCATTCTGTATTCAATGTCGGAAAAAAATGGAGGAAAACTTGTAGGCCTGTTTACATTCGACCTGGAAGTAAACACCAACCAGTCAAATGTGAGTGTATTGCAAAGAAAACAGATATACATTCATCCATTGATTTTGGTGTAAATCACACGATTAGCTCTTCTGTAAACAGTAAAAAAAAAAAAGAGAGAGAGGAGAGAGAGAGAGAGAGAGAGAGAGAGAGAGAGAGAGAGAGAGAAGAAGATACCGAGGTAAGACTCACCTCTAAGTTCCACGCAACATAATACAGGAGTTATAATGCACGGTGAACAAACATCTCTCCTCACAGTACTTCGACATCAGTCGTAGCTACGACTAAAAACAAAACAAAAAACAGCTACTCTTGAGTCAAAACTACCACCGCGAACGTTTACCTCAAAGCACTAACATAATACACCAAGAACACGGACAAACTTCTATCTCTTATTTCAAGCCTATCCGGGCCACATGATACACCAAGAACACGGACAAACTTCTATCTCTTATTTCAAGCCTATCCCGGTCCCTGTTCCGCACACAAGTCTGGAGCATAGAGAGTTGTGTGATCAGTGTGGTAAATCACCGGCTGGGTGCACATGAAGAACCAGGGTTGAGTGGCTGCCCCCCTAGAGAGGCTCTATTCTGGCCGCCCCCAGCAGAGCAACACGATCCCTGCGGACGGGGGCTCCGAACAGCTGCAGCGCCGCTACGCTCGTTAATCTGCTGGGCGTAAAACGGTCCGGTGGAGAGGTACACTGGGGGCGGTTTAACGGCACACGGCCAAAGCCGATTATAGTGGTAGATATATTGGGCTGGTGGTGTTGCCCTTTTATATTCGTTATTGTTGTCTTTTCTGTCTGTTTTGATTTTATATGTCTGTCTCTGTCTCTGTATGTGTGTTCGCCTCTATCTCTGTGTCTGTCTGCCTGTCTGTCTGTCTGTCTGTCTGTCCGGTGTGTGTGTGTGTGTGTGTGTGTGTGTGTGTGTGTGTGTGTGTGTGTGAGAGAGAGAGAGAGAAGGGGGGGGGAGAATATGTGTGTGTATGTGTGTGTGTCTCTCTGTCTCTCTCTCTGTCTCTGTCTCTCTCTCTCTGTCTCTCTGTCTCTCTTCTCTCTCTCTCTCTCTCTCTCTCACTCACTCACCACACACACACACACACACACACACACACACACACCACACACAACTGATCTAAAGGCATTTATTACTGGGTTGAGTTTTGGTACTGTTCCAGTACCAACTCTCAAGCCAGTCGTATGTCACCTAATCATATAAATTACAAGGCGTTTGGGCCAACCTGAAGTATCATTTTACTTCAGCTGAGCGAAACTGTAGGCTATGTGCTTGCGTCAGTCCGTGCGTGCGTGTATGCAAGCGCGCTATGCGCGTATATCTGCGCGCGCGCGCGCGCGCGCGCGCGCGCGCGCGCGTGTGTGTGTGTGTGTGTGTGTGTATGTGTGTGTGTGTGAGTGTGTGTGTGTGTGTGTGTGTGTGTGTGTGTGTGTGTGTGTGTGTGTGTGTGTGTGGAGAGAGAGAGAGAGAGAGATTAGTTTCCTTTAAATCAAACACACACACACACACACACACACACACACACACACACACACACCACGCACGCACGCACGCACGCACGCACGCACGCACGCACCACACACACACACACACACACACACACACATACTTCGGAACGTGTTTGCAGGCTGGTCATCAAATATAGCCGTTAATCCTGATCCGATAATCCTATGATAAGACTGGGAGCACGACACCCACTGAGGTCACTCTCCGCACTGTGACGTCAGTAACACTCTGGCACCGGGCAGCCCACCTCTGGCAGCGAAAGTCGGTAAGCCATTCTGCACGTAACAGACCTGACCTGTTCCTAGTTGTTAGAATAGCGGCCATGTGACCCACTGGTTTACATACAGTAGGAAAAGGTTGAAGTCCAACAGCCTGGTGGCTGTAAAGACACAAACAGGCAGAGCATGAGGTTCGTGTGTTGGGCACGACACGGTGGGAGGCGGAGCCCGTCCATCTCCTTTCCCTGTCGTAACCTTCTCAGACCTGAATCAGGTACCCCTTTACAGCTGATGGACAGAGGTTTTCACGGCATAAAAGTCTGACTTCAGGAACGCTTCGAACACAATATCGTCACCTCTTCAGGCAAACGACCCAACTTTAGATCTAGTTGCAAAGCGAGAGGACTGCAGGCGGAAATCTAAACAAATCTTAAATAAATGTTAGAGAACCGCCCAGAGAACGTGGACAAACGAGTCACAAGACGAAACACAACGCGTTTCGACCTCTTAGGTCTTCATCAGGTGAGACATTAACGAATAAAACAATGAAAATTCACTTAGCTTTGATCGCTTCAGATCACTTCGCAGGGTTCAGCGCAAGGAAGAAGGCGTTGATCAACGCCTTCTTCCTTGCGCTGAACCCTGCGAAGTGATCTGAAGCGATCAAAGCTAAGTGAATTTTCATTGTTTTATTCGTTAATGTCTCACCTGATGAAGACCTAAGAGGTCGAAACGCGTTGTGTTTCGTCTTGTGACTCGTTTGTCCACGTTCTCTGGGCGGTTCGCTAACATTTATTTAAGATTTGACCCAACTTTAGTTTCAAAATGAGGTGACCGCGGGCCGAAATTGAAAAAAATTTAAGAATAGTTCTTAGTGAATCCGCTAAAAAAAAAAAAAAAAAAAAAAAAAAAAAAAAAAGGACAAACAAGTTACAAGACAAAACACGATGCGTTTCGACCTCATAGATCTTCTTCAAGCAAAACAACAACAACAATAACAACAACAACAAACAACAACAACAACAACAGTTCAGTGCAATGAAAACGAAGAACGAGAAGATAAGTGATTGGTCTTTCTTCGTTTTCATTATCCTGATCGTTGTTTATCTTGCCTGAAGAAGACTTAAGAGGTCGAAACGCGTCGTGTTTTGTCTTGCAGCTCGTTTGTCCTTCACTGAGAATCATTCTTAAAACAACCCAACTGTTTGCCTTCAGGCACCCACTGTTTATACAACATAACTTTTGATTTGCGGACGTTAGAACGGTGGGCATACGGCCTCATGAGTGAGTCAGGTCGGCACCTCCCCATCGGTTCATCAGACAAACAGGCAGGCGCCTCATTTTGGGCAGGAGTTGTCTTCATCAGTAGGAGAGAAGACCTGTCTTTGAGGCACACTGTTGGCAATAGGCCATACGCCACAATTCGATTTCAGTTTCATCAAGGAGGCGTCGCTGCGTGCGGACTAGTCCATATACGCTACACCGCATCCACTAGGTTTTGAGACCATACTACACATAATTTAAAGCTGATGGATAAAGGAATTAATAAATAAGATGAGAGAATTTAAGAAGAGGGTCTCGTGGCTACGACTTAGCAGATGTCTGACCTACGCATTAGCCCAAGGAGCTGGTCAGACCTTGAGATTAGGACAATTAGGAATTTGCACTAAAAGACTATTGGAGTTTTGCACTAAAACACTATATTAACACTATAGACAGTTAGGATTTTACACTAAAACACCATACAACCCATGTAAGCGTTTTGAGGCCTACCATGAATTTGAGCCCGCATTTGATGTTAAACTGACAATTGATCCAAAGAGCAATTCCCCACCAATTATTTCCACTTTTTTTTTTTTTTTTTTTTTTTGGGGGGGGGGGGGGGGGGGGGGGGGGGGTGGTGATTTTCACCGATGAAAGCACAGTCTTCAAATACATGACCCTCCCCTTAGTTGACGTCACATTTCAGGCCTTTGCACTCACCCGTGACCCTATCTTTGCCCCAGTTCAAAGCGCCCAAATAGTCCCATTCCTTTGATTTTGATCTGTCTGCTTGGAACCACCTGGCTTGTACCTTGATGGTCATTCATGGAAGAAAATGAGGAGAATCAACTTTCAGACACAATCACAATTCTCAAAACGATCTAGTAGCGCCTGTCTATGAATACTCGACTCCTTAAGCAAGGCCTAGGCGCATAGATTTTTGGTGTGCAGCCAACAGAGGTCTCTGGGAAAGAAGAGTAGGGAGGTCAACCATGCTTCCTCCTGTTCTTGAGAGCCAGCCACACTGTCTGTAGTGCCCAGCACACTGTCTGTAGTGCCTAACACACTGTAGTGCCTATATAGCACACTGTCTGTTGTGCCCAGCACACTGTCTGTAGTACCCAGCATACTGTCTGTAGTGTCCAGCACACTGTAGTGCCTATATAGCACACTGTCTGTAGTGCCCAGCACACTGTCTGTAGTGCCCAGCACACTGTCTGTAGTGCCCAACACACTGTAGTGCCTATATAGCACACTGTCTGTAGTGTCCAGCACACTGTCTGTAGTGCCCAGCACACTGTCTGTAGTGCCTAACACACTGTAGTGCCTATATAGCACACTGTCTGTAGTGCCCAGCACACTGTCTGTAGTACCCAGCACACTGTCTGTAGTGTCCAGCACACTGTAGTGCCTATATAGCACACTGTCTGTAGTGCCCAGCACACTGTCTGTAGTGCCCAGCACACTGTCTGTAGTGCCCAACACACTGTAGTGCCTATATAGCACACTATCTGTAGTGCCCAGCACACTGTCTGTAGTGCCTAGCACACTGTCTGTAGTGCCCGGCACACTGTCTGTAGTGCCCAGCACACTGTCTGTAGTGCCTATATAGCACACTGTCTGTAATGCCCAACACACTGTCTGTAGTACCCAACACACTATCTGTAGTGCCCAGCACACTGTCTGTAGTGCCCAACACACTGTCTGTAGTGCCCAACACACTGTCTGTAGTACCTATCACACTGTCTCTAGTGCCCAGCACACTGTCTGTAGTACCCAACACACTGTCTGTAGTACCTATCACACTGTCTGTAGTGTCAAAGACACTGTCTGTAGGGCCCCGCACACTGTCTGTAGTGCCCAGAACACTGTAGTGCCTATATGGCGCACTGTCTGTAGTGCCCAGCACACTGTCTGTAGTACCTAGCACACTGTCTGTAGTGCCCAGCACACTGTCTGTAGTACCCAACACACTGTCTGTAGTACCTAGCACACTGTCTGTTGTGCCCAGCACACTGTCTGTAGTGCCCAGCACACTGTCTGTAGTGCCCAGCACACTGTCTGTAGTGCCCAGCACACTGTAGTGCCTATATAGCACACTGTCTGTAGTGCCCAGCACACTGTAGTACCAACACACTGTCTGTAGTACCTAGCACACTGTCTGTAGTGCCCAGCACACTGTTTGTAGTACCCAGCACACTGTCTGTAGTGCCATGCACACTGTCTGTAGTGCCCAGCACACAGTGCCCAGCACACGGTCTATAGTGCCCAACACACTGTCTGTAATGCCCAACACACTGTCTGTAGTACCCAACACACTGTCTGTAGTGCCCAGCACACTGTCTGTAGTGCCCAGCACACTGTCTGTAGTGCCCAGCACACTGTCTGTAGTGTCCAGCACACGATCTGTAGTGCCTATATAGCACACTGTCCGTAGTGTCCAGCACACTGTCTGTAGTACCTATCACACTGTCTGTAGTGCCCAGCACAATGTCTGTAGTGCCCAGCACACTGTCTGTAGTGCCCAGCACACGGTCTATAGTGCCCAACACACTGTAGTGCCCAACACACTGTCTGTAGTGCCCAGCACACTGTCTGTAGTGCCCAGCACACTGTCTGTAGTGCCCAGCACACTGTCTGTAGTGCCTATATAGCACACTGTCTGTAGTGCCTATATAGCACACTGTCTGTAGTGCCTATATAGCACACTGTCTGTAGTGCCTATATAGCACACTGTCTGTAGTGCCTATATAGCATACTGTCTGTAGTGCCCAGCACACTGTCTGTAGTGCCCAGCACACGGTCTGTAGTGCCCAGCACACTGTCTGTAGTGCCCAGCACACGGTCTGTAGTGCCCAGCACACGGTCTGTAGTGCCCAGCACACGGTCTATAGTGCCCAGCACACGGTCTGTAGTACCTCGTACACTTTAGTGCCTAGCACACTGTCTATAGTGCTTTGCACGCGGTCTAAAGTGCCTAGCACACTGTCTGTAGTCCCTCGTACATTGTAATGCCTAGCAACACTGTCTATAGTGCCTAACACACGGTCTATAGTGCCTAGCACAGTATCTATAGTGCTTTGCACACGGACCAAAGTGCCTAGCACACTGTCTAGTACCTCGTACATTGTAATGCCTAGCGACACTGTCTGTAGTGTCGGGCAACACTGTAGTGTCGGGCAACACTGTCTGTAGTGTCGGGCAACATTGTCTGTAGTGTCGGGCAACATTGTCCGTAGTGTCGGGCAACACTGTCCGTAGTGTCGGGCAACACTGTCTGTAGTGTCGGGCAACGCTGTCTGTAGTGTCGGGCAACATTGTCTGTAGTGTCGGGCAACACAGTCTGTAGTGCCTAGCAACACTGTCTGTAGTGTCGGGCAACACTGTCTGTAGTGTCGGGCAACATTGTCTGTAGTGTCGGGCAACATTGTCTGTAGTGTCAGGCAACACTGTCCGTAGTGTCGGGCAACATTGTCTGTAGTGTCGGGCAACACTGTCTTTAGTGTCGGGCAACACTGTCTGTAGTGTCGGGCAACACTGTCTTTAGTGTCGGGCAACATTGTCTGTAGTGTCGGGCAACACTGTCTGTAGTGTCGGGCAACACTGTCTGTCGTGCCTAGCACACTTCTGTAGTGCCTAGTACACAGTCTGTATAGCAAGCAACCGGTCATTCGAGCTAGTGAATAGTACACTATGTAACAAACCTGTTCGTGGTCATTAGAGTGGTGGACACGTGTCCCAGTGGATCCTGCACTGTTTGTATTATAATAGACCTGTTCTTGGTCGTTAGAACAGTGGACACGTTTACCCAGTGAATTCTCCACTGTTCGTATCATACATCTGTTGTTACTGGTAATTGAAACAGAGGCGGTGTGGCTCTAGTGAATATTTCGCTGCGTGTAGAACAGACGTGTTGTTGTTGGTCGTTAGAACAGCGAACATTATACATGACCCAGTAAATATTTCGCTTTTTATATAAAAGATCTGTTACTGGCCGTGAACAATGGGCAAGTGGCATTGTGAGTAGTTTACTGTTTCTATAAGACTTCTTGTCAGTGGGGAGGGGGCAAGAAAGGGGAATATAAGAGAGAGAGAGAGAGAGAGAGAGAGAGAGAGAGAGGAGACAGACAGACAGACAGACAGACAGACAGATAGAGATGGGGGGGTAGGGGGTGTATGTATCTTAAATGTAATGGGTTTTACTATAAAAAAAAAAAATAAATAAAATAAAAAAAAAAAAAAGAAATTATGCATTGCGATTTCGAATCATGTATGACAGAACACTTTGAAAACGATGAGATGCATGATTTGTTATTAAACGTGAAAGTATTCAGGCATGGGAAGTTTCTTAAAATGTCTTAGTGATACTTTTTGTTGTTGTTAATAGATAGGGGATTTGCAAAGGCTTCCCAAGAACAGAAACTTCGATCAGCCGTGCGAGCAAAGCAATGCTTAAAATCAGTCTGAAAATAAGTAACGCAGCTGCAGGTAGGTACCGTTTTCTTGAAGAACAGGCTGTATTTCTGCAAAGGCCGATGTGTAATCGAACAGATCTTTAATTCGCGTGTACTTCGGAAAAAAAAACAAAAAAAACTTCTCCAACACAAGATGAAGTTCTGTCGCGTCTCTGGAGTTAGAGACTTTAAGAAGGTGTTCGACAATCTGGTTGGAAGCGATATGGGCAAAACAACAACAATAATAACAACAACAACAGCAACAACAACAGCAACAACAACAACAACAACAACGACAACAACAACAACAACAACAACAACAACAACAACAACAACAACACACACACACACACACACACACACACACACACACACACACACACACACACACACACACACACTGGGCAAATGCTCGTCAACACCATCTAGTGACCGTACTCCAATGCAACCGTTGCAGGGATCATACAGGATGCTCTTGGAGAGTGGTTCCATACTTACTTTGGCGTCATCAATTAAGATTACCATCGATCTCATCGCATCAGATGATATGAAGATCTACATGATCCGTCGAGAAAATAATGTAACAAGATCATGTAGCCTTGCTAGAGCAGTCCTCCAGACGGACGGGGGAAAAGCTAGCAAACAAACAAACAAACAAACAAACAAACGGAAAAAAGCGCGATAGACCGATACCACTGCAGACCACCTGAAAGACACTGTCCTGGATGGTCTCGCTAGGGGCCGCCAGCAGAAACTGTTTTGATTCATATGTAGATAAGGGGTGGGGAAGAGGGGAGGGAGGGGGGGGGGTAAATACATAAAATTTGGTCCTAAAGACTCTGCCTGGCTCACCTGGGTCATTCTGGAGATTAGCTCTGGGGAGCCCAGGGGAGATGAAATGGCGGAGCAAATCTCTAGTAGAAAAAAAAAAAAGAGGGGAAAAAAGGGAAAGGGAAAGTAAAAAAAAAAAGTTTCACATGGCAAAAATCTGGAGTGGATCCTGTGAGAGGGGATTTCCAAAAGCAAAAGTCTGAGTGGGTGTCTTGGTGGCAGCAAGACTGGCTGTGTGTGTGGAGGGATCTTGTGAGAGGAGACCCCATTGAGGACTGGATGATGTGTCTTGGTGGCAGCAAGACTGGCAATGCTAATGGGAACATTTTTTTTTTCTTTTCTTTTTTAAAACACTGAACGCTGACTCGTCGTGGGCCCCCTTCTCAATATAGCGACATAAGAATCAAAATGTTGATTGTGGTCGCTCTATGGAAGAAGACGACTGGACAGGGAAAGCAGTGATCCAGCCGTCGCATACAACCGACATAACTTGAGGAATCTTGAGAACTCTTCTTTCATGTGGCGTCCAATGACTTCCAACAGAGTTAAAGAAGAAGAGGGGGTGGGGGAAGGGGTGGTGGGGTGGTGTTTTTTGAGACCTTCTGCTACCAGTCTCTCCCTATATTTTTTTTCCCTTCAGGGACGTGGATGCCCACTTTAATAAGGGGGGATAATCTTCCTTTACGAGGGTTTATCCTTTTAAGCATAAGATTATGTCCCTTGTAGAGCCTGCACTCACTCACTCACTGAGTGAAAGCTGAAAGAACTTTTTTCCCTTTTTTTTTTTTTTTTTTTCATTTATTTGTTTGGTTTTTCCTTTAGCTCGAGATTATAGTTTTGTTTGGAACAGGCACGAACTTATCTTCCGAGAGGGTTGGAAAAGGAAGTTTTAGTTTGAATAATACTATTCTTATTTGGTAAAATCTCAAATGGTTTGTTTATACGGTTCGTACCGTGTCGAAGGCGAATATTTAACATGGCGTCGACAGAGAGTCCATGCGGAAATTCTGCTAAAAGCTACACTATTGAGGCCTCGGTGCCAACAGGCTTTGAAAGCGTGGCTGCAGAAGAGGCCAAAGAGATGTTCCATACTGAGTGCAGAGCAATGCGAGGGAAAATCACTTTTGCAGCCCGGCTGAGACAGTGAAAGACGTGAGTAAAATTCACCGCTGCCACGGCATGTGGTTTTCTCGCATTTCTCGTCTGCATATTAGAGCTTTACTAACTGAGGCTTGTTTGGTTACTGGACGTGACATTCATGAACAGCATTCCCGACACTATCACTGTCGTCACCAGCTTGTCTCATTTTCTAAATAATTGTCTTAGACAGTTTTGCTTCCGTCATATTTGTCAAACTCGGAGAACGAAATTGTAGTTAAACTGAAACTGAAAGTAGACTAGATAAATATTTCTAAGAATCTAGTTCAGGGATAAAACCATGTATGAATTTCCCCAAAAAGATTGCCAACTTCAACTATTTACAGTTACCTGGAGATTTTCATTAAACATACATATAAATGAAATACAAGAAAGCCAGTGTTAAAACTGCAACGGTTGCATTGGAGTACAGTCTTGTCAGGGGTCCCCCAAGGCACCGTGCTTGGCCCTTTGCTGTTCTTGTGCCATGTGAACAACCTTCTAGCATCAGTAAAGTCAACAGTATGCCTCGTTGCTGATGACTGCCTTCTGTGCAGATCAATCCGCTCCATTCAGACCATCTCAGCCTCCAGCAAGACCTCAGAAACTTGGAAAAGTGGGCAAACCAGTGGGGAATGCACTTTAATGCAAAGAAATTTCATGTCCTGTCCATCTTGAACCGGTCAAGCCACTTCAACAGCCTGAACAACACAATCTTAAAGCAAGTCCACCAAAACCCTCACTTGGGCATACAGATTTCTTCTGACCTGAAATGGACTGCCCATGTCGTGGGGCTGTGCAAGAGGGCTGGATCAACCTTGGGCTTCCTACGTCGAAATCTCCGTAATTGCCCACAGGAATGTCGCCGCCTTGCCTACATTGCACTCGTCAAGTCCACCCTTGAGTACGGCGCTGTGGCATGGGATCCATACACAAAGCAGGACATCGATCGAATTGAAAAGGTCCAACGACTAGCCGCCCGCTTTATTTGTAACAACTACAAAGACAGGGATCCAGGCTGCGTCACCAAGATGCTCCAGTACCTCCAACTACCACCTCTGGAGGACCGCTGAAGACAGCTTCGACTCACCATGCTGTACAAGATTGCCGGCGACCTGGTCCCTGCCATGCCAGCCGAACCTTCCTCACCCCAGCAGATCAGCGGAGAATCAAGCTAACCACATTCACAGACTGTATAACTATAAGCCAAAACCCCTTACGAAGGCAGACCTACAACAGTAGAGCCTTCGTCATACAACCCACTGCAACAGAACAATATAGAGGCTCCTTTTTCATTAGAACACCCCTGGAGTGGAACCTCTTGGACAACACCACTGTCCAGCAGCAGAATGCCAGTGCCTTCTCCACCGCACTAGGCAGGGTTGAGGCGGTTGTTTTCCACCACTAACCCCCCATCACCCCTCCCCCGCACACCCCCCTCTGTTTTTAATCTTTTAAGGTCTTACGCTGCGCAACCAGTTGTATTACAGCCATCATTGGCTCCTGCAACTAGCCGCCAACCAACAAGTAAAGGCGGAGATCCAGATCCAGATCCAGACCACAAGGTGAAGAGTTTGTGATATGTATCTGGGCTTGAAGTAAACCTTCCCATCGTATTGCCCTCAACAACTAAATAAATTTTCTGGTGGACAAGCGTAAATTCTGTCTCCAGTTGTCTGTTGACAACCAACAGTGCAAATTGATCACGCTTCCCATCACTACAAAGCTACTTCTCCCTCTTTCCCCCCTCTTGCTCTTTCCTCCTCACCCCAACTCCATGTGGTTTTTCTCACAATGGGATTCAAGCACAGTGTTGTCTTGTTTGGGCACAGTGTGTTCTGTACATGAAAGATATGGGTAGATGAGGAATTATGCTTAGTCGGCACAAAAATGGTAGATCTGCTCACTTTATTGTTGTTTTAGATATAGGGCGTGGAGTTGTTTTGGACTGTATATGTGGTGAGGAGGGAGAGAAAGAGAAAAGAGACAGAGCAAGACAGAGATTTTTTAAAATTTTAATTCAGTCAAGGGATGTGTGACTGGTGAAAACGGGACAAATCTCTCTGCTTGTCCCGTGCGCGCGCGTGTGTGTGTGTGTGTGTGTGTGTGTGTGTGTGTGTGTGTGTGTGTGTTGCTGCTCCTGCAATTGTAATCTGATTTTTGGCCTGTCACTTTAAGTGGGTTGCACATACAATTTTAACTTTTTTTGACATGTCATAACCATGTTTGCAATGGGCGCCACACAGATTTGCAACACATCATGAGCATTATCCTAACACTCAGCAAGGCTCTGACGTTTGGCAATTAAGATTTATTTCCCAACTTTGAGTTGGAAAAAAAACCTTAGAATAACTCTATTGAAAACTGATCTACTATGTTTTGTTGTGTCTAAAAAGGAAAGAGAAAATTAAGAAGACCCAAAACATTGGGTGCCGTGTGAGAGTGTACTGTGGCTGCAGTGTTCTCAGTGCATGAAAAAGGGTTGTGTTGATAATGCTAATCAGTTTATTTTAAAAAAAGAAGTTATAGGCCTGTTACTTCTGAAATGGCTTCAACTGTTTGATGTGCATCTGTTTATTTGCAAGTTTGATGACGTTTGTAAATTAATCAGTGGTCCTATGTTGTTTACATGTTTTTTCTTTTTAAACAAAATGTGAAGCATGCTCGAAAGTGTTATATAGACACAGCTACAAGACAAAAACTTGACAGTTTTCATTGTGGCAGATGGTCTAGCCTTGGTAATATGTGTGCTTAGCCTGACCATGTCATACTGTACTGGCCAGTGCACTTAGCGTTGGCTGTTATGTATTGCCACACAGTCTGTGACTGAGTGAGATCATAATCAGATTGTACCACATCTTGGTATAGGCTTAATACAGGCTTTTGTCTGTTCTGTAGAACAAACCACCCTTTTTGTCTTTTTTTTTGTTGTTGTTTGGTTGTTTTGTTTGTTTAATACTGATTGTTGTTTTGCTCATTTGTTTGGTTGTTTGTATGTGACTGTGTAGCCTGCAAGGGATATGAAATAATGTCAGGAAAGGCCACAAATCTAAATGCACAGCTGACATACCACAAAAAGAAATAAAGTATGAAAAGGATGAAGAGAAATTTCTCTTATAATCAAACCAGTGAAATGCTTAATCACTGGATAATGTTTGCACAGGACATGTTACTTAGACTTTTTAGTGAAAAGGAAAGTTGGGATTGAAACCATAGAAACAACTTTAAATATAATCACGATCACTCTGCAGTCTCAAGACAGGTCTGTGACAGAGCACTGCTGATACTTCAGTTCTGGTTTCAGTTTCATCAAGAAAGTATGACTGCATGTGGACTAGTCTGTATATATCTGGAATACCACTGCTAAGCTACAAGTCTACACTGTGAAAGATTTGCAGCCGACAGGTAAATGAATTAATGAAAAAAATAAAGGGATTTAAAATAAAGCCAGGTCTTGGGCTGAACGCTGTGTGCAGACTGTGAAGTGATGATGGCAGTGGTGGTGGTGGTAAAACCTCCAAGCTGTGCAGAACCTCTCTCTCTCAATGGACACTGCATGCTGTGTGCAGACTGTGAAGTGGTGATGGTAGTGGTGGTGGTGGTAAAACCTCCAAGCTGTGCAGAACCTCTCTCATTTCTCAGATAGTGGGGACACTGCACATGCTGTGTGCAGATCCTCAAGCTGGGAGGCATTGACCACTGTCGTGCTCAGATACTTCACATTCCTCACTTTGGCTTCACCGAGGATGGCGTGAGTATACATCACTACCTGACTGCACCAGTCAGCACTGCTAGGATTGGGTCATCTCGTAGACATTGTATGGGTGGACGTTTGAAGAAATGGGTCACCCTGTAGATAGTGTATTGGTTAACATTTGAGGGATTGGGTCACCCTGTAGATAGTGTATTGGTTAACATTTGAGGGATTGGGTCACCCTGTAGATAGTGTATTGGTTAACATTTGAGGGATTGGGTCACCCCATGGACGTTGTATTGGTCAAGATTTGATGCAATAGGTCTCCCTGCAGATGATGGTTGACATTTGCGGGATTTGTTTTTTTCACTGACATTGCACTGGTCGACATTTGGGAATTGGGTCATTTTGCAGATAATGTATTGCTCAACATTTGAGTGATTGGCTAATTACAGATATTGTATTTTTCAGGATTTGAGGATTGGATCTCCCATAGACATTGCATTGGACAACATTTAGGATTGGGTTTATCCCATTGTCATTGCATTGGTCAGCATTTTGGTGACCGGATCAACCCATAGACATTGTGTTGGTTGTTCCATAGACACTGCATTGAACAATATTTTGAGGATTAGGTCAACCCATAGAGATTGTATTAGTCAGCATTTTGGTGATTTGGTTATCCCATAGACATTTCATTGGCCAACATTTTGGGGATTCGGTCATCCTATAAACATTTCATTGGTCAACATTTGGTCATTCCATAGACATTGTATTGGTTAGCATTCTGGGGATTGTGGGTCATCCCATGAACATTGTATCAGGCAGTACTCGGGGAATCCAGTCATTTCATTGAAAACTGTCTGGGGTTGGCTATTTTTGGGTAAACAACTTAATCACAACTTGTGATCCTAAAAGTCATAATGCAGTAGTGATAATAGGGACGTGGTTGACTTCATGAGGAAGGTGTCAGTGCTTTGTTCCAGCATTCAGGGTTTGATTCCCACTCTTGATAACCAGGTAGAAGCAATTTTTTTTTTTGGCAGAGTGAACATCAGTGCAGACAAGAGTCACCTCTTGCTCCTTGCCCTTCAGTTGAGACTTGTACTACACTGAGGCCCTGTTTGGGAATGCATGCATAAGACATCTTGCATGCAGACCAGAGTATGCTGTTGGGATGGGTAACAGAAGAAAAAAAAAACATACACTATGACGACATGTGTAGACATATCCCCGAAGGCAGAAAGTGGCTGCCTTGATGGTGGGGGTGAACCTCAGAGTTCTGCCTGAGGAACAGAGAGGGAGAGAAAGAGAGAGAGATTGAATGAGAGAGAGAGAGAGGCTAGCTCAGTTAATGGTGGGGGTGAACCTCAGAGTTCTGCCTGAGGAACAGAGAGGGAGAGAAAGAGAGAGAGATTGAATGAGAGAGAGAGAGGGAGAGGCTAGCTCAGTTAATGGTGGGGTAAACCTCAGAATTCTGCCTGAAGAACAAGAGAGAGAGAGAGGCTAGCTCAGTTAATGGTGGGGTAAACCTCAGAATTCTGCCTGAAGAACAAAGAGAGAGAGACATGACCTTCACATGTAACAACCTGCCAGCATTGTAACACAGTCTTAACCACTCCTCTCTGATGTTCTGTTTTCAGGATGACAACCTTGTGAACATAGCATGATCTAGCAATCAGACAGTCATTCTGAACACAGCCCTCTCATTCTGACTTGATGTCTTTGTTGTCAGGATGACTGCCCGCTGTACATAGTGACTTCCACAAGTAGTAATCTGTCAGGCATTCTGAACACAGCCCTGTCCTCCCTGACCTGATGTTTCTACTGTGAGGATGGTTGCCTGGTGCACATTTGATGACTTCCATAATCTATCAGTTATTCAGAACACAGCCCTATCCTCTCTGACCTGATGTGTCTGTTGTCAGGACGACTGACCGGTGCATATTTGATAACTTCCATCTGTCGATCATTCTGAACAAAGCCCTGTGATCTCTGACCTGAAGTCTTTGTTGTCAGGATGACTGCCTGCTGTGCATGTGTGACTTCCACATTTAGTGATCTTTCAGTCATTCTGAACACAGCCCTGTCCACTCTGACCTGATGTGTCTGTTGTCAGGACAACTGCCTGGTGCATATTTGATGACATCCATATGATATAGTAACCTGTCAGTCATTCTGAACAAAGCCCTGTCCACTCTGACCTGATGTCTTTGTTGTTAGGATGACTACCTGATGCATATTTGATGACTTCCATATGTAGCAATGTTTTCAGTCATTCTGGACATAGCCCTGTCCACTCTGACCTGATGTTTCTGTTGTCAGGACAACTGCCAGGTGCATATTTGATGATTTCCATGTATAGTAATCTGTCAGTTATTCTGAACACAGCCCTGTGCACCATGTCTGTTGTTAGTACGACTACCTGATGCACATTGAATTTTGATGACTTCCATATACAGTAATCTGTCAGTCATTCTGAACACAGCCCTGACCACTCAGACCTGATGGTTCTTTTGTCAGGACAACTGCCTGTTGCATGTTTGATAATTTCCATATGTAATAAACTGTCATCGTTCTAAACACAGCCCTGTGCACTCTGACCTGATGTGTCTGTTGTCAGGACGACTGCCTGGCCCGTCTGCAGATGCTGGTGAAGGGCAGCGACTGGGCGGAGGGTCTGCAGGTCTGGAACCAGTTCTGCACCTTCCCCCACCCCATTTCCCCCCAACCCGACACCATCCCCACCGACCAGGAGCTGATCGACATCTGCCATTCCGTGCACTGGCCAGGTGACAAGTCCTTGGCCAGCAGCAAGAAGAAAAGCTGGAGGGAGAAGAAGAAAGGGAGGAAAGAGAAAGGAGGGGCCCATCGTGAAACCCGCGAGGACAGGAAAGACATGGACTCAGCCCATGTGGAGGAGAAGGGAGAGCACGTGGAATCAGTCCAGAGAAAGGAGAATGGGCAGCTGGGTCAGGTGATGTCGGAGGAGGCTGTGGCTTCTGAAGACTCGGCCCAAACCACGCCAGCACTGTCAAAAACCCTGGAAGAGCAGTCTGCTGGGGACAGCTCCACCTGCCAAAATGGAAGTTCAGAGGGCGTGGCTGACATGAATGCCATGCAGAAGGAACATCAAGAAGAATTGTCTCCCACGAAAAAGTTCAAGAACCACGTGGACAATGGAGACTGTGAACAAGTCTGTGGACCTGGTGTCCGTGGCAGCTCAGCTGACCAGTTAGGTGGTCTTTGCACAGACCATGTTGTGTCCGGCACTGGGGACGTAGGGAAGACTGGAACCCCCAGTCAGCTGCCCCGTGTGTCCCACCAGGCCACTGAGGACGAGGTCCAGTCCTCCACGGATCTGCTGAATTCTACGGGCGCTGAAAACGGTGACACTGCGCAGGCAGGGGAAGGGAAGGAGTCTTTGTCCCAGGGCAGTCCCAGCCAGAAGAGGACCAGGGCTCCTCCTGACCCCACCAAACCCGTCTTCCGTGTGACCTGCAAGAGAACTGGGGACAACCACAGCTTTGATTCCATGTCAGCAGCGGCCAGCTTCGGCTCCGCTGTTCAGACCTACTTTGGTTGGTCGGTGCACATGACCAACTACAACATCGAGGTCATGCTGACCATCGACAATGAGGAGGTGTCTGTGGGGCTGACCTTGACCCCAGAGAGTCTGCACCGCCGAAATCTGGTGGCCTTTGGAGTGACAACTCTGAGACCGACCATCTGCCACAACATGCTGAGGTGACTATGGCAGGGGTAATACTTAGAAATGTTTGATAGTGTATGAGTGTTTCTGTCATGTAACATTAAATTGTATTCTGTTGAGGTTAGTAGTAGTAATAGTAGTAGTAGTAGAAGTAGTAGTAGTAGTAGTAGTACTACTACTATTATTATTATTATTTTTATTGTTAAGACTAAGAGTACTTAATAGCGCCTGTCCTTAGTTTGAGACCAAGCTCTAAGTGCTTTACATTACAATCCACACCTTCTTTTACATAATGGGCTGTCTAGCTGGGTAGAGCTGATTGAAGAACTGCCTGCTGGTACTACGATCAGCATTTCCTACGACATTCAGTCAGTCGGTGAGTCTTCTTGTCATTCTTTCAGCACATACTGTATCATGTACACATGTCATCCATACCAAAGACCAACCTTGCCTTCTCTTAAAAAAGTTGTTGATGGAATTTTTCATGTGTGTGAGATGTTATGCATACATTCACACATGGATCCATGTTTTATAGTCTCTTTCAAAGGACTTAGCTCTTTTACAATTGAACTAATGATCCTTAGCACAATCATGTGACCAAGTACTGTATAGGGGAGGTATTAACATGTTGAAGCGGGCACAGGGCACAACATTTTCTCTAGGTGAATGAGGCACTGCCATTCAGGCCTGCAGGAGGCAGGGCCCCACTGGCTGAAGCCCTTTCCCTGCAGTGTCTGTGGCCAGCTGCCTGTCTACCTCAAAGACAGCTCTCCACACTACACTGGGACATCCTCTGCCCATGACCTGCCTGTCTACTGATCTATCAAATCAAACTGACAGGAGATTCCATGGTCTCCTGTTGCACTTAGAATATTTACATCCACCACTTTATTTCTTCTGTCAGAGTACATGTCATGTCATGTTCTTGATGAGATTGTGTCTCTGTTAGCTGTTGGAGTAAGTAAATGCCATGCTTGTGTGTACAAGAGCATTTTTGTTCTGTATTTCAAAGTGTTTGTGATGCTGTTTTGTATGACGAGGTCTTCATGAGAAGACCATTTCTCTGTCATGTGTTAAAATTTAAGCCATGCTATTGCCAAACGAGACCAGTTCTTTTATACGTCACATTATTTTCTGCTCTAGAAAGGAAGATCATAAGAATACATAATGCAGAAATATATTTTTGTTAAGTTTAGAAAGCATCTGATACTTCACAGAGCTTCTATCTGTCAATTGTCTCGATCAATATAAATATGGCATATGCATAATTTTTACTATTTTTTTACGATCGGACATAATTGGATTACATTTGTCACAGTTAACCCATAATCAGTGGATGATTTTTACTAATACATGTGTTTAAAACACACAATTAAACATGTATAGTTGTATACACACACAGTACATACACTCATTTTATCTCTAAGCCTCTCTGTGTGTGTTGATGAGACATGCCAGCAATACACATCACATGAACAGTTGTCAGCAGTGTGTGAATCCATGGTTGACTGCCTGCAGGATGGTGAAGATCCACCCCGGCCACGTGGTGTGTGACCCCCTGTGTGGCACCGCCTCCATCTCCATCCAGGTAAGCCCCCACAGAACAGCCTCCAGGGGACAGGGTCAGGGGTCATGGAGCTACGTGGGCAGGGGGTGTAGGGGGAGGGGGTGGGGGCTGTTCCTCCATCTCCATCCAGGAAAGCCCCCACAGAACAGCCCCCAGGGGACAGGGTGACGGGTCAGGGGTCATGGAGCTAGGTGGGCAGGGTGTGTGTGTATGGGAGAGGGGGGGGTGCTGTTCCTCCATCTCCACCTAGAATGGGGCATTGCCTTGCCCTGCCTGGGTGCCATCCCTGTGGTCCAGAGGTCGGCGTGTCATGACTCTCCGAGCTTTCCGATCTTGTGTCACACGTAGGCAGTCTGTCAGAGTCCTCCTTGTCCATTCTTTGATATCATCTGTCCACAGTCATCTCTGACGTCCATATGCCCTCTTGCCCTTCACGGTTCCAGTTAAGATGTTCTTTGGAAGTGAGTGGTGGCTCATGATATGTCCAAAATATGCACGCTATGTTGATCTTATTGGCTTGGATAGGGCAGGTGGTTCGAAAACAACTGATCTGTCGTCTGCTGTCACCAATTATCCACTGATCTGTCATCTGCTGTCACCAATTATCCACAGATCTGTCATCTGCTGTCACCAGTTATCCACTGATCTGCCTGATTAAGGTGACCCTTGGTGCATTCCATCCTTGATTAGGTTGTTTGAGAATGGTTGAGCATTAAGACTCAGCATCCTACTACTGTAGTCATCTTCCACTGAACTAGAGGCCACCATTTGCAGAATACTTTTGATTCAACAACCCCCACCAACCTCCCACCCCTCCATTCTTTTCAGCTTGCATCATGTGTGACAATGATAGAGGACTGTCCATTTCTATGATTGCCGGGATTGTGAAAAAGCAATGTTAAGTGTACAGATAGGTATGAGAATGTAAGAGACAGGCCATGGGGAATGGGGAGATAAGCGCAATGTTTCTGCTGTTGTGGCAGGGGGCACTGAACTTCCCAGCATTGCAGCTGTGTGGAGACAACCACTCAGTGGCCATGGAGAAAACCTTCAGCAACCACACCGCCTTGAACACCAAGAGACAGGCTGCCGGAAAGTCAGTGTGACTCTGTGTGTGTGTGTGTGTGTGTGTGTGTGTGTGTGTGTGTGTGTGTGAGTGTGTGTGTGTGCATGCTTGTGTGTGTATATATGTGTTTTTATGTTGTGTTTTGTGTGCGTATGCGTGTGTGTGTGTGTGTACATGTATTTGTGTGTGTGTGTGTGTGTGTGTGTACATATGTGGAGGGGGAGGAAAGAGGGCTCATGTGTCACAGAGTAGGTGTGAGCTGTGATGGGAACTGGTGTTTACTGCTGTCTACAGTCTGTGTATTACTTTTCCTCACAGTCCAGCTCCTTGTGCTGTTGAACAGGATGTGGGGGATGAAGTAGGCACTAAGTGTCAGTGAAGCTGTTGTATGAACAGGATGTGGGGGATGAAGTAGGCACTAAGTGTCAGTGAAGCTGTTGTATGAACAGGATGTGGGGGATGAAGTAGGCACTAAGTGTCAGTGAAGCTGTTGTATGAACAGGATGTGGGGGATGAAGTAGGCACTAAGTGTCAATGAAGCTGTTGTATGAACAGGATGTGGGGGATGAAGTAGGCACTAAGTGTCAATGAAGCTGTTGTATGAACAGGATGTGGGGGATGAAGTAGGCACTAAGTGTCAGTGAAGCTGTTGTATGAACAGGATGTGGGGGATGAAGTAGGCACTAAGTGTCAGTGAAGCTGTTGTATGAACAGGATGTGGGGGATGAAGTAGGCACTAAGTGTCAATGAAGCTGTTGTATGAACAGGATGTGGGGGATGAAGTAGGCACTAAGTGTCAATGAAGCTGTTGTATGAACAGGATGTGGGGGATGAAGTAGGCACTAAGTGTCAATGAAGCTGTTGTATGAACAGGATGTGGGGAGATGAAGTAGGCACTAAGTGTCAATGAAGCTGTTGTATGAACAGGATGTGGGGGATGAAGTAGGCACTAAGTGTCAGTGAAGCTGTTGTATGAACAGGATGTGGGGGATGAAGTAGGCACTAAGTGTCAATGAAGCTGTTGTATGTTGTTGACACAGTAGGAGCAGAGGTCGGGTGAAAATGCAAAAAAATCTCCCTTCTTTCCTGTGTATGATCAGAGGGAAGGAACTGCATTAAATACAAAGTATGAAGGCTTGGCTGTGTGTGTGTGTGCGTGTGTGTGTGTGTGTGCTGCATGTGCGCATGTGTGTGCATGTGCATGCATGTGTGCGCGCGCGCGTGTGCGTGTGTGTGTGTGTGTGTATAAGACATGCAGTTGCTTGCATAGGATGCTAGACTATACTGTATTGGTGCTAGAAGGGTGGAGGCTATAATAGGAACCCCTGCTGTCTATATTACGAGGCAAATTCACTTTCTCAGCAGCACAATCATTTCAGTTGTCAGCATGCCTTTCACAGAGTTTCAGGTTCCCCCCCGCCCCCCCCTCATTACTTCTGTAGACACTTCGAATGAACATCACGTTTAGTCTTTTAAACTGAGCACTTTGCTGTGCATTACCTGTTAGTGTTTAATGGCAGTGTGTGTTGGCTTGTTGTATGTTGCTATCAGGTTGCAGCATGATGTGTTAATGGGCAGTGTGTGTTGGCGTTGTTGTATGTTGCTATCAGGTGCAGCATGATGTGTTAATGGGCAGTGTGTGTTAGCGTTGTTGTATGATGCTATCAGGTGCTGCATGATGTGTTAATGGGCAGTGTGTGTTGACTTTGTTGTATGTTGCTATCAGGTGCAGCATGATGTGTTAATGGGCAGTGTGTGTTAGGTTGTTGTATGTGCTATCAGGTGCAGCATGATGTGTTAATGGGCAGTGTGTGTAGTGTTGTTGTATGTTGCTATCAGGTGCAGCATGATGTGTTAATGGGCAGTGTGTGTTAGCGTTGTTGTATGTTGCTATCAGGTGCAGCATGATGTGTTAATGGGCAGTGTGTGTTAGCATTGTTGTATGTTGCTATCAGGTGCAGCATGATGTGTTAATGGGCAGTGTGTGTTAGCTTGTTGTATGTTGCTATCAGGTGCAGCATGATGTGTTAATGGGCAGTGTGTGTTAGTGTTGTTGATGCTATCGGGTGCTGCATGATGTGTTAATGGGCAGTGTGTGTTGTTGTTGTATGTTGCTATCAGGTGCAGCATGATGTGTTAATGGGCAGTGTGTGTTAGTGTTGTTGTATGTTGCTATCAGGTGCTGCATGATGTGTTAATGGGCAGTGTGTGTTTTAAAGCGTTGTTATGTTGCTATCTCAGGTGCAGCATGATGTGTTAATGGGCAGTGTGTGTTAGCGTTGTTGTATGTTGCTATCAGGTGCTGCATGATGTGTTAATGGGCAGTGTGTGTTAGCGTTGTTGTATGTTGCTATCAGGTGCTGCATGATGTGTTAATGGGCAGTGTGTGTTAGCGTTGTTGTATGTTGCTCTCAGGTGCTGCATGATGTGTTAATGGGTAGTGACATGTGACTCCACTGTGGTCTTTCTGTTCAGGGGGTGTCTTATGATGGATGCTGTGCGGTGGAATGCCTGTCACCTGCCCCTGAGAGACGGCATTGTGGACGTCTTTGTCTCTGACCTGGTATGGACGCTACATCATGTGTGTGTGTGGATGTGTGTGCTTGTATGGGTGGGTGTGTGCATGTGTGTGTGTGGGTATGTGTGCTTGTATGGGTGGGTGTGTGCATGTGTGTGTGTGTGTGTGTGGGTGTGTGTGCTTGTATGGGTGGGTGTGTGCGTGTGTGTATGTGTGTGCGTGTGCGTGTGTGTATGTGTGCGTGTGGTGTGGTGTGGTGTGGGTGTGTGTGCTTGTATGGGTGGGTGTGTGCATGTGTGTGTGTGTGTGTGTGTGTATGTGTGTGTGTGTGTTGTGTGTGTGTGTGTGTGTGTGTGTGTAGCCCAGACAGTAAACAAGAATTTTCCTTGCCATGATGAGCTTAAACAACGTTTTTGAGTAAAAATTAAAACTCTGCACACCAAAAGTGAGCGCACAACAACAGTGAAAATGTTTCAGAAGACTGGCAGTCTCTGTTGCTTTCATGTTTCAAATGAAAATGCTAGTCAGCTCTCCTTGTTTTGACATGTTTTGGTTTTTACCTGTAAGGACAATGCAGGCAACGTCTTGTCATCAGAGGGACTCTTTGAATGTTTCAGTCAGGTTTGGGAAGTAAGACCCCTCCCTGTAAAGATAATATCTGTTCCTTTTTTTTCACATAGTGCAGTATTACCTTATTGCCTGCTTTTGCCTGCTGAGCTGATAGTTGTGAGGTCAAACCCCGTGTGCGGGCAGATAATTTTTAGCTTGAAAACTTCTTCCTTCCAACAGTCTGTTAATGGGTACTTTGTTCAGTTCTGAGAAGATTAAAAACAACGAAAGGAGATGGATGGGCACTGCATACTATCACAATGAGCCCTAGACACAGAGAACGTCTGTCATTTCACTGCTCTATGATTGATAGGCTATGGGAACTTTAACCTCTTTATGACGTTAATCTCTGTCAGTTCACTGCCCAATGGTTGACAGGCTATGTGAACTTTAACCTCTTTATTACCTTAACCTCTGTCAGTTCACTGCCCAATGGTTGGTAGGCTATGGGAACTTTAACCTCTTTATGACGTTAACCTCTGTCAGTTCACTGCCCAATGGTTGACAGGCTATGTGAACTTTAACCTCTTTATTACCTTAACCCAAGTCAGTTCACAGCACAATTGTTGATAGACTATGTGAACTTCAACCTCTTTATGGTCTTAATACTATTAGCCGCAGGCGGCACACATGGCACAATTCCCTGCTCCCGCACGCTCGTGCACGGCGCTCAGTCCCTGCCGACGCGCATATTTCGCCACTTTTTTTTTTTTTTTTTTTTTACGGTAGCTAGACAACAACTGACAGTGTTGTGTTAGGTGTCATAGGAAAGGACAAATACTCAACTAATCGAACTTACTAATTTCAAATCACTTACTTTTAATGTGTAGACGCGACTGTCCATTGAAAAAGATGGCTGACAAGAAAAGAAAAATTCTTTGTTTACATTCTAATCTGTTCTTTTACAACACACTGGCAGAATCAGAAGCAAACAGGTAAGCCACATCACAGCTGTTTGCATCGGCCGTGTTTTGATCAAATACATTTGTGTTTGGATCCTCTGAATCGGCCTCATCAGTGACCACGTGTGATGCGGCAGCGCCTGCTGCAGTTGTTGTTGATGATTCATCAGCAGAATCATCATTTTCGGCCGCATCTTCAAATAATTCACTTTCCTCTTTTGTGTCATAATTATCAATATCTCTATCGCTGCCCTCATCATCAGATCCATTTTGTAATATAATTTCAAGCGCTTCATTGAGCAAGAAATTGGTACCACCCCTTCGCCTGACTGACGTAATTGTTTTTAGCACAGGAAATTCCAGGTGCGCTTAGCGGGAAAGCTGAGTGCCAGTTACTTTGTTTCAAAGCTGCTGAGGTCAGCCAAATTCACGATAGAGCACTAAAAGTAGGGTCTACAACTTGTTAGGACATCCCCAAGACTAATTATAGAGCTTATTTCCCGTAGACCATTTCAAGGAAAGTGTAGGAATTTTTTCTGTTCCTGTCCGCCGATAGTGGTGGACACGGCAGAATGTGCTGTCCGCCGGCCTTGGCTGATGCAGCTGCAAGGGAAAGAAATTCTGTCCACCACCCTCAGCAGACACAGCTGGTAAAGGTTAACCACTGTCAGTTCACTGCCCAATGGTTGATAGGCTATGGGAACCTTAATTAACCTCTGTATCACCTTACATGCTTTAGGATCAGCATGGACTTGGCTTAAGAAAAGATATGATAACTGTACGACAAAGACTTCAATTTCTCACATTGTACAGCAAATCAGTTTTTACTCATGTTGTACAGCATTGCTCACCTTTTTTTTCTCTTTTTTTTTTTTAACAAGTTGTAACAGTTTGAAATTTGATTTTAATTTGGTTGGGATGCTTGGGAACATGCTTATGAATCCAAGTTAAACAAATGATTCTTTGGATCTGCCAACGTCTTTGTTGTTTGAGCTGGTAAGTTTATTTTATTGATTTGTTTTATTTGTTTATTTTAGTAACTTTACATATAAATGGCTGGTATAGGGGGTTTTGTGCAACATTTTCATGACAAGGAAGGCTGTGTTTAATTGCTGTGTTTTCTGACTTTTTGCAGCCTTTCGGGAAAAGGTATGTTGTTTTTATTTCTTCATTATTTTTTCTTGGCTGTTGGAAAATGCTTGGAAGGCATGTGGAATTATGTTCACACTAGAATAATTTTCTTCTCGTTTTGTACTCTGTTGAATGTCAGTGTATGTCAAAACAAGCAAATTTAAACGTTCATATTGTCTCCTGTTGAATTCCAGTTGAGATGAAGTCCTTGCTGTGTTTCATTCACACTCCACAGGTTTTGAATCCTGAAATTGTCATCTTGGCCTATGTGAGGCCTCACTTAAGCAGCTCTCAGACATAGGGTGATAGCCAGTGAGCATGAAAGACACACTATAAAGTTTTTTGCATTCTTGACATTGCTGTACGGGCATGAAGAGAGCAACAACTCCAGTTATAGTTGTTACTAAACAAAACTTTGGCAGCAGTCAAGTGTTAGTGGTAAGATTTCAGATTAAGACAGCAGTGCTTTTTTACCGACATAGGTACATAGAGCTGTAGATGTCAATATTCAGCTTTGCTGATACACATGAACACTACTGATTGTGGGCCTGGTGGAATCGGCCTTCTCCTTCACACACACACATATACATGCTCAGTAAAACTGGATTCACCGCATGCCTCCACTGTGTTGATTTTGTGCTGTCAGAGCATTCCAGCTTCGCTCTTTCTCAAGCAGTTTCTTGTGTTCATAGCTCTATTTTGATCTCTTTGAAGAAAAAGCTTTCTGTGTTTTGAACTGATGAATACTCTGACATCTGTTTGGAACTCATAAAGACTTTGTTAGCAGCTTTATAGTTGAATCAGTGTCAACAAAACAAACAAAGCGGCCATTTTGGAAAGGACATAAAGCCACAGTTTATGCAGATTACTTGCTCCTGGTCCTAAAAGATGATTCTGTTTGCACAATTGCCAGTAGTTCAGATAAGGAAAGATAACCCAAACAGGTCACAGATCCAATTTGTTGACTCTGTTGTCAATTTCTCAGGTTGGTGGATTTAACTGATATTCAGCAAGACTGGCTCAGGGCATCAAGCCTCAAAAGCTGCTCAGTGTGTGTGTGTGTTGGGAGTGGGGGGGTGCTGTTAGGAACTGTGAGCACAGAACACATGTCAGTCGTTGCTTTGTCTGGGAACGTGCATCCTGACAACATGGCAAACAACACCAGTACCAGCAAAGGAAAGAGGAGACGTGCACTGCAGGATGAAATGTCCAATCCATTTCATGTTTGGCCTCATTATGCTGTTTAACTAGGACTGGCTGATACACACACAACAGTGCTCACCAGGTGGATTTCAGGTGTGTTGTAATGTGCATTTGGGGGGGGGGGGGGGGGAATGTGTTATTATTCATGACAGCTGAAGAAGAGTTTCCTTGTTTGGGGGGCAACATGCATCCATGTTGGCTGTGTGTGTGTGCTCAGGGTGGGGCGGAAGTTTGACAACCACAAGCTGTACTGTAACGTGCTGGATGAAATGGCGCGCTGTGGGAAGAAGACGGCCCGCGCCGCTCTCCTGACAGGAGATGTCAACAACATGGTCAAGGTGATTTCTTCATTATCATTGTTATTGTGGTCATGACTAGAATCGTGAGGATGATAATGGATGGGGCCGGAATAGCTCAGTTGGTAGAGTGCCCATCTCGTGATCCTAGGGTTGCAGGTTCGAATCTCCACCGGGCCGTTTCGGTACAGGGGGATTTTCCCCCGGAGCTAACATTGGTTCTGAAACCATTTCCCATACAGTCCTTCAAATGAGACTATAAACCGAGGTTCCGTGTGTGAACGCACACATAACATCTTGCACACACGTAAAATCCCACCACCAACTTTCGGAAGAGAAGGCCAGTTTGGCCGTTGGTATAGATGACATGTTACACATCACATGCACCCTGCAAAAGAAATGGAAAGAATGAAGGAAGTAAGGAAATTGAGTGACTGATATTGAATGAAATGGACTGGATGACACGGGAAACGACAGAATGAAGCACCAGCTGGCAGCTCTTCAGTTGGCGCTACCCAGGTAGGCAGCCCATTGTGTAAACAAGTGTGGATTGTAAAGGGCTTAGAGCTTGGTCTCTAGCTGAGAATAAGCGCTATATAAGTATTCATTATAGTAATAATAATAATGAAGAACAGAGGGAATCATGATGAAAACTTCAGCAGTGATGAAAGTGTGATGTAATCTGAACACAGTTCAGTGGTATAAAAATCCAGGGAGGGATGGAAGGTGTTCAGCATGGGGGGTGGGGGAGGGGGGCGGAGTGTCCTCGACTCTTTTTGTTCATACGTTGTGCATATTTGGATTGATTTTTGACTTATGCCATCATATTTGGATCAGAATTGTGAAACGTGTATGTATGATGCAGAATTTCTCTCTCTCCCTCTCACTCTCTTTCTCTCTCAATCCCTCTGTTCCCCCCTCTCTCTTTCTCTCTGTTCTTCGGCCAGAACTGTGGTTCACTACTGGTGAGATCTATGTGTATGCAGCCATTTTCATTCCACCATTAAGGAAGGCAGATGAGGAGTTTATTCCCAGGCACTGACAGAGGCGACAAAATCAGTGGTCAGCAAGCTGCTTTTGAGGTGGATGTAAGGAATTCAGGATTGGGCTTTTTTTGTTTGTTTTTAAATTCAGGGTTACTTGCCATGTTGTAATATCATGGTCAGTGTGAGCTGTGGTTTTAAATTCAGGGTTACTTGCCATGTTGTAATATCATGGTCAGTGTGAGCTGTGGGCGGAGGATGAAGTCACTGATCTGATGAGACTCACTTTGAAGAGAAAGGAATTAAGAGAGAGTGTGTGTGTGTGAGTGCGTGTGTGTGTGCGAATGCGTGTGTGTGTGTGTGTGCGCGCGCACGTGTATGTCTTGTGTGTGTGTGTGTATGTGTGTGTGTGCATGCGTGTGTGTGTGTGTGTGTTGTACAGGCCATTCAGCTGCAGAAGTACTGGACCCGCCGACGTTGCTACAGCTGCAACATCGGGGGCATCGCAGCTGGTGTGTTTCTCCTGTGCCGTTCCTCCACCCCCTACACCCCCCGCAGCCAGCGTCCGACCTCCTATCGGCAACACCGCCACCACCCTCCCTCCTCTCAGCATAACGATTCTCCGCCCAACCCACCTTCGTTGGATCAGACCAAACCCCAGTCTACATCAGTGCCAGCAGATCAGATGGAATCCCAAAGCACCGTGGCATCATTAGAAGAGACTGAACTCCAATCCAAACCAGTGTCATCAGATCAAAATGAAGTTGAAGCAACCCCAGTGTCATCAGACCAGGGTGGAGTTGAACCAGCCCCAGTGTCATCAGACCAGGTGGAGTTGAACCAGCCCCAGTGTCATCAGACCAGGGTGGAGTTGAACCAGCCCTAGTGTCATCAGACCAGGGTGGAGTTGAACCAGTCCCAGTGTCATCAGACCAGGGTGGAGTTGAACCAACCCCAGTGTCATCAAAGCAGACTGAAGCCCAGCAGCGGCTGTGATGCTGTGAGGGTCAGAGCGACTCCCAGAGTGTTGGCACCTCCACAGGGGTAGGGAAGGACAACTTCGACACCAGCGCACGCCGAAGGGTCCTTGGGGAAGGGGTAGGTAGAGTGAGGGCAGGGGGAGGGGGGAAGGGGGGGTGGGGAATGTCCAGAGCCCTCATCCCAACAGGACACGGAGAGAGATGGGCCTGCTGTCCCTCACTTCAGGGACCAGGGAATGGGGGGAGGGGGGAGGGATGTCTGTAGGAATGTCCCTTCTCTGACCCTGCACACAGTTGGCCTAAACACAAACACTTTGAAAACCTTATCCTCCCCATCACCTCTATCCACTTCCCCCCACTCTTCCACCGGTGTGCCATGGCTGCTGTTCACAGAGTTGTGTGAGATAAGGGGGGGTTAGGGGGTGAGGGTGAGGGGATGGAGGTGGGATTGCCCATATACAGGGGGGGAGACAGGGGGGGGGGGTCCTTTGTCTCTTCACAAGGTGTGATGTGTAAGAAAAAATAGCCTGCAGTTGTCACGTTACAAACATGATGCTGTATGGGAAACGTCATGGTGTAAGTCAACAGGCCTGGTTTTGGTTTAATTTGTTTTCCAGTATGTTAACCATCATATTGTATCACCTCCCAGGGTAGATGCTGGCATTTCAGAACTGTTGAAGATGGAAATAATTTTTTGTTGTTGCTGTTTGTTTGTTTAGATTTTGTTGTTATTTGGGTTTTTTGTTTGTGTATAATTGTCACTCATTCTTGATAGAATTGTATCTCATGTAGTAAACTTTTAGCCTTACCCATAATTTTTGTTGGCAGAATACAAATGCATTTACACAGACCACAGAACAGCAGTTCAGGTAAAGCCAGTGTGCTGTCAGATTCTTTGAAGTGAGGAGTGGTGGGGGTTAAGTCGGAATGGGCTGGACATCGTCTGCTTTGGGCCATGGCCACAGTGGGGTCAACCGCTTGAGATCACACTACGTCCAGTTCATGATGGATGGAATCGATAGCTTTGGGGTCAGCTGCAAGGGGTTTAGTGTGTCCAGTTGTTAAGAATTGGAAAAAAACTGTCCTGGGGCCAACCTCACTAGGTCATACTGTGTGCAGTTCATAGTGACTGGAATGGACAATCCTGGGGTCAAATGCAGGGTGTTGTGCTGTGTCCAGTTCATAGTGACTGGAATGGACAATCCTGGGGGCAACTGCAGGGCGTTGTGCTGTGTCCAGGCTGTGATGACAGAAACTGGTTGAATACCAGACCTGTTCATGCTGTGAAGAGCAGAAAGAAGTGGCCTGTTTGTAATCATGGGGACGCAACATCTCACTGTGCCATTAAGAGATTGGCTGATGTGGTTTGACTGGGGTGGTGTGTGTGTGTATGTATCATATATGAGTCTCTGTGTGTGTGTGTGTGTGTGACTCTGTGTGTGTGTGACTCTGTGTGTGTGTGACTCTGTGTGTGTGTGTGTGTGACTCTGTGTGTGTGTGTTCTTCCATTTAATGTCTGTTCACATTAATGTGATCTTAGACAAAAAAGCAACAATTAAAAGTTAAGGGGAAAAAAATAACATTGTACCAATTCAAAAACATCCAAGTAACATCAAATATAAAAAGACAATAAACTACACCTCATTACCAATAACTATATATCAGATTGAGTTAATGCTAATCCAACATCACATATTAGTGAGGAATTATGTAAAATTTCATCCTGTGAAGATTAGAGGAAGCAGGCAAAAAATGCTTCAACTGCTTACATTTGAGAAGTATTTGCGTGCTTGATATTTTTCCACCACAAATGCATTTTACGTCATTAGCAAATGTTGGTATAAAAGTATTAAGTTTAAGTCTGTAAATCAAAGAGGTCAGTGGTCTTACATGATGTAAGCCATTACGAGTTCTTAAAGTAGGGTCATACCATGATGGTTGACTTTTGTGGGTAGTCAAAAAGTACCCAGAATCTTCTAGCTTCTTTCTAAAGTGTTTCCATCACACATTTGGTAATAATGTGTATGCCTCCAGAAGAGACAGGGAACTATTTAAGTTGCATGCATTGTCAGCATGTTTTGCTCCACTTTTAGCCAATCTGTCAACTCGTTCATGACAGTGCCCTCCACAATGTGAGGGCATCCAGCAGAATGTTGCACAACTATCTCTCTAAAGTAGGAGATGTATTGATGTTTGATTTCAAGAATGACGTGTTGTTTAGCTGTAGAATTTGGTTTAAGCACTGCATATAAAACTGACTTTGAATCAACACAGAAAAGAATTTGAAATACATGTTTAGGAAGATCAAGTAAATCATACAGGGCCATAAGAATGGCAGTGAGCTCTGCCATGAAAATGGATCTGTGTGTGTGTGTGTGTAACCCATTGTTAATCTAACACTAAATATGTGTGTGTGTGTGCTGTTTAACCTATTGTTAATCTAACACTAAAGTGGTCAATATGTGTGTGTGCTCACATTATGCAGAGTCCTACTTAAGATGGAAGTGAAAACTGTTGAATTGTAATATACCGTCTTAGGAAGAATGGATGTAACTGACTACATGATAACGGTCAACAATGCAATTGTAACTCAGTGCTACACCATGAGATACAGTCTGACAGGTTGCACATCTTTGGAGTAAGTCAGCAAGCATGTGGAAAAAAGTGTGTGTTGTGTGGAGGAGGGGTGAGGAGGGCAAGTGCTGCCGTGAAACTGGCATGTTGATATGGGAAATGTGTAGCAAAACCAAGTGTTCTTTGTTTCATGGTAGCCATTGATCTGTCTCTTGCGTTTTTCCTGAGAGTTTAATGTTGATGCAAGGCATGCATTGGAATTGACAGCAAAGACTCAAGTTGATTTGGTCATTAATTTTTAACACTCAGCTCTTGTTCGGTGAGTTTCAGTTTTGAGGTTTCACATATGTTGTTGTCGACCAGTTCTGCAGAAGTATCAACCAGTTTATAATTAAACGGTTGCGGTGTTTATAAAGAAGACATCAGCCAGTGGCTCTGTCAGGTGACGTGTAACAGTTGATTTCATTGTTGAGACTTGTCACAGGAGATGCAAGGCTTGGGGACAATCACTTCTGTTGGCAAGCCATTCAGGACACAAGGTCATTGCCTCAGATGTTTATGTTTGTGACAGAAATAGAAGTGAAGGACTTTGGTTCACAGGTCAAGGTCATTGTCTCAGATGTTTATGTTTGTGACAGAAATGGAAATGAAGGACTTTGGTTCATAGGTCAAGGTCATTGCCTCAGATGTTTATGTTTGTGACAGAAATAGAAAGGAAGGACTTTGGTTCATAGGTCACGGTTTCAGGCCTCGTTTTTGAACCTGAGCAGGTGGTTCGTTTGCACAGGATTGCATTATTTGTTTATTTTTTCAGTTATTTATGTCTCACATTGATCATGTTTTTCTGGCGGCAAAACATGGACACAGTTTTATGACATAAATGTGCCATCGGGTGCGGGCTCATTTCATGTCGGAATTGTTTGGGTAGTGGTAGATTGAAATGGTGGAAATGTTTTCTTTGGGAGTAGCACTTTGTTGCCATTTGGTCGTTTTGTTTTGTTTTGATTTCAATGTTTTATTGTCAAAACTCTCTGTATACAAAAAAGGAAATATCTTGTTTCTGTTTCACTCCAAAGTATGGTTTTGAATGTATATCTTTTTTCTTCTTTTTTTTTTGTTTGTTTGTTGTTGTTGTTATTAAAATTTCCTTTGATGACAATGATGTGCGTCAGTTCATGTCCATGTGTACATGTGTGAGAAAAAGGAGAGAGTGATGTTATGCATGGCCATATAGAGACTTGGGTAGGAAACAGGCAGAAGTGATTGACTGATGTATACATTGACAGCCACAGACATGAACAGGGTGAATGATTTTGTGATGTGTATATGGATGCAGGAATAGGGAGTGTAACTATAATGTATACATTGACGTGCGTGATATGTTAAAAAAACAAGAGAGAGTGATTTTATGGTGTGTACA
>CM065734.1:61571149-61576149 GCA_033310375.1 Conus canariensis
TCAGTGATGATATATAATTTAAAAAAACGGAAACAAACAAACAATAAAACAAACAAACAAAATACATGTTTAGTATTAGGAATCAATCAAGCAATACGTAAGTATGCATCCAGCCCTTAAAAAAAAATCCCCCCCCCCCCTTTTCCCGTCCATCTCTCCTCCATAAACACCTTTCTCGCCTTTTCAGCATCGATGTCTTCTACAGGTAAGACACACAACAGTAAGAAACTAAAAGAAGAAAAAAAAATATACAAAGAAAAAATCATTTTCATTCAGTTGCAAAGTGAGACGACTGCAGGCGGAAATCTAAACAGATCTTGAATAAATGTACCGCCAAGAGAAACGTGGACAAACGAGTCACAAGACAAAAGACAAAAGAGTCCTGTGACTCGTGTGTCCACGTTTCTCTTGGCGGTTCGCTAACATTTATTTAAGATTCAATTTCATTCAGCCCTGTTCTCATAACGAGCTCAACGCAAATCGCCGTTGATGGTAATTCAGAGAAGAGACTCAACGCAAATCGCCGTTGATGGTAATTCAGAGAAGAGACTCAACGCAAATCGCCGTTGATGGTAATTCAGAGAAGAGACTCAACGCAAATCGCCGTTGATGGTAATTCAGAGAAGAGAGGAAGTATGGTCAGAGTCGAAACAAAGATGATGTTTTAGCTGGCACTGAAAATATTTTCTGTCTTTCTGTTTGCTTACCTCTCTCTCTTCTCTCTCTCTCTCTCTCTCTCTCTCTCTCTCTCTCTCTCTCTCTCTCTCTCTCTCTCTCTCTCTCTCTCTCCTTGCTTAGTTAGTCCTTTAGCGGGGCAAGGGCCGTATAAAAGAAAAAAAGCCTGTGCTTTCTTATCAGTTACTCTTGGTAATAAAGACCATAATTGTCATCATCATCATCATCATCATCATCATCATCATCATCATCATTATCATTGTCATCATCATCGTCTGTCTGTCGGTCGGTCTGTCCTGTCTATCTGTCGGTCTGTCTGTCTCCTTCCTTTTCTCTCTCTCTCTCTCTCTCTCCTCTCTCTCTCTCTCTCTCCTCTCTCCTCGCTCTCTCTCTCTCTCTCTCTCTCTCCCTCTCTCTCTCCTCTCCTCTCTCTCTCTCCTCTCTCCCCCTCTCTCTCTGTCCTTCTCTTCTCTCTCTCTCTCTCTCTCTCTCTCTCTCTCTCTCCTTTGCTCTCGTCTCGCTCTCTTCATTTCTCTCTCTCGCCCTCTGTCTCTCTCCCTCCCCCCCCCCCCCTCTCTCTGTTTCCATCTCTCTAATTCTGACTCATTATAGTTCCAAAAGGCGAACTGCCATGAAGGAGGTCTGATTTGGTAACACACCTGAAGATGCCGCGCACCTGTCTGCTTCCTCTGCCCTGGTCATATCGGCAGCACCTGCCTCCTTCCTCTGCCCTGGTCATATCGGCAGCACCTGCTCTCTTCCTCTGCCCTGGTCATATCGGCAGCACCTGCCTCCTTCCTCTGCCCTGGTCATATCGGCAGCACCTGCCTCCTTCCTCTGCCCTGGTCATATCGGCAGCACCTGCCTCCTTCCTCTGCCCTGGTCATATCGGCAGCACCTGCCTCCTTCCTCTGCCCTGGTCATATCGGCAGCACCTGCTCCTTCCTCTGCCCTGGTCATATCGGCAGCACCTGCCTCCTTCCTCTGCCCTGGTCATATCGGCAGCACCTGCCTCCTTCCTCTGCCCTGGTCATATCGCAGCACCTGTCTGCTTCCTCTGCCCTGGTCATATCGGCAGCACCTGCCTCTTCCTCTGCCCTGGTCATATCGGCAGCACCTGCTCCTCCTCTCCCTGGCATATCGCACACCTGCTCCTTCCTCTGCCCTGGTCATATCGGCAGCACCTGCCTCCTTCCTCTGCCCTGGTCATATCGGCAGCACCTGCCTCCTTCCTCTGCCCTGGTCATATCGGCAGCACCTGCCTCCTTCCTCTGCCTGTCATATCGGCAGCACCTGTCCTGCTCCTCTCTCCTGCCCTGGTCATATCGCAGCACCTGCCTCCTTCCTCTGCCCTGGTCATATCGGCAGCACCTGTCCTCCCCTTCCTCTGCCCTGGTCATATCGGCAGCACCTGCCTTCCTTCCTCGCCCTGGTCATATCGCAGCACCTGTCCTGCTTCCTCTGCCCTGGTCATATCGGCAGCACCTGCCTCCTTCCTCTGCCCTGGTCATATCGGCAGCACCTGCCTCCTTCCTCTGCCCCTGGTCATATCGGCAGCACCTGCCTCCTTCCTCTGCCCTGGTCATAATCGGCAGCACCTGCCTCCTTCCTCTGCCCTGGTCATATCGGCAGCACCTGCCTCCTTCCTCTGCCCTGGTCATATCGGCACACCTGCCTCCTTCCTCTGCCCTGGTCATATCGGCAGCACCTGCCGTCCTTCCTCTGCCCTGGTCATATCGGCAGCACCTGCCTCCTCCTCTGCCTGGTCATATCGCAGCACCTGTCTGCTTCCTCTGCCCTGGTCATATCGGCAGCACCTGTCTCTTCTCTGCCCTGGTCATATCGGCAGCACCTGCTGCTTCCTCTGCCCTGGTCATATCGGCAGCACCTCCTCCTTCCTCTGCCCTGGTCATATCGGCAGCACCTGCCTCCTTCCTCTGCCCTGGTCATATCGCGCACCTGCTCTTCCTCTGCCCTGGCTCATATCGGCAGCACCTGTCCTTTCCTCTGCCCTGGTCATATCGGCAGCACCTGCCTCTGTCCTCTGCCCTGGTCATATCGGCAGCACCTGCTCTTCCTCTGCCCTGGTCATATCGGCAGCACCTGCCCCTTCCTCTGCCCTGGGTCTATCCGGCAGCACCTGCCTCCTTCCTCTGCCCTGGCATATCGCAGCACCTGCCTCCTTCCTGCCCTGGTCATATCGGCAGCCTGCCCTGGTCATATCGGCAGCACCTGCCTCCTTCCTCTGCCCTGGTCATATCGGCAGCACCTGCCTCCTTCCTCTGCCCTGGTCATATCGGCAGCACCTGCCTCCTTCCTCTGCCCTGGTCATATCGGCAGCACCTGCCTCCTTCCTCTGCCCTGGTCATATCGGCAGCACCTGCCTCCTTCCTCTGCCCTGGTCATATCGGCAGCACCTGTCTCTTCCTCTGCCCTGGTCATATCGGCAGCACCTGCCTCCTTCCTCTGCCCTGGTCATATCGGCAGCACCTGCCTGCCTTCCTCTGCCCTGGTCATATCGGCAGCACCTGCCTGCTTCCTCTGCCCTGGTCATATCGGCAGCACCTGCCTCCTTCCTCTGCCCTGGTCATATCGGCAGCACCTGCCTCCTTCCTCTGCCCTGGTCATATCGGCAGCACCTGCCTCCTTCCTCTGCCCTGGTCATATCGGCAGCACCTGCCTCCCTGTCTTCGGACCTCTCTCTCTGCCCTGGTCATATCGGCAGCACCTGCCTCCTTCCTCTGCCCTGGTCATATCGGCAGCACCTGCCTCCTTCCTCTGCCCTGGTCATATCGGCAGCACCTGCCTCCTTCCTCTGCCCTGGTCATATCGGCAGCACCTGCCTCCTTCCTCTGCCCTGGTCATATCGGCAGCACCGTTGTCCTCCCTGGTCATATCGGCAGCCCTGCTCCTCTGCCTGGTCATATCGCAGCACCTGTCCTCCTTCCTCTGCCCTGGTCATATCGGCAGCACCTCTCCTTCCTCTGCCTGGTCATATCGGCAGCACCTGCTCTTCCTCTGCCCTGGTCATATCGGCAGCACCTGCTCTCCTTCCTCTGCCCTGGTCATATCGGCAGCACCTGCCTCCTTCCTCTGCCCTGGTCATATCGGCAGCACCTGCCTCCTTCCTCTGCCCTGGTCATATCGGCAGCACCTGCCTCCTTCCTCTGCCCTGGTCATATCGGCAGCACCTGCTCCTTCCTCTGCTGCCCTGGTCATTCGGCAGCCACCTGCCTCCTTCCTCTGCCCTGGTCATATCGGCAGCACCTGCTCTTCCTCTGCCCTGGTCATATCGGCAGCACCTGCCTCCTTCCTCTGCCCTGGTCATATCGGCCAAGCATCTCTGGGGCCCTCTCCTTCCTCTGCCCTGGTCATATCGGCAGCACCTGCCTCCTTCCTCTGCCCTGGTCATATCGGCAGCACCTGCCTCCTTCCTCTGCCCTGGTCATATCGGCAGCACCTGCCTCCTTCCTCTGCCCTGGTCATATCGGCAGCACCTGCCTCCTTCCTCTGCCCTGGTCATATCGGCAGCACCTGCCTCCTTCCTCTGCCCTGGTCATATCGGCAGCACCTGCCTCCTTCCTCTGCCCTGGTCATATCGGCAGCACCTGTCCTGCTTCCTCTGCCCTGGTCATATCGGAAGCACCTGCCTCCTTCCTCTGCCCTGGTCATATCGGCAGCACCTGCCTCCTTCCTCTGCCCTGGTCATATCGGCAGCACCTGTCTGCTTCCTCTGCCCTGGTCATATCGGCAGCACCTGCCTCCTTCCTCTGCCCTGGTCATATCGGCAGCACCTGTCTGCTTCCTCTGCCCTGGTCATATCGGCAGCACCTGCCTCCTTCCTCTGCCCTGGTCATATCGGCAGCACCTGTCCTGCTTCCTCTGCCCTGGTCATATCGGCAGCACCTGCCTCCTTCCTCTGCCCTGGTCATATCGGCAGCACCTGCCTCCTTCCTCTGCCCTGGTCATATCGGCAGCACCTGCCTCCTTCCTCTGCCCTGGTCATATCGGCAGCGCCTGTCTCTTCCTCTGCCCTGGTCATATCGGAAGCACCTGCCTCCTTCCTCTGCCCTGGTCATATCGGCAGCACCTGTCTGCTTCCTCTGCCCTGGTCATATCGGCAGCACCTGCCTCCTTCCTCTGCCCTGGTCATATCGGCAGCACCTGCCTCCTTCCTCTGCCCTGGTCATATCGGCAGCACCTGTCTGCTTCCTCTGCCCTGGTCATATCGGCAGCACCTGCCTCCTTCCTCTGCCCTGGTCATATCGGCAGCGCCTGTCTGCTTCCTCTGCCCTGGTCATATCGGCAGCACCTGTCTGCTTCCT
>CM065734.1:61581149-61586149 GCA_033310375.1 Conus canariensis
GTTTAGAGTAGTCTGTTGTTAGAGGGAAAGCCGGAAGGGGTAGCCTTGTGGCATGTTTACATTTACATCACTAACTCCCATCCCATAGTGTGAACGTGTAACTGATGTATGACATTATGTGTGTTGAAGGACAGCTTAAGTGCAGCAATGTTGACATAGTGCTTTAGTTGAGATAAGATGAGAGAGAGAGAGAGAGAGAGAGAGAGAGAGAGAGAGAGAGAGAGAAACAGACAGAGACAGAGACAGACAGAGAGAGAGAGACAGAGAGACGGAGACAGACAGACAGAGAGAGAGACAGAGCCAGAGACAGAGACAGCGTAAACAATAAAAGCGAGTTGTTTTCAAGAAGCTACTCACGCCCCAGCCCAGACTTTCACCACCTGCACGAGGGGCTAATTATAACCGCCCCTGGACCTGCACTCGCCTCAGCTAATGTAAACGATGATGATGGCATCGATAACAGTGTATCATCTTTGCCATGAGCTGCGCCCAGCTGTTCTTTATCAGTGACCGTACTAGAAAAAAGAAAAAAAAGAAAGAAAAAAAAAAAAGCCAGGTCGCTCTCACACGCCTACGCTCTCATGCACAAACACGCGCTGCGATGACAGATAAGTAAGTGGAATGGATCATCCTCTCCCAGACTAATGTCTGGGCCAAATAGAAACAACAGACACCCACGACAAGATGGGAGGGGGGGGGGGGAGTGGGTGTCGTAATTTCACTTCCTCTTGGGCGTTCCAGAGAGGGAAGTTCAGATGGGGAGAAGGTGGCATTCAGTAGGAGGAGAAAGTTCAGATGGGGAAGGGTGGCGTTCAGATGGGGCGGAAAGTTCAGATGGGGGAGAAAGTTCAGATGGGGGAGAAAGTTCAGATGGGCAGGGTGAAGTTCAGATGGAAGAGGGTGAAGTTCAGATGGAGGAGGGTGAAGTTCAGATGGAGGAGGGTGAAGTTCAGATGGGGGAGGGTGAAGTTCAGATGGAGGAGGGTGAAGTTCAGATGAGGAGGGTGAAGTTCAGATGGAGGAGGGTGAAGTTCAGATGGGGAAGGGTGAAGTTCAGATGGAGGAGGGTGAAGTTCAGATGAGGAGGGTGAAGTTCAGATGGAGGAGGGTGAAGTTCAGATGGAGGAGGGTGAAGTTGAGATGAGGAGGGTGAAGTTCAGATGGGGGAGGGTGAAGTTCAGATGGAGGAGGATGAAGTTCAGATGGGGAAGGGTGAAGTTCAGATGGAGGAGGGTGAATTTCAGATGGAGAAGGGTGAAGTTCAGATGGGGGAGGGTGTTTCTCTGCTGACAGATGTGCTGTAACCCCTGCTGTCTGTCCTCTGCTGGATTGATTCTCTATGACGTCAGTGAGACCCGAGTGACGACACACTTCCCAGTCAGTTTCCCTTTTCGCGCGTTTGTTTACACACACACACACACACACACACAGACACACACAACACACACACACACACACAACACAAAACACACCCACACACAAACACACACCACCACCACACCCCACACACAACCACCATCTCTCTCTCTCTCTCTCCTCACACCACACCACACACACACACACCACCACCCCCCTCCCTCTCCTCTCCTCTCCACAACACACACACACACACACACACACCACGCACGCACGACACCACGCACACACACACACACACACACACACACACACACACACACACACTCACACACGCACCATCTCCGAATGCAAAAAAAGACCAAAAAACGTCCGTCAACTGTCCGATTTGAGAAGAAGAGAGAGAAGACGAGAGAGAGAGAGAGAGAGAGAGAGAGAAGAGAGAGAGAGAGAGAGAGAGGAAATGAACGAGAGAGGAGGAAATTTGTAGTTCCAGATTAATTCCCGGACGGACTGCCAAATTAGAAGACCACGAGAAAGCAGGGTCCGTTGGTCTATCTACTCAGGGATCCGCGCTTGTTGCTGTGACCTGTCATCTTGATCAAGCTGCCAGTCATTTTACCCAGTGAGTCTGATAGGAAAGTTACTGTCAAGAGTTTCTTTCGTTTCTGCTTTTAAAAAAAAGTTATATCATTTCTTTAACTAAAAACATGATGGAGGCAAACTGGACATAACGCGCCCAATACGTTCTATCCAATGTCACACAACAACAACGATAACAACAACAACCGCAAACTGCAACAGTAAACAAACAAACGACCGAACAAACTACGTAGCCACATAATTCGTGCTCACAGTCATCAGTATAAAGATCATTGAATGAATGATGGTGATCATGACGGTGACGATGACGACCATAGACACGATGACGAAGACAATGACGACGAAGATGACGACGACGACGACGTCGATCACGAGAATGATTTTGATGTCGTTGATGATGACAATTATGATGATGTTTCAGTAGTTGGCACTGATTTTGCTATGCACTTCTTCATGAACAACTTTGATGTCTTCACCTTTGTGATCGTTTTTTTTTTTTTTTCCTTTTTTTTCTTACATCACCAACACCAATGTTCTCCTTCATATTGTAATTATTATACAATCAGATCTCATCGTCGCTATCATCGTCATTCCCATCGTCGTTGTCGTCGCCTTCGTCATCATCATCGTCGTTTTCATCATCGTCATCGTCATCGTCGTCATCATCATTGTCGTTGCCATCATCATTCATAGTGGTCATCCTCCTCCTCCTCGTCGTCGTCGTCATTGTCCTCGGGGTTGTGATGGTTGTTCTGACGATGATGATGCACGGCCTGTTACAGACAGGGAAAACCGCCTGCAATGGTGCCGCCATTCCCAGAGATGAGGGTCAGGCGGGCTCTACTCTGCTGGGGGGACCTCTGGCTGTCCCTGCTCTGCTGGCCCCTACTGGCTCCCTCTGCCACAGGTGAGGTCATCCTTCTGGGTCTCCTTACAGACCATCAACACCCGAGACACACGCTGTCTCTCAAGGTCTGCGTTTAACAAGAGGGTGTCACTGCGTGCGGACTTGTCTATGTACGCTACAGTTCAGGATTGAAGATGAGGGTCTCATGGACAGGAATTTTCAGACGTCTGATCTATGCATTAGTCCAGACCGCTGATCTGACCTTGTGCCCTTCCTAACATTGTTTGTGATGCAATCATGGTTTCCTTTGCGTGGTTATTTGTAGGGAACAGCAGTTCAGCGGATAACCGTTAGTGGTGATCAATAAGGATAACCGTGTGTGCATAATAGTAACAACAGTATTAATGCTGAAAATTATACTGGGTCTACGACGACAACTGAAAATGATAATACTGTTGCCAGTAATCATTACTGAAATATGTTTACTTACACACACACACACACACACACACACACACACACACACACACACACACACACACACACACACACACACATATATATATATATATATAATACTTGCACTTGTTTTCCCCCACTACTATATACCTGCACTTGTTTTCCCCCACTACTTAATTGTTCAGCATTATATATATATATATATATATAACAAGTGCAGATTAAAATTCCTTCGTCATAAAACTAACAACGTGTCAAAGCAGAAAGAATTGTGAGGGAAGGGGGGTTGATGGGGGAAGTGAGAAAAAATAAAACGTAAGGTTATACATATCAGACCCTTTACCAGTGACCAATTGTGACCATTGAACCGTATTACCCTTTACCAGTGACCCATTGGGACCATTGAACCTTATTACCCATTGCCAGTGACCCATTGGGACTATTGAACCTTATTACCCTTTACCAGTGACCCATTGGGACTATTGAACCTTATTACCCTTTACCAGTGACCCATTGGGACCATTGAACCTTATTACCCTTTACCAGTAACCCATTGGGACCATTGAACCTTATTACCCTTTACCAGTAACCCATTGGGACCATTGAACCTTATTACCCTTTACCAGTGACCCATTGGGACTATTGAACCTTATTACCCTTTACCAGTGACCCATTGGGACCACTGACCCTTATTACCCTTTACCAGTGACCCATTGGGACCATTGAACCTTATTTCGAAAAGGATCGCTCTTATCGCCTGTTCAAAGACCTTCTTTCCACTGTTTCGGACTCAGGAATGACGCACGACTAAAAGTGAACATGATCCCGTGGCATCAAACGGAAATATACCACAGTCTATAATTCTGTGCTATTCTCGCCACCAAGGGTCAAAAACAGAATCCACCCCAAAGCAGCCAGTGAAGGGTAGAGAGTGAAACGAGAAATAGTGCTGTCATGATGATGCTGTTACTACTGATCATAATATCAATACACTTTAATGTAGACATTTTTTTTTTCTTTTAATCAGGGTAAAGTGCTTTAAATGCTGAAAAACTGAAATCATTACGTGAAGAGTATCATTTCTACGGGAAGTCTTTTAGCCTAAGCTTGAAGACCCATTTGACAAGGGAGGTCAAAAAGTGTCAACAGTCAAAGTGGTCAGCCCTACTGTTTAATAACCTAAGTATTGTTAGTTACATAAGTGGTGACAGCCAATAAGAATTGTTCAGAACTGTCTTTACTCGGATCTCCAAAGAAATACAATTTCCCACTGATTGACCAAACACTTGACTGACCAAACAGTGATGTTGAACAGATAGTAGTAATTGGGAAAACAAGTGCAGGCTAACAATTCCTCTGTCATTACAGTTATGACTCGGCAAAGACACACACACACACACACACACACACACACACACACACACACACACACACACACACACTTTTTTCTTCGTTTTTTTTTTTTTTTCTTTGCCGAGTCATGTGTGTGTGTGTGTGTGTGAGAGAGAGAGAGAGAGAGAGAGAGAGAGAGAGAGAGAGAGAGAGAGAGAGAGAGAGAGAGAGAGATCAGGGTGGGCAGGCAGTAAGGGAATGAAAACTGAGGGCGTTGGATTACAAAGTACTTCACTAGCAGCATGGAGACTAACGTAGTCCATTCTGAAACCTGCACCATTCATATCGCCTTCTGCATTCAGTCATATATCCATTTACCCATCCGTCCATACATACATACATT
>CM065734.1:61588649-61596149 GCA_033310375.1 Conus canariensis
CCGCCGCTTCTCCTTTTCCCTCCCTCCCCACCTCCCCCAGCCTCCCGCACGCTTTCTGCACTTGTCTCCTTCCGGTGACGTCACCCTGGCGCGTGCTCCGCCGGAAGGCGTGCGAGAGCTCCGTGTGTTGGTGCGCGCAGTGGACGAGGGGTCGCCCGCCCTCACCGGCATGACGTCACTGGTGGTGGCGGTGGATGACGTCAAACGTGAGTTCCAATCAATGCAAACCATGTCATGTTGCTTTAAGTCCTGGTGACCACAAAAGCCATATCAGGGCTGGAACACTATTAAACTAAGAGAGAGAGAGAGAGAGAGAGAGAGAACAAAATGAGAAAATTAAATTGCAAAGTTGAAACTCAATACTAGTTATTTATTTACACCAAAAGACCTACAAACAAACAAAAAAAACAAAAGAAAAATAAGGGAAAAAAGGGGTGTCACACTCACGTTAACATCAAATCTTTTTAAAAACATTGATTTCTTTCAAAAACTCAAAAACACAATCATGAAACTTTCAGTTTTAGATCTGAGTTAGGGATCCACATGTTGGACAATTTTTTCGTTGTGGCAATCCTGGCCAAACGATCAGCCATTTCATTTCCCCCGAATTCCGACATGACCAGGAACCCAGGCAAGAACAATGTTGTGATCTTCTCTTCTCAAAGAGGTAAAAAGGTTTTGTTTTTTTAACAACAACAACAACAAAAAAAAAACAGTTGAGAAGTTCAGGATGATGGAGGTTAGGGCCAGCTGCGTCAGTGATGGGCGTGATCAGTGACCATGACGGATACCCTGTTCTTTCTTTGTTCTTTCTTTGTTAAGCGAAAGTATGAAAGACTAAAGACAAAACAAAGAACATCTTACATACGGGGCGGGGAGGCACATGCGATAAATGTCAAAGAAAAGGTAACAGCTAACTGGACATAGTTTTCTGAACTAATGCTGCTTATGGTACTAATTCACCTAGCACATGTGCAGACACTAGGCAAAACGAACCTTCCAGGAAACAAACCCTCGAGAATAATGTTTCCTTTATTGTTGTATACACTCTGCGTTGAGTTTGTGCTAGGTCAAGTAATGCTGTAAGCGTGATGATCGTTTGAGTTTCGGGCAAATAACTCTTTCACCGGGAAAGCAAAATTTGTCTCCCTTGTTTATTACTGGTACAAACATAATTATTCAATAAATGGACATAACAGATTCCCCCCTCCCCCTCTTCTTGTGTTTTTATTGTACATACATGTGTGTGTGTGTGTGCGCGCGCGCACGCGCGTGCGTGCGTGCGTGCGTGCGTGTGTGTGTGTGTGTGCGTGTGTGTGTGTGTGTGTGTGTGTGTGCGCGCGCGTTTGTGCGCGCGCGCGCGCGTGTATGTGTGTGTGTGTGTGTGTGTGTGGTTCCAGAACCAGACGTGTTCTGCCTGTCCACCTCTCACACTCAGGCCACGTTGTGCTGGAAGAATCCCATGCCGGACAGACCTGACCTCCTGGGCCGGCCATACACCTACCGGGTACGCCTCTATCTCCCCCCCCCCCTCCCCCCCCCACACCCCCGCGGCTTCCCCCACGCCTGATCCCTCACTGACCACTAACACATCTGCCCTGTCGCCTACCTTGTAACTAACTGACCACTAACACTACAGCTACCGGGTATTCCTCTATCCCATCGCCGGTGTTATAGTTAACTGACCACTATTCCTACAGCTACTGGATATACCGCTCTGCTGTCGCCCCTTGACCCCTCACTGACCACTGATATGTTCCTTCGTTCGTTCGTCGGTGAGATTAACGTCCTATTGGCCCAAGGCCCTTAAGGACAAGGTACACTCGCAGACCTAGGTCTGCATATTCTGTGGTAACCGTTGTCGCTGACAGTAGCGGGCGAGTTCCTTGTGGGGGGCCTTCGTATGTGTCTCTCCGAGCTCTGGTTCCTTTTGAACTTGAGTTCAAATTCGGTGGTTGGTCAGCCGACGATGGGCGTCGGTGTATTATTTTCGCTTCTTTCCCCAAACAAGAAGCTGTCTTCAGGGCCACCAGGCGGCCTTCTTCGTGCTCGGGTGGCGATGGTCCTGTGCCGCGTGAGGCCGCCTCAAAGAGGGAGCAGGACAAAGTCGCTGAAGCGCTGCACAAGTCCCTTCTGTGATCCACGCAGACTACGGCCGAGAGGGCCATTTTTCAGCCCAGCCCCAAGAGTGCCCCCATGACTCAGAGCACAGTATCCCAGGCCACGGCAATCGTAGTCAGGCAGCGCTCCATCGCTGATCCCCCCACATTTCCAGGAGTTGTTCCCCGGCGACAGGGGCTAGACCCGCCATCACCCATATGGCTGGAAGGTTCGCTGCGCCGCCTGACACTGACCTCTCACATCAGTGTCCCTCAAAGGAGAGCTGCCACCTCCCTTGGTGTTCGCTGCTATGCCACTCTCTCAGCGAACTAACAAGTCTACCCCATCGCCCGCCTTATCACTAACATAACTAACTGACCACTGTTCCTTCAGCTACCGGCTACACCTCTGTCCCCCCCCCCCCCAACTGCCTGACCCCTCACTGACCACTAACACCTCTGTCCCGTTGCCTGCCTTATAACTCACTGACCACTGTTCCTTCAGCTACCGGGTGCACCTCTGTCCCCCCTCCCCCGTCTGACCCCTCACTGACCACTAACACCTCTGTCCCCCCTGTCTGACCCCTCACTGACCACTAACACCTCTGTCCCCCTGTCTGACCCCTCACTGACCACTAACACCTCTGTCCCCCCTGTCTGACCCCTCACTGACCACTAACACCTCTGTCCCGTCGCCCGCCTTGAAGCTAACTGACCACTAACCCTACAGCCTCTACATACACCTCTGTCCCTTCCCTGCCTGACTCCTCACTGACCACTAACACCTCTGTCCCCCCCCCCCCCCCCCCGCCCAACTGCTTGACCCTTCATTGACCACTAGAACTTCTTTGTCCCGTCCCCTGTCTTGTCCCTCGTTCACCACTCACTACCTCTACTCCATTAGCGTGTTCTCATTTTCCGATTTCAAAAGATCTTTAAAAACTTGTCTTTTTCTAAACGGCTTATCTCTAGCCTGTGCCATTATTCTCTGCTCTGTGTGTGTGTGTGTGTGTGCGTGTGTGTGTGTGTGTGTGTGTGTGTGTGTGTGGTGTGTGTGTGTGTGTGTGTGTGTGGCAGGTTCATATCTCAATCCCTGGAGAAATGTGTGAGGATCTCAGGTCTATGTATGTGTGTGTAGACACGTTCAGATCTCAATCCATGGGAAAATGTGTGTGAAGACCTGGGTGTCTATGCTTGGGGACAGCCTCAAATCTCAATCCAAGGAGATGTATGTGAGGACTTGAGTGTCTATGTGTTTGGGACAGGGTCAGATCTCAATCCCTGAAGAAATGTGTGTGAGGACCTGGGTGTCTATGTGTGTGGGACAGCTTCAGATCTCAATCCCTGGAGATATGTGTGTGAGGACCTGGGTGTGTAAACATGTGTGGGGCAGGTTCAGATCTCTATCTCTGGAGACATGTGAGGACCTGGGTGTCTATGTGTGTGTGTGGGACAGGTTGAGATTTCTATCCCTGGAGACATGTGAGGACCTGGGTGTCTATGTGTGTGTGGGATAGGTTCAGATCCAGGGTCCAGGTTTGAACCACGAGCATCACGTGCACGGCGACAGCCAGTCCCAGGAGATGTGCCTGAGGACCTCAGGCCTGCAGATGGGGCAGCATTACAGCCTGCAGGTGACGCTGGTGACCAACCTCACCACATCCTCACCCCCCCTACAGCTCTCCTTCCAGAAACTGGGGCCTGGTCAGTGATCCTGGATGGAAAGCTCTGTCTGTCTGTCAGTCTGTCTGTCTGTGAGTCCGTCCGTCTGTCTGTCCCTCTGTCCGTCTGTCAGTCCGTCCATCCGTCTGTCTGTCTGTTTGTCTGTCTGCCTGTTTCTTTCTTCTCCGTCTTATTCTTTCGTCATTTTCTGCCAGACCGTTCGCCTTACCGTCTTTTTTTCTTTTCTTTTTTAAGCCCTGTTTCTGTCTTTACGTCGATTTTCTTTTCTTTCTTTTTTCCCTTCTGTTTCTATCTTTATTCATCTTTTTATCTCTAAGGAGAGAGAGAGAGAGAGAGAGAGAGAGAGAGAGAGAGAGAGAGAGAGAGAGAACTTACTCGGGAGTGTGTTTTTTGACAGTACATCGTTTTGTTTTTGTTTTGTTTAGTTTTCCTAATAAAATGTAGGCCTAAAAGATGTTGCGGGCGCAGTTAAGCATGCATTGCTGTCTATGACGCAAAAACTGCCAATTTATGACAACACTGTCTGACGTTCTTTCCGTCATAGACAGCCAATCTTTCCGTCATAGACAGCCGATCGCTGGATAAGAGGCTTCACTGTAGGAACCTTCTGGGCTGCACTGGACAACAGAGCCGCATGTGGCCACTGCTCCTTTTTTTTTTTTTCTTCTTTTCTTTTCTTTTTTATGTTTTTTCTTTTTTTTTTTTTTTCTTTTTTTAACTTTTTTTGTATTTTTTTGTTAATTTGTTTGTTTGCTTGTTTTTTTTTTTTAATCTCTGTGAATTTCCTGACCCCGCCCCGTCCCCCCCCCCCCCCCCCCCCTCCCCACCCCTTCCACTTTTTTTTTTTTTTTTGCGTTACATAGCGTTTTTCATGGACTGTTTCACCGCTTGTTGATGTTCTGTGTAATATATACAAGATATTTCATGTGTTATTGTTCCATGTGGTATGTGGGTTTCTCTGCAGGTTGTGTAACTCACCACTTTGTTGTTGTTCCATGTATTAAACAGGTTTCTCCGTTGGATGTGTGATTTTCACATTTTGTTGTTCTATATGGTATGCAGATTTCTCCATGGGTTGTATAACATGTCACTTAGTTGTTCTGTGACGTATGTAGGTTTTTTCTAGGAGTCATAAATAATTCAACACATTGTTGTTTTATATAGTATACAGTTGGTTTCAAAGGGAGGTGACTACAGGCAGAAATTGAAACAAATTTTTAAATGAAATTTCAAATAACTCCGCCTGTTAACATGGACAAACAAATTACAATACAAAACACGACGCGTTTCGACCTCTTAGGTCGTCTTCAGGCAAGATAAACAATATTCAGGACAATGAAGACGAAGAACGAACTATCACTTCGCGAATTAGGCGCAAGATGGGCGTTGGTCAAGCATCTCTGTGTCTGGGATTTTGTCCTGCTATTTTATGTTAAACCATCTTCTGCAGCAGGTTGTGTGGAAGTGATTCAACGCCCATCTTGCGCCGACTTCGAGAAGATAAGTGATTGCTCGTTCTTCGTTTTCATTGTTCTGAATATCGTTTATCTTGCCTGAAGAAGACCTAAGAGGTCGAAACGCGTCGTGTTTTGTCTTGTGATATGTTTGTCTATGTTAAACGGCAGAGTTATTAGAAATTATTTTAAACATTCATATGGTATATAGTTCAATTCATGGGTTACACCATTCACTGTCTGTAGTTGTTCTGTCACACAGTCTTTCGTTGTTCTCTGTCGCACACAGTGTTTAGTTGTTCTCTGTCCCACGCGGTCTGTAGTTGTTCTCTGTCACACAGTCTTTCGTTGTTCTCTGTCCCACACAGTGTTTAGTTGTTCTGTCACACAGTCTTTCGTTGTTCTCTGTCCCACACAGTGTTTAGTTGTTCTCTGTCACACAGTCTTTCGTTGTTCTCTGTCCCACACAGTGTTTAGTTGTTCTCTGTCACACAGTCTTTCGTTGTTCTCTGTCCCACACAGTGTTTAGTTGTTCTCTGTCCCACGCGGTCTTTCGTTGTTCTCTGTCCCACACAGTGTTTAGTTGTTCTCTGTCACACAGTCTTTCGTTGTTCTCTGTCCCACACAGTGTTTAGTTGTTCTCTGTCACACAGTCTTTCGTTGTTCTCTGTCCCACACAGTGTTTAGTTGTTCTCTGTCACACAGTCTTTCGTTGTTCTCTGTCCCACACAGTGTTTAGTTGTTCTCTGTCACACAGTCTTTCGTTGTTCTCTGTCCCACACAGTGTTTAGTTGTTCTCTGTCACACAGTCTTTCGTTGTTCTCTGTCCCACACAGTGTTTAGTTGTTCTCTGTCACACAGTCTTTCGTTGTTCTCTGTCCCACACAGTGTTTAGTTGTTCTCTGTCCCACGCGGTCTTTCGTTGTTCTCTGTCCCACACAGTGTTTAGTTGTTCTCTGTCACACAGTCTTTCGTTGTTCTCTGTCCCACACAGTGTTTAGTTGTTCTCTGTCACACAGTCTTTCGTTGTTCTCTGTCCCACACAGTGTTTAGTTGTTCTCTGTCACACAGTCTTTCGTTGTTCTCTGTCCCACACAGTGTTTAGTTGTTCTCTGTCACACAGTCTTTCGTTGTTCTCTGTCCCACACAGTGTTTAGTTGTTCTCTGTCACACAGTCTTTCGTTGTTCTCTGTCCCACACAGTGTTTAGTTGTTCTCTGTCACACAGTCTTTCGTTGTTCTCTGTCGCACACAGTGTTTAGTTGTTCTCTGTCCCACACGGTCTTTCGTTGTTCTCTGTCGCACACAGTGTTTAGTTGTTCTCTGTCCCACACAGTGTTTAGTTGTTCTCTGTCACACACAGTGTTAATTGTTCTCTGTCCCACACTGTCTGTAGTTGTTCTCTGTCACACCCAGTCTTTAGTTGTTCTCTGTCACACCCAGTCTGTAGTTGTTCTCTGTCCCACACAGTCTTTAGTTGTTCTCTGTCCCACACAGTGTTTAGTTGTTCTCTGTCCCACACAGTCTGTAGTTGCTCTCTGTCGCACACAGTCTGTAGATGTTCTCTGTCGCACACAGTCTTTAGTTGTTCTCTGTCCCACACAGTCTATAGTTGCTCTCTGTCGCACACAGTCTGTAGATGCTCTCTGTCGCACACAGTCTGTAGATGTTCTCTGTCGCACACAGTCTTTAGTTGTTCTCTGTCCCACACAGTCTATAGTTGCTCTCTGTCGCACACAGTCTGTAGATGTTCTCTGTCGCACACAGTCTTTAGTTGTTCTCTGTCCCACACAGTCTTTACTTGTTCTCTGTCACACCCAGTGTTTGGTTGTTCTCTGTCACACCCAGTGTTTGGTTGTTCTCTGTCACACCCAGTGTTTAGTTGTTCTCTGTCACACCCAGTGTTTAGTTGTTCTCTGTCCCACACAGTCTTTAGTTGTTCTCTGTCCCACACAGTCTGTAGTTGTTCTCTGTTGCACACAGTCTGTAGATGTTCTCTGTCACACACAGTCTGTAGTTGTTCTCTGTCCCACACAGTCTGTAGTTGTTTTCTGTCCCACACAGTCTGTAGTTGTTCTCTGTCGCACACATTCTGCAGTTGCTCGCTGTCGCACACAGTCTGCAGTTGTTCTCTGTCGCACACAGTCTGTAGTTGTTCTCTGTCCCACACAGTGTTTAGTTGTTCTCTGTTGCACACAGTCTGTAGTTGTTCTCTGTTGTACAGTCTGTAGTTGTTCTCTGTTGTACACAGTCTGTAGCTGTTCT
>CM065734.1:61606149-61628649 GCA_033310375.1 Conus canariensis
TTCGGGATCCTTGTAGTATGACTGTCATAGCTAGCGTTCTTCTTCTTCTTCTCCGCCAACAACAGACGGCATTGGCAGGCTCGTTCTGTTTCGGTTCAGATGACGATAGAACAGACGATTCCATGTTGACACTGACCTCCTCCTCTGGCGGTCAGGTAAGATCTGCTCTGATTTATCCAGAGTAGATAATGTTTATCTAGACCGTAAATCCCCACTCCGTTTGGCTCCCCCCCCCCCACCCCTTCCCACTCCATTTGGCTCCCCCCCCCCACCCCTTCCCACCCCATTTGGCTCCCCCCCACCCACCCCTTCCCACCCCATTTGGCTCCCCCCACCTCTTCCCACCCCATTTGGCTCCCCCTACCCCTTCCCACTCCATTTTCGCCCCCCCCCTTCCCACTCCATTTCGCCCCCCCCCCTTCCCACTCCATTTCGCCCCCCCCCCCCTTCCCACTCCATTTCGCCCCCCCCCCTTCCCACTCCATTTCGCCCCCCCCCCCCTCCCACTCCATTTCGCTCCCCCCACACCATTTCCGCCCCCCCCCTTCCCACTCCATTTCGCCCCCCCCCTTCCCACTCCATTTCGCCCCCCCCCCCCCACCCATTTCGCTCCCCCCACACCATTTCGCCTCCCCCCCCCCTTCCCACTCCATTTCGCTTCCCCTCCCCTTCCTTTGCCATTATCTACCAGCTTGTTTCCCCCCACCCCCACCTCACCCCCACCCTACAGACGGTGGCAGCCGCTATGTGACGTATGGAGAAGCACAGTGAGTGCCTCTGTGAACTGTGGACCACCACGTCCCTTCAACGACAGCTTCCACATGATGCCCATGGTGAAGATGGCTTCAACGACAGCTTTCACATGATGCCCATGGTGAAGATGGCTTCAACAACAGCTTCCACATGATGCCCATGGTGAAGATGGCTTCAACGACAGCTTCCACATGATGCCCATGGTGAAGATGGCTTCAACAACAGCTTCCACATGATGCCCATGGTGAAGATGGCTTCAACGACAGCTTCCACATGAAGCCCATGGTGAAGATGGCTTCAACGGCAGCTTCCACATGAAGCCCATGGTGAAGATGGCTTCAATGGCAGCTTCCACATGATGCCCATGGTGAAGATGGCTTCAACGGCAGCTTCCACATGATGCCCATGGTGAAGATGGCTTCAACGGCAGCTTCCACATGATGCCCATGGTGAAGATGGCTTCAACGGCAGCTTCCACATGATGCCCATGGTGAAGATGGCAGCACCTGCTCTGCCCCTTGGCACTGGCCACGATGACGATCCGACTTGAGGAGATCTCCAAGCACCAAACGCCGTCATTTTTTTTTCTGTCCCGTGCCACCTCAGTGGCATTGCACCCACGCCGCTCGTTCCGACCCCCTGTCCACAGCCATTGCCAGACCTCGTCCCGCCGCAGCCCCGGAACCGACAATCCACAGGGAGCAGTCAATGTCAAGACGTCAAGAGGCAACCCATCGGAGGAGACATTGCACTGCTGCGGGGTCACTTCGGTGGTATTCAGTGGCGCCTGTTCTGATCCAGTATACGCAGGACACCACTTACTAAACTTCCTACTGACGACAATAATGGCTTAGTCGCGGAGCCGGCGTGAGTGAGCTCTCCCTCCGGAGGGCGCCACCACGTCCATCTAACGACAGCCAATGCCATCACTTTACTGTGGTGCTGTCACAGACAGTGGCTGTTCTCTGGAGGACTACAATGTACCAGCGCCGCCCTAGTGTTGCTTTTTCTTATTCTGACAGCTCCCCTATAAAGTTCAACATCAGGTGTTGATGAGAATTATGAATCACACTCCGGAGGTCACCATTGTCTGTATCATAGTCTGTGGAGATGACCGTTCTCTGAATCACAGTCTCTGGAGATGACCAGTTTCTGTCTGACAGCGCAAACAGCCATTTTCTCCATCACAAGGTCTTTTCTCTTAATCACAGTCTCTGGAGGTGACCTCTTTTCTGTCTCACAGGCTGTGCAAACAGCCATTTTCTGTCACAAGGTCTTTTCTCTTTAATCACAGTCTCTGGAGGTGACCTCTTTTCTGTCTCACAGTCAGTGCAGATGGCCATTTCCTCTATCAGATAGTCTGGAAGCGCGTTGCTATTCCATAACGTCTGCACTGTCCTGGAAGTGCAGGGAAATGGAATTAGATGTGTCAAGAGCATAACAATGGTGTTGGTTGACACAACGCTACCATGCTGTCACACACGCTTTCTGTTCTTTTTACCTCCCTTTCTTACTTTGAATCATGAAAGTATTAGTTTCTTATTTTCTGTTCTTTTTACCTCCCTTTCTTACTTTGAATCATGAAAGTATTAGTTTCTGTTCTTTTTACCTCCCTTTCTTACTTTGAATCATGAAAGTATTAGTTTCTGTTCTTTTTACCTCCCTTTCTTACTTTGAATCATGAAAGTATTAGTTTCTTATTTTCTGCTTTTTTTTTTTTCTTTCGTTTCCTGGTTTTCTTTTTTTGGGGTGGTGGGAGGGGGGTGGGTGGGGGGTGGGGGGTGGTGGTGGTGGTGACCCATAAAGAAGACAAATTTGTTGAAAAGTCACTTTTATTTTTGACATTGTGTATAAAATAAGCTTCACTTTGCGATTTGGTGTGTGTGTGTGTGTGTGTGTGTGTGTGTGTGTGTGTGTGTGTGTGTGTGTGCGTGCGTGCGTGCGTGTGTGTGTGTGTGTGTGTGTGTGTGTGTGTGTGTGTGTGTGTGTGTGTGTGTGTGTGTGTGCTGGCTTTTTTTCTTTCACAACGTATCATTAGATGTTGGGGTGGTGTGCTGTGTGTGCAGGTGTGTCTGCAGCGAGGGGCATTACGGCGAACGGTGTCAGTACGTTGACCCTTGCCTTTCCTCCCCCTGTAAAGTGCCCACCACCTGTGTCAAACTGACCCACATTGATTTCATCTGTACCTGTCCACTGGGCTATACAGGTGTGTGTGTGTGTGTGTGTGTGTGTGTGTGTGTGTGTGTGTGTGTGTGTGTGTGTGTGTGTGTGTGTGTGTGTTTTGATTTTGTCATAACACGTTATAAACAGAAATTCAAAGTCCGATTAGTTTTCACTCATAAAATCATGTTTTTTTTTAATCGGAAAATTGAAGTCGTGTCTTTAGGTCTCAGTGAATGCAAAAGCTTATATAAAACTGAAAAGGAAGAAGTGTGTAGTGTACAATAGGTTCATGTATGTATTGACGACGTATGGCAGTAATCAATATATAATTGAAGTCTGTATTCCGATGGTGGTGTGACTATAATGATCATACTGATTCCCAGGTAGTATTAATGCCGATGGTGATGGGACAATAATGATCATACTGATACGCAGGTAGTATAGTATAAATGCCGATGTTCATGGGACAGTAATGATCATACTGATACGCAGGTAGTATTGACATCGATGGTGATGTGACAATAATGATAATACTGATACCCAGGTAGTATTGATTCCGATGGCGATCGGAAAATAATTCTCATACTGGTACCCAGGTAGTATTGATAGAGATGGTGATGGGACAATAATGATCATACTGATACCCATGTAGTATTGATAGAGATGGTGACGGGACAATAATGATCATACTGATACCCATGTAGTATTGATAGAGATGGTGACGGGACAATAATGATCATACTGATACCCATGTAGTATTGATAGGGATAGTGACGGAACAATAATGATCATACTGATACCCATGTAGTATTGATAGAGATGGTGACGGGACAATAATGATCATACTGATACCCATGTAGTATTGATAGGGATAGTGACGGAACAATAATGATCATACTGATACCCATGTAGTATTGATAGAGATAGTGACGGGACAATAATGATCATACTGATGCCCATGTAGTATTGATAGGGATAGTGACGGGACAATAATGATCATACTGATGCCCATGTAGTATTGATAGGGATAGTGACGGGACAATAATGATCATACTGATACCCATGTAGTATTGATAGGGATAGTGACGGGACAATAATGATCATACTGATACCCATGTAGTATTGATAGGGATAGTGACGGGACAATAATGATCCTTCTGATACCCATGTAGTATTGACAGGGATAGTGACGGGACAATAATGATCATACTGATACCCAGGAACACACTGTGAGCTCGGTCCCAAGAGTTGTGATCTTGACCTCTGTCCCTTGGGGTCACAGTGTCAGACGCTCGGGGTCAACTCCACTGCTTGCGTGTGTCTCAATGAAGGGCGGTCACCCCACTGTACTCCGGGTATGTATTGTGTGTATTCACGCGCGCGCGTGCGCGTGTGTGCGTATGCGTTCGTGCTTGCGTGCGTACATAAGACACACACACATATACACACGCGCACACATACACGCATGCATGCATGCACGCGCTCACACACACAAACACACACACACGCACGCGCGCACGCGCACACGCACACATACATACATACATACATACATACGTACTTACATATGTACGTGCATATATACATGAGTACATAGGTAAATACATACATACATGCATACATACATACATACATACATACATACATACATACATACATACATACATACATACATACATACATACACACCCCGAACTGGGTTTATCTTCTTGCAAACGCATTTTAAAGAAAGTTATGATTCATGGAAAGAATGCAAGTTCATGGCATTTTGAAAATAAACTCCATCATTTTTAAGCAAGCTAGAGTTTTCTACGACAACCTTTTGAACTTTATTTCGACATTTCATGAATGCAATATTTTGGAATCATACGCGTGAAATATTGGCTCTATTTCATGAGTGAGCTGTTTAGAAGGTTAACAGTACCTTACCATGTTTCCGACCGTAAAGCTATGCCGGGATCTAAGCGAAAACAAACTGGGTTGACAGAAATAGTGGGTTTAGAACAACAACAACAACAACAACAACAAACATACTCGAATGTTTGACCACTTGGTAAACTCACTTTGCAAATTGGAACAGCACACAACACACACACACACACACACACACACACACACACACACACAACACACCACGTGTGCACGCGCGCACACACACATATACACACACAAATACGTGCAAGACGCGCGCGCGCGCAGGCACGTACGCAATCACGCAGGCGCGCGCGCGCGTTCACACACTCCCCCCCCCCCCCCCCCCCCACACACACACACACCTTTAAGCAAGTAATCGTCCGTTTATTTATATGTTTTCATACGTCATTTATTATACGTATTTATTTGTTTTTCTTTTTACGTCACAAGTCCTGAAGACGGTCTATGACCGAAACGTTGTTGATATTTTTTTTTGTTTTTCCCTTCTTTTTTTTTCTATTGTAAAATCTTCTGAGAATCCTCAAAGACAGTTAGCATTTTTCGCAGAAGATTTGCGGTCAAAATCTGTTTTATTATTGTAGATATATGACAGATGCCGTGTGACTTACTTTTAACTTCATAACACAACGAACAAAACTGCGTCATGTGACTTAACTTTTAACACCACAAGACAACCAGCAAAACTGCGTCAAGTGACATACCTTTTGACCTCAAAACACTCACAACAAAACTGTTTTACGTGACTTACCTTTTAATACCATCACACACACTCAACAAAACTGTGTCATATGCACACACTTCGACCTCAGCTAAGAAACGGACTGCAGTGCTACTGAAAACCTGTTTGTTGTTGTTATTTTTATAACAACAAAACGGTTGTTATAACGACTACATAAAATATGTCGATATCTCCTGGCATAACAACAAACCAGGTAACGAGCCAAAATGCAGATGGACTCACAAAACAAGGTCGAAAAACAAACAAGCAGAAATAAAACAAAAACGAAACGCCTTTCCACACACACACACACACACACACCACACACACACGCGCGCGCGCGCGCGCGCGCAACACACACACACACACACACACACACACACACACACACACACACACACACACACACACCAACAAATGAAGTTTCAACGAATAGCAACGTCTTCTTCTCAGGTCACAAATTACAGGCATAAAAAAAATTCCCAGTATAATGCTCCCTAGATATCTGCCAGCCCTTGACCTCCATGACCTAGATAGCTGCCAGCCCTTGACCTCTCCATGACCTAGATATCTGCCAGCCCTTGACCTCTCCATGACCTAGATAGCTGCCAGCCCTTGACCTCTCCATGACCTAGATATCTGCCAGCCCTTGACCTCTCCATGACCTAGATATCTGCCAGCCCTTGACCTCTCCATGACCTAGATAGCTGCAAGCCCCTGACCTCTCCATGACCTAGATATCTGCCAGCCCTTGACCTCTCCATGACCTAGATACTGCCAGCCCTTGACCTCTCCATGACCTAGATAGCTGCCAGCCCTTGACCTCTCCATGACCTAGATATCTGCCAGCCCTTGACCTCTCCATGACCTAGATATCTGCCAGCCCCTGACCTCTCCATGACCTAGATAGCTGCCAGCCCTTGACCTCTCCATGACCTAGATAGCTGCCAGCCCCTGACCTCTCCATGACCTAGATATCTGCCAGCCCTTGACCTCTCCATGACCTAGATATCTGCCAGCCCTTGACCTCTCCATGACCTAGATAGCTGCCAGCCCCTGACCTCTCCATGACCTAGATATCTGCCAGCCCTTGACCTCTCCATGACCTAGATATCTGCCAGCCCCTGACCTGTCCATGACCTAGATAGCTGCCAGCCCCTGACCAGTCCATGACCTAGATATCTGCCAGCCCCTGACCTCTCCATGACCTAGATATCTGCCAGCCCTTGACCTCTCCATGACCTAGATATCTGCCAGCCCCTGACCTCTCATGACCTAGATATCTGCCAGCCCCTGACCTCTCCATGACCTAGATAGCTGCCAGCCCTTGACCTCTCCATGACCTAGATATCTGCCAGTCCCTGACCTCTCCATGACCTAGATATCTGCCAGTCCCTGACCTCTCCATGACCTAGATATCTGCCAGCCCCTGACCTCTCCATGACCTCGATAGCTGCCAGCCCTTGACCTCTCCATGACCTAGATATCTGCCAGCCCTTGACCTCTCCATGACAGCCATACTGACACATCCGTCAAGTATCTCATTTCTCCACGGCCACTACACTAGTAAATATGTAAGCATCCCACACCGACAAGGAGAGAGAAAATTCCTTGTTAGTACACCAAATCCTCCAGTGTTTTTACATAAGCAAACAAAGAAAAAACCTTATCAATACACCCAAATCCTCCAATGTTACATAAGCCAACAACAACAAAATAAAAGAAGAAAAACCATCATCAATGCACCAAATCCTCCAATGTTACATAAGCCAACAAACAAAGTAAAACCGTTATCAATACACCAAATCAACCAATATTCCCATAAACCAACAAGCAGAAAAAAATTCTTATGAATACACCAAATCCTCCGATGTTCCCATAAACCAACACTCAAAGAAAAACCCTTACCAATACACCAAATCCTCCGATATTGCCACAAGCCAACAAACAAACAAACAAGCAAACAAACAAACAAAATCCTCATCAATTCATGAAATCCGCCATGTTCCCACAATGCCAACGCTGCCTCCTGACCACAGCCTGTCCAGCGGACACAGTGACGTCACAAGCTTCGGGTCGGTACTCCTTTCCGCGGACGGTGATGGGAGCAGTGGCGGAAGTGACGTGTCCTTTCGGGGGCACGTTGGGAGGAGTGGGATGGGCCAGACGACCCTGTCTGGAGGACGGCCACCAGGGGCGGTTTGGGGCCGCCTGTATGACGCTGACTGCAGACAGGTAGGTCTACTGCAGTGAATCAGACAGATAGGTATACTGCAGTGAATCAGACAGGTAGGTGTACTGTAGTGAATCAGACAGGTAGGTGTACTGTAGTGAATCAGACAGGTAGGTGTACTGTAGTGAATCAGACAGGTAGGTGTACTGTAGTAAATCAGACAGGTAGGTGTACTGTAGTAAATCAGACAGGTAGGTGTACTGTAGTGTACTGTATTAGTGAATCAGACAGGTAGGTATACTGTAGTGAATCAGACAGGTAGGTGTACTGCAGTGAATCAGACAGGTAGGTGTACTGTAGTAAATCAGACAGGTAGGTGTACTGTAGGTGTACTGTAGTGAATCAGACAGGTAGGTGTACTGTAGGTGTACTGTAGTGAATCAGACAGGTAGGTGTACTGTAGTGAATCAGACAGGTAGGTGTACTGTAGGTGTACTGCAGTGAATCAGACAGGTAGGTGTACTGTAGTGAATCAGACAGGTAGGCGTACTGCAGTGAATCAGACAGGTAGGTGTACTAGTAGGTGTACTGTAGTGAATCAGACAGGTAGGTGTACTGTAGTGAATCAGACAGGTAGGTGTACTGTAGTGAATCAGACAGGTAGATGTACTGTAGTGAATCAGAGAGGTAGGTGTACTGTAGTGAATCAGACAGGTAGGTGTACTGTAGTGAATCAGACAGGTAGGTGGTACTCGAGTAGGTGTACTGTAGGTGTCATACTGTAGGTGTACTGCAGTGAATCAGACAGGTAGGTGTAATGTAGTGAATCAGACAGGTAGGTGTACTGTAGTGACTCAGACAGGTAGGTTGTAATGTAGTGAATCAGACAGGTAGGTGTACTGTAGTGAATCAGACAGGTAGGCGTACTGCGGTGAATCAGACAGGTAGGTGTACTGTAGTGAATCAGACAGGTAGGTGTACTGTAGTGAATCAGACAGGTAGGTGTACTGCAGTGAATCAGACAGGTAGGTGTACTGTAGTGAATCAGACAGGTAGGTGTACTGTAGTGAATCAGACAGGTAGGTGTACTGTAGGTGCACTGCAGTGAATCAGACAGGTAGTGTACTATATGGTGCACTGTAGTGAATCAGACAGGTAGGTGTACTGTAGGTGTACTGGCAGTGAATCAGACAGGTAGGTGTACTGTAGTGAATCAGACAGGTAGGTGTACTGTAATGAATCAGACAGGTAGGTGTACTGTAGTGAATCAGACAGGTAGGTGTACTGTAGGTGTACTGCAGTGAATCAGACAGGTAGGTGTACTGTAGTGAATCAGACAGTAGGGTACTGTAGTGAATCAGACAGGTAGGTGTACTGTAGGTGTACTGTAGTGAATCAGACAGGTAGGTGTACTATATGGTGCACTGTAGTGAATCAGACAGGTAGGTGTACTGTAGTGTACTGCATGTGAGTCAGACAGGTAGGTGTACTATATGGTGCACTATAGTGAATCAGACAGGTAGGTGTACTGTAGGTGTACTGCAGTGAATCAGACAGGTAGGTGTACTATATGGTGCACTGTAGTGAATCAGACAGGTAGGTGTACTGTAGGTGTACTGCTGTGAGTCAGACAGGTAGGTGTACTATATGGTGCACTATAGGTGTACTGCAGTGAATCAGACAGGTAGGTGTACTGCAGTGAATCAGACAGGTAGGTGTACTGTAGTGAATCAGACAGGTAGGTGTACTGTAGTGAATCAGACAGGTAGGTGTACTGCAGTGAATCAGACAGGTAGGTGTACTGCAGTGAATCAGACAGGTAGGTGTACTGTAGTGAATCAGACAGGTAGGTGTACTGTAATGAATCAGACAGGTAGGTGTACTGTAGGCGTACTGCAGTGAATCAGACAGGTAGGTGTACTGTAGTGAATCAGACAGGTAGGTGTACTGTAGGTGTACTGCAGTGAATCAGACAGGTAGGTGTACTGTAGTGAATCAGACAGGTAGGTGTACTGCAGTGAATCAGACAGGTAGGTGTACTGCAGTGAATCAGACAGGTAGGTGTACTGCAGTGAATCAGACAGGTAGGTGTACTGTAGTGAATCAGACAGGTAGGTGTACTGCAGTGAATCAGACAAGTAGGTGTACTGTAGTGAATCAGACAGGTAGGTATACTGTAGGTGTACTGTAGTGAATCAGACAGGTAGGTGTACAGTAGGTGTACTGCAGTGAATCAGACAGGTAGGTGTACTGTAGTGAATCAGACAGGTAGGTGTACTGCAGTGAATCAGACAGGTAGGTGTACTGTAGTGAATCAGACAGGTAGGTGTACTGTAGTGAATCAGACAGGTAGGTGTACTGTAGGTGTACTGCTGTGAGTCAGACAGGTAGGTGTACTGTAGTGAATCAGACAGGTAGGTGTACTGCAGTGAATCAGACAGGTAGGTGTACTGCAGTGAATCAGACAGGTAGGTGTACTGCAGTGAATCAGACAGGTAGGTGTACAGTAGGTGTACTGCAGTGAATCAGACAGGTAGGTGTACTGCAGTGAATCAGACAGGTAGGTGTACTGTAGGTGTACTGTAGTGAATCAGACAGGTAGGTGTACTGTAGTGAATCAGACAGGCAGGTGTACAGTAGGTGTACTGCAGTGAATCAGACAGGTACGTGTACTGTAGTGTATCAGACAGGTAGGTGTACTGTAGGTGTACTGCAGTGAATCAGACAGGTACGTGTACTGTAGTGTATCAGACAGGTAGGTGTACTGTAGGTGTACTGCAGTGAATCAGACAGGTACGTGTACTGTAGGTGTACTGCAGTGAATCAGACAGGTACGTGTACTGTAGGTGTACTGCAGTGAATCAGACAGGTACGTGTACAGTAGGTGTACTGCAGTGAATCAGACAGGTACGTGTACTGTAGTGAATCAGACAGGTAGGTGTACTGTAGTGAATCATACAGGTAGGTGTACTGTAGGTGTACTGTAGTGAATCAGACAGGTAGGTGTACTGTAGGTGTACTGCAGTGTATCAGACAGGTAGGTGTACTGTAGGTGTACTGCAGTGAATCAGACAGGTAGGTGTACTGTAGTGAATCAGACAGGTAGGTGTACTGTAATGAATCAGACAGGTAGGTGTACTGTAGGTGTACTGCAGTGAATCAGACAGGTAGGTGTACTGCAGTGAATCAGGCAGTCTCAAAGTGAAGTGACTGCAGGCGGAAATTGAAGCAAATTCTAAAAGGAATTTAAAATAAATCCGCCAGTTAACAGTTACAAAACAAATTACAAGACAAAACACGACACGTTTCGACCTCTTAGGTCTTCTTCAGGCAATTTATACGACATTCATGACAAGGAAAACGAAGGACGAGCAATCACTTAGCAAAGCCGGCGCAGGATGGGCGTTTTGTCTTGTCATTGGCGTGTCCCTGTTAACCAGCGGATTTACCTTAAATTCTTTTTTTTTTCAAAGTGAATCAGTCACTTAGTGGTTCAGTGAGTCAGCGAATGAGCGCGTTGTTGATTGAAAAATTCATTTTTTAAAAAGAAAGGTTATTAGTTCCGCAAGACAATACGAACAGATTACAGGACAAACCACGATGCATTTGGATCTCTTGGGTCTTCTTCAGGCAAAAGCAAACAACATGTAGGACAATGAAAACAAAGAACAAACAGCCAGTTATCTTCTCATATTCGGCGCAAAATGGCTGTTTCAGAAAAGTTCAGTTTAGCTATCAACTAGTCGGCGAGTGTTGAGTGGAGTTTGCGAGTAACAACACTTTTCTAATCTTGATGTTCGGTTTATTTCGATCAATTGCTTAATTGATGGAACGATTATTCTATCGATTGTTGACCGATTGATTGTTTGATCCGAGAATACGGAGAACACTTACAAATGTTTTTAGAAGAATAGAGTTCTCAATGAATACCTCAAAGGGGGGTTTATATGTCAAGGTGGTCAGAGAGTGTGCCGTCTCCTCAGTTTTCTTTATGTTTGTCTGTCTCTGTCTCGTCTGTCTGTCCCTTGTTTGTTTAACCTTTGTCGTTCCAACCCTCTGTGTATGTCTGTCTGCCTTTCTGCCTGTTCTTATATCTGTCTGCGTCCGCTATCCACCTCCACGTGTCTGCTATCCCTCCCTCACTCCCTCCACCCCCTTCAACGACTCCCCATCTCTCTCTCTCTCTCTCTCTCTCTCTCTCTCTCTCTCTCTCTCTCTCTCTCTCTGCCTCCCTCTCTCCTTCCCTCCCTTGCTGTATGTATGCACGCGAGCATTAGTGTGTGTTGTGTGTTGTATTTTGAAATTGGATTGGTTTTCTTTCGAGTTTTTTTTTTTTTTTTTTTTTTGATAGTGTTTACTCCTTATGTATATGTTATGCATATGTTATGAAATGATTTCTATGCTTTCCGCACATATGTTTTGGGAATGGAAGGGAGAGGCTGATTTGTTTCTTAATTTTTGTTTCTTTTTCTTATTTTTTAGCTCAAGACGTTAATAAGATGTTATATAACTCTCTCTCTCTCTCTCTCTCTCTCTCTCTCTCTCTCTCTCTCTCTCTCTCTCTCATTCAATTTTCTCCTGACGTCACCAGCTCAGTCTCTCGGAAGCTTCGCGAAGACTGCGCGCGCTGAGGGATCTGACCTCTGACCCGACCTCCCTGAGGTCAGCCGACGTCAGCAATGTGACGTCATCACTGGAACATCTGTATGGGTTCACTCTGATGGACCCCGAGGTAATGCTGACCACGATGAACTGATGGTCAGACGTTCTGACGAACTGACCACGATGAACTGATGATCAGACGTTCTGACGAACATAGTAGTTTTATTCAGAGAGAGAGAGAGAGAGAGAGAGAGAGAGAGAGAGAATGCTTTGTTTGGAATGTCATTCGGAGTCGTCTTTCTTTCCTGTAGCTTTTGGTGACTGAATGATCTAGAGAGTTGAACGAATGATTGGTTCATTATTCATTGCTGTCTTGCTTCAATCTTTTTTTTTATTTAAGTGCTGGGAGAAAGTCATTCTAAACATTTATTTATTTCTTCATTTCTTCATCTACTACTACTACTACTACTACTACTACTACTACTATGTTCTTGTTGTCATTGTTGTTGCTGTTGCTGCTGTAGTAATCATTATTATATTGTTATTATTGTGAAGAGAATAATAATAATAATAATGACACTATTATTATTACTATTATTATTGTTATTATTATTATTACTATTATTACTGCTATTTATTATTATTATTATTATTATTATTATTATGTGTTGTTTATTGTTGTTTTTTTATTGTTATTATTATTATTATTATTGTCTACTCATTGTTATTCTCCCAGAGCAGCAGAGAATGGTCAGTCAAAGTTCCTCACAGTCGTCTGTTGTTAGTAGCGCAACAGGCTAAAGAGGTTGTAACCAGACTTATCTCCTGTGTTTTAACACAATATGAAGTGTGTTGTGTCTGTCTGTCCGTCTGTTTTTCTATCTGTCTATCTACCTGTCAGTCTGTTTCCCTCCCTTCTCCCTCCCTCCCCCTTTCTCTCTCTCTCTCTCTTCTCTCTCTCTGTCTCTGTCCTCTCCTCTCTCTCTCTCTCTCTCTCTCTCTCTCTCTCTCTAGCTCGCTCGCTCGCTGGCTCGCACACTCGCTCTCTGTGCCCATGAATTTTCTGACGTAATGATGTCAGTGTGCTGTACACATACGCTTGCTTGCATTATTACTTTTTGTAAGCTGTGGTGTATGCACGCGTGTGCGCGCGCTTGTGTATGTGCGTGTGCGCTCTTGCTTGCTTGCTGTGTGTGTGTGTATGTTGTGTGTGTGTGTGTGTGTGCGCGCCGCGCCCGCGTTTGTGTGCTGTGTGTGCGTGTGTTTGTGTGCGTACTGGTGTGTGTGCGCACACACACGTGTGTGTGTGTGTGTGTGTGTGTGTGTGTGTGTGTGTGTGTGTGTGTGTGTGTGTGTGTGTGTGTGTACACATTTACGTGTGCATGTAGGCAGCCTCCTCATGATGGACGTCATCAGTAACCTGTGTGACGTCAACCTGGCGGTGACGGTGAGGAGCAGTGCAGACAGCCACAGCAGTGACAGGTACATCCCTCCACTCCGATATATGACACGGAATATGTGTGTGTGTGTTGTGGGGGGGGGGGGGTGGTGGGGGTGGTGGGGGGGGGGGGTTATGATGTCATTTTACAGAAAAAAAATGAATTATCAGTGTTTGTACCGGATGGTTTGTAGCAAAGTGGGCCAACTAATTTGGACTCATCCCCTCCACGCTGACGTTTGATATGGAGATACGTGTATGTATTGTGTGTGTGTCTGTGGGTGGTGGTGGTGGTGGTGGTGGTGGTAGGGTGTCAGTTTACAGACAGCATTGAATTCTCTGTGTTGGTACCAGATGGTTTATAACAAAGCGAGCCAAATAGTTTTGATTCACGTCAGTGTCAATGACGAACAGGTGTCCGATGTACCGTAAATGACACATCAGCGACAAGCAGTCTTGTTTTCCTATCCGCAAGGATTAGAGGAATTCAGCAGACGATGGAGGAATATTGGACAGTGTTCCTGTCCCATTCACGTATGCTAGTGTATGCTCGGTCAGTAGCTTTGTAAGGGGTGTTTAAAGTTCCAGAGATTACAAGAGTCTCCCTCCAGGTGGGGGAAGGGGGTAGGGGGATGGGGGGATGCCTCCCACCCTCTCACCTACCACATCCATCTCAGAAATTTGGAGAAAAAAAAATATCCCAGATCTCTGCAATCCGGTGATAATCCACTGCCATATGAAATACTACGGACCTTAGTTGATAAGTTTCCCTAATGCTGCTGTTCTCTACTGTCTTGCTGCCTTTGCAGCTGTTTGTTGTTTGTTGTTGTTCCTGTCGTTGTGGGTGTGAGGGCTGCATGTAAACCCTCATCCAGTCCTGTAGGTTTTTTTTCCTGTTAATCCACCTAGCACTGGCTTGTGGTCAGGAGATCTTTAATGTGTGTATGCCTTGTTCTGCTGGTGCGAAAACACAGGAAGAGTATGTGCATCAGCCATCAGTGCATCCTGCAGCCTGACAAACATATCAATGGTGTTCATTCAGTAAATAAGACTGTGATGAAAAACAAAAATTCAAATGACAGTGTTTCTAATAATTCAGTTCCATACTAAATCAAATCCATTTCATATTCAATACGAACAAAATGGTGATCGTTTCAAAGGAATGGAGGTTAAAAAATAAAACAAACTTTGAATTATGCTAGCCTTTTTTTCTGTCTCCATGCACGAAATATGGAAGCATCGCCTGTGGGCGCCTTACGCTCACATCTGACCGTAAGCTAACAACAGTGCACACTCCCTTGCGGATGTGGCCTACTCATTCTTTCCCACAGCCGCGGGCACGACACATGTTGTCTGTCCCGTCTACAGCCAGTTCCAGCTGGCGCGCGCTTTCAGCAAACTTCCCATGGTCGGGAAGGCGTTTCTCATTGTACTTGACCAGTATGCTCTCTCTCTCTCTCTCTCTCTCTCTCTCTCTCTCTCTCTCTCTCTCTCTCTCTCTCTCTCTCTCTCTCTCTAACTCACCAGAGATACACTGAAGACTGAAGCGCTGACCCGGTTCTCACTGAATGCGCGTAAAACAGACAACACTATTGCATGTATTCATGTATCATGTGGTGTGTGTGTGTGTGTGTGTGTGTGTGTGTGTGTGTGTGTGTGTGTGTGTGTGTGTGTGTGTGTGTGTGTGTGTGTGCACGTGCGCGTGCATTACCGTGTTTCTTTGCAGAAAACGTATCTTATTTTCAAATGTTCTTTCTTTTGTGGCGGATTTCATACTCAGAGCATTAAATTCAATACACTTAGCTGTTACCAATCAACGAAAGTGCCGAAAATAAACGCATAATGCTGTATGTAGGATTGCTGTGAGGATACGGTGCTACTGGTAGCGTAGGGCGCCCACAGTCGTCTGACTGACCGAAAGAACCGTCAGATGTTTTACTCTCCGGACAACCGGATGAGAAGGAAAGTGGGGATAAAAAAAAAAAATTAATAAAAAACTGGGGGGGGGGGGGGGGGATCTAGTCACTCTGACATCTGATAATAATGTCTTTAAAGTGCGAAAAGGTAAACTTTTTCCACTCACGTGTATTTCTTCACCTTTTTGTTGTTACTTTGGTGTCCGTGTTTCGTTGTTTACTGACTTAGTGCAGACTGTTGTTGTTGTTGTTGTTGTTGTTGATGTGATCACTATCCACAGGCTGTTAGATCTCATGGAGAAATACACGGCGGAAGTGACGTTGATGCAAGGAGGTCACATCACGATGACGACACGGAATTTTGAGCTGAAGGCCATGCTAGTCCAGAACCAGTCCTCCAGTGTGCGTTACGTGCCGTCTCTCTCCACGGGCAACAACGCTGTCTCCAAGGTATTGTTGCCGAGTGTCACAGACTTGGCCTGTATGTCGTACGTTGGTAGGAACAAGACCTCTACATCGTCAGCCCCGTTTCCTTTGGTCCTATCCACAAAGTGTGATAGGCAGATGGCAACCACTAAAGGCGATTCACTTCGTAATCAGACGTTAGATCGTCAGCTGCTCTTTTGTATCCTAGAAAGCAGACTCTATGAGTAGTTCAAAAAGAAAACGCTCGCTCTCTCTCTCTCTCTCTCTCTCTCTCTCTCTCTCTCTCTCTCTCTCTCTCTCCTGTCATGTATGTGTGTGTGTGTGTGTGTGTGTGTGTGTGTGTGTGTGTGTGTTTGAGAGAGAGAGAGAGAGAGGGAGAGAGAGAGAGTGCGTGTGTGTGTGCTTGCGTGCGTGCGCGCGCGCGGCGCGCGCGCGCGTGTGTGTGTGTGTGTTTGTGTGCGCGCGCGCGCTCGCATCCATGTGCGTGCCTCCAAACACACATAACCCGTGACCCTTTCTGTGGTCAGATGGATGTCTCTATCACCATCCCAGCCCAAGCTTTCGCCCCAGCGCAGGGAGAGGAAATGACGTCAACAATGACGCGACTGCAACTGATGGGTCACCGCAAAGGGCAGCTGTTTATCCCCGATAGCCCAGCGTATAGCGCGGCCTGGGTAGGGCTGCAGGTGGTGGTCAGTGCCACAGTCACGGGCAGACCCGTGGTCAGTCTGACCTCTCCTGTCGTCATCAGGATCAGAAACGTACAGGTCAGAGAGAGAGAGAGAGAGAGAGAGAGAAAGAGAGACAGACAGACAGACAGAGACAGACAGACAGACAGACAGACATGAAGACAGAAACAAATACAGGGACAGAGAGACAGAGAGAGACAGAAACAGAGACAGGGACACGACGAGAGAGAGAGAGAGAGAGACAGACAGACAGACAGACAGACAGACAGACAGAAAGAGAGACAGAGACAGAGTTTCATGAAATCTCTTATCAAAATAATTACAGGTAGAGCCGGGTCGTTTTTCTGTATATTGATGTCCACATCGATGTCATGTTTCTTGATAATGTACAGTAAGGTACACTCACCACACGCACTTACAGTGATGATAATGTCACAGCCAATGTTAGGTAAGCACTCAAGGTCTGACCAGCGCGTTGGGCTAATGCGTAGGTCAAACATCTGCTAAGTCGTAGCCATGAGACCGTTTTCTTACATTCTGTCATCTTAGTCATTAATTCATTTATCCATCAGCTTTAAATCATGCGCAATGTGGTCTCGAAACTTAGCGGATGAGCTGATGTTGTTTTAAGCTGTCTGTGAGACAACCCGGACAAATAACGACAAAGAACCGTTGAGATGTTGTTTTAAACTGTGAGACAAACCGGCCAAATAAAGACAAAGGAGCTGTGAGATTTCTTTGTATTTTAAGCTATCTATGAGACAAACCGGCCAAATAAAGACAAAGGAGCTTTGAGATTTCTTTGTCTTTTAAGCTATCTATGAGACAAACCGGCCAAATAAAGACAAAGGAGCTTTGAGATTTCTTTGTCTTTTAAGCTATCTATGAGACAAACCGGCCAAATAAAGACAAAGGAGCTTTGAGATTTCTTTGTCTTTTAAGCTATCTATGAGACAAACCGGCCAAATAAAGACAAAGGAGCTTTGAGATTTCTTTGTCTTTTAAGCTATCTATGAGACAAACGGCCAACTAAAGACAAAGGAGCTTTGAGATTTCTTTGTCTTTTAAGCTATCTATGAGACAAACCGGCCAAATAAAGACAAAGGAGCTTTGAGATTTCTTTGTCTTTTAAGCTATCTATGAGACAAACCGGCCAAATAAAGACAAAGGAGCTTTGAGATTTCTTTGTCTTTTAAGCTATCTATGAGACAAACCGGCCAAACAAAGACAAAGGAGCTTGGAATTTTTTCAGCTGTTTGTAAGACAAACCGGAGATATAAAGAAATGTCCCAAATTCATATATCAGAGCTGTCTCTCCTTTTCTGTGATTTTCTTCAATTTGATTTGACTTGTGATCGACGAGTTGAATGTGGCTGCCATTCCCCCGTCGCATGTTCAACGCAAGAAAGAAGCGTTACTTTCCATCCTACTTTTATGTTAAAGAAAGATTCATTTAAGAAGGACTGAATAATTTTTAGTATGAAACAAAGCTCAAAACATTTTTTTTAATTACCAAAGTGTCATCATTTTGACTTTTTAGATTGAACATTCTTCCCATATTCATACATCAAAGTATGACAGTTTTGGGTGGTTTTAAAGCATATTTCTGTGACATCCTTGAAATGCAGCCACTGTTTTTCAGTTTAATGGAGCTTTGAGATTTTGTTGTTTTTAAGCAATCTGTGAGACAAAGCGGCCAAATGAAGACACAGAACACGCCAAAAATTTGGATTACATACCTGTCTCCAATTTTGTGTCACTTTCTTCGAACGGGTCTATGCGGGCTAGCTGATAACAACAACAGCAGCAGTAACAGCAGTGACAGCAGCAGTGTACTTATATTGCTGTTGTTGACGGCATTCCACCAATGTTGTCTTCTTTCTTCTTTTTCCAGCCGACCTCAACTTACACCTGTGTGTTCTGGAATCAAGAGAGTGAGTTCTGATAGTCTGTTGTGTCTTGGTTTGTGTATGGAATCCTAGCCTGCCCATTGTCCAACCATTGACCTTGTGTTAATACGCAGGAATGATAGTTTGGACTGTTATACTGCGATCGTGTGTGTGTGTGTGTGTGTGTGTGTGTGTGTGTGTGTGTGCGTGCGCGCGCGTGCGTGCGTGCGTGCGTGCGCGCGTGCGTGCGTGCGTGCGTGCGTGCGTGCGTGTGTGCGTGCGTGCGTTGTGTGTGTGTGTGTGTGTGTGTGTGTGTGTGTGTGTGTGTGTGTGTGTGTGTTTAGAATCAGAAACGCTGCTAACAAAACTTATGACAGTATCATCCCGGGTACATTGCGCTTAAGCGACGACATGTGGTCTCCAGTTCTTAACATCATGTTCAGTTCTAAACTGTTGGTCTTCAAGTGTTAAGACTGTACTGGATAACATGTGACAAATTTTAGTGTGAATATTTTTTTTTTGTATTTGGACGGCTTTCACTAACAAGCGATACTGTTTGAAAACGTTCGTATTCTGATGAATTGGATTAACAAGAAATACTGTGTGGATGGTGTTCCCCTGTGAGTTGTTTCATTTGATAAGTGATATACTGCGAACAGTATCACATCATAAAAGCTTTCATATTAACCAGTAACAGTGTGTTAATTATGTCATGATTTGAGGGCACGCAATAATCAGCGACCTGGTGTAAACAATGTCCTACTTTGAAGGGATCATTAAGGAGTAATAAGGTGTGAACTACACAGCGTCTGTGGGAGGGGGGGGGGGGAGTTAGTGGATGAGGTGTGAATGTGTTTCGTTTGATGAAATGTATACTCTGAGCACACATAGCAGAATACAAGTGTCAGTGCACCACACATTAGTTTACATGCATAAACCCAGACGATTTGTTTCAAACTTTAAAACATTAAGATCCATCTGTTAACAAAAATTAAAAAAACAGACAATGCATGGTGAGTATGAATCAGTTTCAGAAGAAAAAAAATGACGCCGGGAAAAAAAGGATGGAGGTCACAGTGTTTAAAGAAAAGGAAAAAAAGAAAAGAAACAAAAGAAAAAACAAAGTGGGGGGAAAATTGAAGGCTGGGGAACCACAAGAGAGAGAGAGAGAGAGAGAGAGAGAGAGAGAGAGAGAGAGGGGGGGGCGGGGGTATGACCAATGGCCCAACTAGGGGCATTGTGACGGGTCACTTTCCCCGGGGTCATGACTGAGCGGCTGACTGATGCTGTCGGCAGATCGCCAATGGTCAACACAGGGCGTGGCCACGCCATGAAGGGCGGTAACTGGAGTGTGTGTGAATCCAGTCACCTGACCAGTTTTGCTCTGCTGCTGGTTAGTTCTCTCCGTCGGTGTGTGTGTGTGTGTGTGTGTGTGTGTGTGTGTGTGTGTGTGTGTGTGTGTGTGTGTGTGTGTGTGGGTGTGTGTGTGTGTGTGTGTGTGTGTGTGTGTGTGCTTACATGACGGGCACAGTGAGTTTATGAATTGTCACCAGGCCGACGAGCCTATTTTTTTTTTTTTTTTTTTTTTTTTTTTTTCTGTCCCAACCTCTGCGCCACCTCAGAGGCAGGCACCCACGCCGCTCATTCCGACACCCCGTCCACAGCCACAGCCCGGTCGGCCCCGCCGCAGCCCCGGCACCGGCAATCCACAGGGAGCAGTCAATGTCAAGTCGTCAAGAGGCAACCCACCGGAGGAGACACTACACTGCTGCCGAGTCACTTCGGTGGTGTTCAGTGGCGCCTGTTCTGATCTAACATACGCAGGACACCACCTACTAAGCCCCCTACTGACGACAATAATTGCTTAGTCGCGGAGCCGGCGTGAGTGAGCTCTCCCTCCGGAGGGCGCCACCACGTCTGTCCAACGACAGCTCCCATGGACTCGCCGATACCGGTGACCCCGACGGAACCAAACCAAGGCCACAGACGTGGAGAGGCATCGAAATTGAGGTCACCATGAGAGCAGGGCATGAAGGGCCACAGAATTGAGACATTTTTTTTTTATGCTGATCGATGAGAATGAGGATGATTAAGATGATGCTACGGATTTCCATTTCGGTCTGAGACTACATGACAGGGCTGCACTCTACGCTTCCTTTCATAATATATCCCGGCGTCAACCAGGCCCGAGAGATACAGGCACCTGCAGTGTTGGTCAGGAAATTTGAGCAACACTCTCAGAAACGCATCCATTAAGTGGATGAAACTCGACTGTGTGGTCCCAGTCTTCCCAACTGAGTCCGCAGCAACTCAACTCTGGGTAGGAGCCGGTCGGGGCAGAAAAACCCACATGACTTCTGATGGGATTCGAACCCACGACCTCCCAGCCGGGAGTCCGCGACGCTGACCACTTCGCCACGGCGGCTGGTTGTTATTAATTTTATTATTTTAAGTCAGTCAGTTATTTATTATTGATTCGTTCGTAAACCCGCGTCATCAGTGAGTAACTGTTTTGTTTTGTTTTGTTTTTCTGATAGACCACATCACATGTTTATTGTCAGAATTTTTTTTTTCAAATGATCCAGACCTTCTGAATAGGTGATTTACAAAACGAGAAATCAGTAAGTACCGGTAGAATTCGAAAACAAAAATCAACATGTAAAAAAAAAACAATAAAAATGTTGTCATAGAGCTTTCTATTTTTGCTTGAATTATGACTTTGGTCTTCAAAGTTCACACATAATATTTAGCATTTTTGTAAATGATAACGTAGTTAAAACGCTTTTCAGAATCTCACATGTGAACCCACTTGTGGGGTTTTCAACGCATGTGTGTTTACGTGTGTGTGTGTGTGTGTGTGTGTGTGTGTGTGTTGTGTGTGTGTGTGTGTGTGTGTGTGTGTGTGTGTGTGACACAGGACCCCAGTCCAGATGACCACAGAGTGGACCACGTCCAGGGGACAGCACTCACCTACATCTCTTTCATCGGCTCCTCCCTCTCCCTCCTCTCCCTCTCCCTCACCATCCTGACCTACGCCTTGTTCAGGTTGGTCCATTGGCTTGTCCATCGTCCCATCTGTGTCGAAATTTGACTGGTAGTAAGCCTGTCAGACGAAAGAGATCAGGTTCTGATTGGGCTACTGACCAACACACACACACAAAACACACACACACACACACAACACACACACACACACACACACACAACACACACACACCACACACGCAAGCACGCACACATGCCCCACACACACACTCACACACAACACACCACACACACACACACACACACACACCAACACACACACACCACACACACACACACACACGAACACACACGTGTACACTCACCACACACACATACAATTATATATATAACACAGCCAAATTTAGGTAAGTTACTCAAGGTCTGACCAGCGCGTTGGGCTAATGTGTAGGTCAGACATCCGCGAAGTCGTAGCCACGAGACTTTCTTCTTAAATTCTCTCATCTTAGTCATTAATTCATTTATCCCTCAGCTTGAAATCATAGCAGTGTGGTCTCAAACCTTAGTGGATGTGGTGTAGAGTATATGGACTACTCCGCACGCAATGACACCTTCATGAAACTGAAACTTCGTCTCCAAAACAAGCAAGACCTGTGTTCTCAAAAATAGTGGAGTTTGTTTGTTTGTTTGTTTGAATAAGAGACCCGCAGTCACATGGTTAGAACGTTTGCAGTCGGGGTAGGGTCGGGGGTGGGTTGGGGGGTTAGGAAGTAACTTTTTTGTACGGTGAAAAGCCCTCTTTGTATATCCGGC
>CM065734.1:61633649-61651149 GCA_033310375.1 Conus canariensis
GCATCTCCACTAACTTACCTACAATCTGTAATTCCATACAAATGGCTGTAACAAAATGTGGAACTGCAGGCAGGCTGTGTGCGGTTGTTCTCATGTAAGACTTGTTCATTGATAGTCATATGCGTCACTGTCATGGTTCGTTCTTTCTTTCCCTCCTCCCTTCCTTTTTCTCCTCCTTCCTTTCTTCCTTCCTTTTCCCCTCCTTCCTTCCTTCCTTCCTTTTCCCCCTGCTTCCTTCCTTCCTTCCTCCTCCCCCCTTCTTTCCCTCCTTCCTTGTTCCCTCTTCCCTTCCTTCTATCCTTCCCTCCTTCCTTCCTTTCTTCCTTCCTTTTCCCCCTCCTTCCTTCCTTCCTTCCTTCGTTTTTTCCGCTCCTTCCTTCCCTCCTTCCTTCCTTTTTGCCCCTTCCTTCCTTCTTCCTTCCTTCCTTCTTCCTTCTACCTTTCCTTCCTTCCTTTTCCTTCCTTCCTTTTGCCTCCTTCCTTCCTTCTATCCTTCCTTTTCTTTCCCTTCTTCTTCTCCTCCTTCCTTCCTTTCCTGCCTCCTTCCTTCCTTCTATCCTTCCTTCCTTCTTCCTTCTATCTTTCTTCCTTCCTTCCTTCTCTCCTTTTCCCTCCTTCCTTCCTCCTTTCCTTTTTACCCTTCCTTCCTTCCTTGCCTCCTTCCTTCTCTTTCCTCCCTCCTTTCTTCCTTCCTTTTTAATCCTTCCTTTCTTTTATCCTTCCTTCCTTCCTTCCCTCCTTTATTCCTTCCTTTTTTCCTTCCTTCCTTTTTTGTGATGACGTTCTTGTTTCTATTCTGGTCGTGCCTCTTCTGGCCCTGACGATGGGTTGTGTCTGTCCCTGCAGGACGGGGCGAGCTGTGTGACAGTGGCTGACGATGGGTTGTGTCTGTCCCTGCAGGACGGGACGAGCTGTGTGACCGTGGCTGACGATGGGTTGTGTCTGTCCCTGCAGGACGGGGCGAGCTGTGTGACAGTGGCTGACGATGGGTTGTGTCTGTCCCTGCAGGACGGGGCGAGCTGTGTGACAGTGGCTGACGATGGGTTGTGTCTGTCCCTGCAGGACGGGGCGAGCTGTGTGATAGTGGCTGACGATGGGTTGTGTCTGTCCCTGCAGGACGGGGCGAGCTGTGTGACAGTGGCTGACGATGGGTTGTGTCTGTCCTGCAGGACGGGGCGAGCTGTGTGACAGTGGCTGACGATGGGTTGTGTCTGTCCCTGCAGGACGGGGCGAGCTGTGTGACAGTGGCTGACGATGGGTTGTGTCTGTCCCTCCAGGACGGGGCGAGCTGTGTGACCGTGGCGGCAACGCTGCACTTCGCCCTGCTGTCCTCTCTGGCCTGGATGCTGGTGGAGGCGGTGGAGATGTACCACGCCCTCGTCACCGTCTTCACCCACTACGCACCCGCCTACATGCTCCGCAGATGCTGCCTCGGCTGGGGTAGGTGCAGGTGGGGGCGGATGTGGTGGGGGCTGGGGGGCGGGGGGGGGGGGGGCGCTGGGGTGGTGGTGGTGGTGGTGGTGGGAGATTTGAGGGTGATGAGATTAATTGAGAGTGAGGATGATCACAACGGTTGGTTTATATGCAGTGTGTGTGTGTGTGTGTGTGTGTGTGTGTGTGTGTGTGTGTGTGTGTGTGTGTGTGTGTGTGTGTTTTCCTCAGCGCGCGCGAGTGCATTCGTGCATGTGCATGCGTGCCTGTATATGCGAGTGCACTGATGTGCTGATTTCATGTTTGTGCCCATGTCCTTTCAATGACACGTGATGACAGGCCATCTCATCGCCGTCAAGGTAGACATTGTACAGTACCTCACTGTGTTGGGGGTGTTCCAGGGCTTCCCCTCCTCACCGTGGCTGTTATTGTGGGGGTGGACACCGCCAACTACGACAGCAACTCTGGCTTGTGAGACTTCTCTTGCTGCAGTCTGACTAATTAGTCGGTCTGCAGTTAATTTATTCATTTGTTTATTTATTCATGTATTCAATCATTTATTTATTTATGTTTGTTTGTGTGTATGTATGTCTTTGTTATTCATTCCTTTCAGTTATTTTTTATTTGTTTACTTATTCATTCATTTACTTATTTGCGTTTAAAAAATGTTATTTATGTATTCATAATTTTATCTATGATCGACATCCTGATTTGCTTATTTGATTATTCATTTGTGCATTTGTATCGTTATTGATCAGTCATTTATAAATAAAGCGAATTAGGAAAATACATATTTTTATGATGCTATTAAAAAAATTATAGAATCTGTTAAACAATTGATGGGTTAATGATTGATAGATAAAATAATCGTTTGACTGGTTGAGTGAAAAGTGTATCAGACTCTCAATAGATGAACACATTTACCTATTTATCTATCATTTTCATTGTTGATGTTTATTTGCGCGAAGAAGAAGAAGAAGAAGAAGAAGAAGAAGAAGATGATGATGATGAATGATGATGATGATGATGATGATGATGATGATGATGATGATGATGATGACGAAAGAAAGAAAGAAAGAAAGAAAAAAGAAAGAAAGAAGAAAGAGAGAAAGCAGAGACCAGACTCTTACTTAACCTTGGGGGGGGGGGGGGGGGAGGGGGGGTGCAGTTCCCTGTGTCTGACTGTCCTGACCGCTATCCTCTGCCCTCCCTCTCTCAGCTGCTTCGTGGCCAGCTCCCGGCCCGCCGTGTACTACGGCTGTGTGGTGGCGCCGGCCTGCGGCGTGCTGGTGGTCAACTGTGTGCTCTTTGTCCTGGTCACGCGCGTCCTTCTCACCCCCCGCTTCCAGCAGCAGCGGCCCTCTACCACACCCCTCACCCCCACGCAGGTCAGTGACCGCCCCCCTCCGCCCCCCCCCCTCCCCCCCCCCCCCCCCCCCCCCCTACTCCCTGGCTTCGCGTGGTCTGTCTTACACACTGCAGCTTTGACGTCACGTGTCCAAGAAAGTTCTGACTTCGTCGATGCGTTCGGTGGCCTCTCTATGACGTCATTTGCACAGTCAGGGCATATCTGTGTCAGGGCATCATGTGTGCAAGCGTTGTGTCTCTGATGTCACGAACTGCGCGTCTTTGGGTACATGTGTGCAGTGTTTGTATCTCCGACTTCATGTCCTTTGTGTAAAGTGGACAGTCATTGCACCTCTGACGTCGTGTCTTTGGCATAAAGTAGACAGTCATTGCATCTCTGACGTCGTGTTCTTGGCATAAGTAGACAATCATTACATCTCTGACGTCGTGTCTTTGGCGTAGACAATCATTGCATCTCTGACGTTGTGTCTTTGGCGTAGACAATCATTGCATCTCTGACGTCGTGTTTTTGGCGTAAAGTAGACAATCATTGCATCTCTGAAATCGTGTCTTTGGCGTAAAGTAGGCAATCATTGCATCTCTGACGTCGTGTCTTTGGCGTAAAGTAGGCAATCATTGCATCTCTGACGTCGTGTCTTTGGCGTAACATAGACTATCACTGCATCTCTGACGTCGTGTCTTTGGTGTAAAGTAACAATCGTTGCATTTCTGAAGTCGTGTCTTTGGCGTAAAGTGAACAATCATTGCATCTCTGAAGTCGTGTCTTTGGCGTAAAATGGACAATCATTGCATCTCTGACGTCGCATCTTTGGCGTAAAGAGAACAATTACTCCGTTTCTGACATCATAATTTCTGGTGCTATATGTTTAGCTATTGTGTAATTGACGTCAAATGTGCAGTCATCCTCTTCTTTAAGTCACAGTTCCAATGCCACAGAGACTATCACCGTATCATGGTGTGTGCCATCATGTCATCTTTGGACTACAATCATGTGATCTCTGTGTTGTTTGTACAATCATGATATTTCTGGCATCATCTGTGCAATCATATCTCTGGCATCATCTGTTCAATCATGTAATCTGTTGTGTTATCTGTACAATCACGCTATTTCTGTTCTTATCTGTACAATCCTGACATCTCTGATGTAAATCGTGCCATCTCTGATGCCATCTTGTACAATAATGACATCTCTTGTGTCATCGTATAACTATGTCATATCTGGTCTTATCTGTACAGCTATGTCATCTCTGGTGTCATGAAAACAAACAATGTCATCCCTGGTGTCATTTGTATAAATATGTCATCTGTGGTCTCATCTGTACAGCCAGCTCTGATCTTATCTGTACAGTCATGACATCCCTGGTTTCATTTGCATAGTCATGACATCGCATGTCTCATCTGTACAGTTATGTCATCTCTGTCGTCAAAAGTACAATAATGACATCTCCAGTGTTCTCTGCACAACCATGTCATCCCAGGCCTCATCTGTACAACCATGTCATCCCAGGCCTCATCTGTACAACCATGTCATCCCAGGCCTCATCTGTACAACCATGTCATCCCAGGCCTCATCTGTACAATCATGACATCTCTGGTCTCATCTGTAAAATTACGTCACCCATGGTCTCATCTGCACAGTCATAACATTGTAGCCTCCTGTGCATAGTAGCGTCATATGTGCGGCCTACATCATGGCAACACTGACGTCATGTTACAATTATTGCATCTCTGACCACATATCTCTTGCATTGTATGCACAATCGTTGTAAATGTGGCATCATATCTCGGGTATCTTGTGTGCTGCCATTGCATCTTGAAGATAACATTCATTACAAGTGTATCCCTATTGTCATGTGGTTGTTGTCGTTGTTGTTGGTGGTGGTGGTGGTGATGATGATGGTAGTGGTGGTGGTGGATGCAATGGTGTGTGTGTGTGTGTGGTGTGTGTGTGTGTGTGTGTGTGGTGTGTGTGTGTGTGTGTGTGTGTGTGTGTGTGTGTGTGTGTGTGTGTGTGTGTGTGTGTGCGCGGGGACGCGGCTGCTGCTTATGTTGTTAACAAAACGATACTATTGATAATTCAGAAAAACATATGTGCCGCAGACGATTTTGAAATTGACCTCACTGATGTCAACGACGCTGACAAAGATGCCTACTACACGAGTAAAAACGAGTATAACAACGATCCTAACGACAACGATAATGACGCTAATAACAACAACAATAATGTTCACAACGACGATGATGCTCCTTCTCACAAATCCTGACAACGCCCTACCCCACCTCGACTCTCTCTCTGCCCCCCCCCCCCCCCCACCCTCATGTTCAGGTCCGTGGCGCCTTCTCGGTGATGGTCCTGCTGGGCGTGACGTGGGCCTTCGGACCCCTGGCCCTGCAGGACGCCAAGCTGGCCTTCAGCTACCTCTTCTGCCTCTTCAACTCCCTGCAAGGCTTCCTCATCTTCCTCTTCCGCTGCCTCCTGCACCCCGAGGTCCGGCGCTGCTGGCTGCAGCTGCTGAAGACGGGCAGCGTGAAGAGGAGGAGGAGGAAGGCACAGGAGCTGCTGCACTCCAGGCTGCACTCCGACACCTCTTCCCGGGGCGAGGTCCGGACAGCCACCTCCCCCCCTCAGGCAGGGTCGTGTGGCGGGACCGGCAAGGGGGCGGCGTCCTGCTTCAAGAACTGCGCCAGGCACGTGGACCACCACGTCGGCAGTGAGGGTGACTCCTGCAGACAGGCTGAACCTCCTGGTGTCAGCGGCAGGCAAGATGGAGCGCAGAAGACGAGGCAGCTGAGCGCGCTCTTCAACCATCATGGCAGCCTTCGCAGCGCTCTGAGCCAAACCCTCATCGAAGACCGTTGTTTCAGCGATGAGTCCCGGTCTTCTGGCGATGATGGAACTCACCTGGAGGAGCCGTGTCAAAGCGAGAATGCGTGTTCAGCAGCTAGAGTCGCCTCCACTGCAGACACAGACCTGGTCACTTCAGAAACCCTTGGGGACTACGATCATGGGGAATCCAGCCAGGAGCATGCAGCCAATCAGCGAGAAGGTAGCCGTCACGTGGCCGAGTATTTTGGCACGTGCGGATCACATGACGTCACTTCCGACTGGGAGGAGACGTCTTCAGGAAAGAAAAATGAGTATGATGAGTTGACGAGCTTCTGAGAGGAGAGCGATGAGAAGTTGTCTGCCACATGGGGCGTCGGATGAACAGTTGGTGAAGGTGAGGATGATGAACAGTTGGTGAAGGTGAGGATGATGAACAGTTGGTAAAGGTCAGGATGATGAACAGTTGGTAAAGGTCAGGATGATGAACAGTTGGTGAAGGTGAGGATGATGAGCAGTTGGTAAAGGTCAGGATGATGAACAGTTGGTGAAGGTGAGGATGATGAACAGTTGGTAAAGGTCAGGATGATGAACAGTTGGTGAAGGTGAGGATGATGAGCAGTTGGTAAAGGTCAGGATGATGAACAGTTGGTGAAGGTGAGGATGATGAACAGTTGGTAAAGGTGAGGATGATGAACAGTTGGTGAAGGTGAGGATGATGAGCAGTTGGTAAAGGTGAGGATGATGAACAGTTGGTAAAGGTCAGGATGATGAACAGTTGGTAAAGGTGAGGATGATGAACAGTTGGTAAAGGTGAGGATGATGAACAGTTGGTGAAGGTGAGTATGATGAACAGTTGGTAAAGGTGAGGATGATGAACAGTTGGTGAAGGTGAGGATGATGAACAGTTGGTGAAGGTGAGGATGATGAACAGTTGGTAAAGGTGAGGATGATGAACAGTTGGTGAAGGTGAGGATGATGAACAGTTGGTAAGGTGAGGATGATGAACAGTTGGTAAAGGTGAGGATGATGAACAGTTGGTGAAGGTAGGATGATGAATGGTAAAGGTGAGGATGATGAACAGTTGGTGAAGGTGAGGATGATGAACAGTTGGTGAAGGTGAGGATGATGAACAGTTGGTAAAGGTGAGGATGATGAACAGTTGGTGAAGGTAGGATGATAAAATTGGTAAAGGTGAGGATGATGAACAGTTGTAGTAGAAGGTGTGAGGATGATGAACAGTTGGTGAAGGTGAGAATGATGAACAGTTGGTGAAGGTGAGGATGATGAACAGTTGGTAAAGGTGAGGATGATGAACAGTTGGTAAAGGTGAGGATGATGAACAGTGGTGAAGGTGAGGATGATGATCAGTTGGTAAAGGTGAGGATGATGAACAGTTGGTAAAGGTGAGGATGATGAACAGTTGGTGAAGGTGAGGATGATGAACAGTTGGTAAAGGTGAGGATGATGAACAGTTGGTGAAGGTGAGGATGATGAACAGTTGGTAAAGGTGAGGATGATGAACAGTTGGTAAAGGTGAGGATGATGAACAGTTGGTAAAGGTGAGGATGATGAACAGTAAATGGCTGGAGTCATGGTATTGAACATGACTTTTTGACCGGATAAAAAACAGCCATAGCTGGTTGTCCCAAAGTCGCTTGTACTGAAAGCTGCCATATGGAAACTCTTCACCGTCTCACGTGCGCCTATTGTAAAGAGAGATGTCGGTTTCATCGCACAGGTATCGTCCACTGTGATCTGACAAGTGCTATAGCCACACACAGCGTCCACACACGTCCTGGAATTTGTCGGGAGATACTGCTGTAAACTGCCTGATGGCACAGCGAAACGCCGTGGACAATGATTTTGTGGCATTAGGTCTTGTGTGTGTGTGTGTGTGTGTGTGTGTGTGTGTGTGTGTGTGTGTGTGTGTGTGTGTGTGTGTGTGTGTGCGTGAGTTTGTGTCAATATGCACTCTTGTTTGTAGGTTCATGGTACTTACTGCAATATTTATATTCTTATTGGTTTCATTTATGTTTTCTTTAATCTCTTCTGTATTTGTAAGCGCTTAGGGCTTACCTAAGATTAAGCGCCATAAATAGTCATTCATTCATTCATAACACATGGTGGCAGCGGTGGGATCCGAACCCTCACACAGTTGTTTTCTTGTTACTGGAGACAGGTAGAGTCAATACTGGTGTCACCCTGTCGTGTTATATCTTGAGGTGTAGGCTACTGTCTATATAACATCAATATAGTGTTCATTGTGTTTAGTCCATGCTGTGTTTATTGGCAACCTCACGTAATCCTTTGTTCATGAATGTATTGATTGATTGGCAGCTGTAGTCCTGGGCTGTTAATGCGGCTCACGTTGGTCTGGATGGAGTGTTGCCTAGGTTTGTATGAGCCGTAGTTATTGTTAACCTGTATCCTGCTTGTGTCTATTGCAATGGCCTTGGATGTCATTTCACTTGACTTGTTAGCTATGGCCACCTAATTTTCCCCATTTTCTTTTTTATCTGCATCGCTATCTTTCCCTCATTTATTCTCTCTCTCTCTCTCTCTCTCTCTCTCTCCTCTCTCTCTCTCTCTCTCTCTCTCTCTTCTCTCTTTTTCTCGTGCGCGCGCGCACGAGTGTGTGTGTCTGTGTGTGGTGGGGGGGGGGGGAGGTGCGCGCGCACGCATGTGTGTGTGTGTGTGTGTGAGAGAGAGAGAGAGAGAGTGTGTGTGTGTGTGTGTGCGTGCCTGTTGTGTGTGTGTGTGTGTGTGTGTGGTGTGTGTGTGTGTGTGTGCGTGTGTGTGTGTGTGTGTGTGTGTGTGTGTGTGTGTGTGTGTGTGTGTGTGTGTGTGTGTGTGTGTGTGTGCGTGTGTGTGTGTGTGTGTGTGTGTGTGTGTGTGTGTGTGTGTGTGTGTGTGTGACAAAAAGAAACAGCAGGCTATTAGACGAATGTTTATCAGAATATTTTTATGAACTGGATGCCTATGATTAGCCGATGTCAAGACATCTCTGTATATGTCCGTGTAAAGCGATGCTGTTTACACTTCTGGAGCTGTAAAGAAAAAGGAGAGAAAGGAAGGCGGTAACAGTGAAGGGTATCCTATAGAAAGTTCTCAAAAGTTCATTATCAACGCTCTAGAAATAGAGAATACAGAAAAAATATGTAGGACAAAGGAAACAATACAGAAAACTGTTATCGTGTGTGTGTGTGTGTGTGTGTGTGTGTGTGTGTGTGTGTGTGTGTGTGTGTGTGTGTGTGTGATGACGTAACAAAGAGAACAATAATTGACAGTCCTATAAAGAAAACTAAAAACAACGCATGCACACACAGTCCGAGTTATCTACAGGTAGATAGGTAGATAGATGTACCCCAAACATCCTCTGTGATAGGTAGATAGATGTACCCAAACATCCTCTGTGACAGGTAGATAAATGTACCCAAACATCCTCTGTGACAGTAGATAGATTACCCAAACATCCTCTATGACAGGTCGATAGATGTATCCAAACATCCTCTGTGATAGGTAGATAGATGTTTCCAAACATCCTCTGTGACAGGTAGATAGATGTGCCCAAACATCTTGTGTAATAGGTAGATGGATGTATCCCAAACATCCTCTGTGACAGGTTGATAGATGTACCCAAACATCCTCTGTGACAGGTTGATAGATGTACCCAAACATTCCTGTGACAGGTTGATAGATGTACCCAAACATCCTCTGTGATAGGTTGATAGATGTACCCAAACATCCCCTGTGACAGGTTGATAGATGTACCCGAACATCTTCTGTGACAGGTAGATGGATGTACCCAAACATCCTCTGTGACAGGTAGATAGATGTACCCAAACATCCCCTGTGACAGGTTGATAGATGTACCCGAACATCTTCTGTGACAGGTAGATGGATGTACCCAAACATCCTCTGTGACAGGTAGATAAATGTACCCAAACATCTTGTGTAATGGGTAGATGGATGTACCCAAACATCCTCTGTGACAGGTAGATAGATATACCCAAACATACTCTGTGGTAGGTAGATACATGTACCCAAACATCGTCTGTGACAGGTTGATAGATGTACCCAAACATCCTGTGTGATAGGTAGATACATGTACCCAAACATCGTCTGTGACAGGTTGATAGATGTACCCAAACATCCTCTGTGACAGGTTGATAGATGTACCAAACATCCTCTGTGACAGGTAGATAGATGTACCCAAACATCCTCTGTGACAGGTAGATAGATGTACCCAAACATCCTCTGTGACAGTAGATAGATTACCCAAACATCCTCTGTGACAGGAGGACAGATGTACCCAAACATCCTCTGTGACAGGAGGACAGATGTACCCAAACATCCTCTGTGACGGGTAGATAGATGTACCCAAACATCCTCTGTGACAGGAGGACAGATGTACCCAAACATCCTCTGTGACAGGAGGACAGATGTACCCAGACATCCTCTGTGACAGGAGGACAGATGTACCCAGACATCCTCTGTGACAAGGCTCCCTGGGGTGGAGTGGGTTAGGAACAGCATACAATGAACATTCACCATCTACACCCACCGTCCTGACACACCACCTGAAATGTTGACCTCCACGTGGCAGGCATGTGCTGGAAGCCACAGTCAGTCCGGTCTGTTTGTTTTCTTTTGCACAGCCAGCACAGCAAGAATAACAAAAAAGATACTTTAACAAGTCCACCAAAACGATGCTCGCGCAGCGACCAGAAAAATGACCGGAGAGTTTAGATAGGTCAATGGCATTATGCACTAGACGGTTAACGTCCTCTATTACGTTGTGAACTGTCACAAGACCAAAAAAAACTGCAGAGCTTAGTGGAACGGACCACAGCAGAGAACGAAGACACATACCAAAGGGAAGGGAAATAGATCAGCGATAAAGGAGCGACAGAAAGAGGTCAATGTCTGGCAGATTTCCAGAAGATGGGGAGACAGTTTTAACCGATACCCCCCTCTTCCTGCGTAATGGTAATGGTAATGCTGCTTATCGCCCAGCCGACCGCAAGGGGCCGTATCAGGGCTGTCACCATGTTGAGGTCAACTCACAAATCATTAAAAAAAAAAAAAAAAACTCATTCACACAATTCTTTGAAACACATCTTCCAAAAACACACCGGAAATTTGGTTAAAAAAATCTTCCACCGTAAAATCTTAGATCAGATGAAAAACGTTAATCTCCCACAGAAATTCAAAGATCACGTCAGGTGGGACATCTCTGAACAGGGTTTTCATGGAGTCTGCTGTAAAGTGTTTATGTTTCCCATCATGCAAGTCCCAACACTCTAAAATGATGTATTTCACTGTGAGTGGTACATGACATGGATTGCACCACGGAGCTTCTTCACCTTTTAAAAGATAAGAGTGGCTGTAAAACGAGTGGCCTGTATGCAAACGGCTCAAAACTGTTTCTTCTTTACGGCCGCCTCGGGAACATGGTAAAAACTCTTCCAAGTTTGGACGGATTTTAAAAAGTTTGTCATCCGTCTGCGAGTCCCATTCCTCTTGGCATAGGTCCTTGACGAGTCCCATTCCTCTTGCCATAGGTCCGTGACGAGTCCCATTCCTCTTGCCATAGGTCCGTGACGAGTCCCATTCCTCTTGCCATAGGTCCTTGACGAGTCCCATTCCTCTTGCCATAGGTCCTTGACGAGTCCCATTCCTCTTGCCATAGGTCCTTGACGAGTCCCATTCCTCTTGCCATAGGTCCGTGACGAGTCCCATTCCTCTTGCCATAGGTCCGTGACGAGTCCCATTCCTCTTGCCATAGGTCCTTGACGAGTCCCATTCCTCTTGCCATAGGTCCGTGACGAGTCCCATTCCTCTTGCCATAGGTCCTTGACGAGTCCCATTCCTCTTGCCATAGGTCCTTGACGAGTCCCATTCCTCTTGCCATAGGTCCTTGACATAAGTCCGGGCTCCTTCCTTGCGTTCTGCCACAGATATGTCATGATAGTGCAGGGCATATTTCTTTCTGCTTTCCATTCACAGTCTTGGGAAATCACCACCTACTTTATGTACGCAAAGCGTGGGACGTTTTGGAAAGATGCACCTCGTCTACCGATAAAGAACAAGCTTAGGAAATCACCACCTGACTTTATGTACACAAAGCGTGGACGTTTTGGAAAGAGCACCTCGTCTACCGATAAAGAACAAGCAGAATGAACAGGAAGAAAATCGTCATGATAAACACTCGTGTCAACGTGATTTGGCCGTGTCGTTGATTGCCTCGGAATTCAGCATTGTAAATTCCAAACATCCATCAGTTCTTCTTCAACCTGTCCTACAGGCAGGCAATATATTGATTCTCAAACGTACAGTTCGACTCAGCGAAGTGTGTTTGTGACGTTTACGGGAACAAAATGTTTCTGCTCATGATCCTTGCCGTTCTATTGTAGCACCTTGCGGGAAGAAACAGGACGAAGAAGTAAATAAATCTCTCCTTTCTATTTTTAGAAAAACATGATGAACTTTGTACACGCGAACCTGCAAGTGTTTACACAGAAACCTCTGCACAAGAAAGACAGAAAAAAAATATCGGAACATTCCCCGAACTAAGTACATGAAATGATACGTATCTGCATGAGACTTGCCGGGTATAGTAAAGTTCAAAACGTTTCAAAGTCTTGAAGAAATTACCATATGTAGGGGTAAGAGAGAGAGAGAGAGAGAGAGAGAGAGGAGAGAGAGAGAGAGAGAGAGAGAGAGGAGGAGAGGGGGAACATTCTCTATAAAAGTACAAAAATGCAACATGCTATAACCTCGGACAATTCAACGGGGGAAGGGGGGGGAGGGGGGGGAAGCAACGACCGTTGCACGCACGCACGCACCACACCACACACAACAAACACACACACACACACACACACACACCACACACACAGAGAGAGAGAGAGAGGACAGCAGAAAGTTCAACAGATTCACAGACAGAAGGCAAGGGAGGGAAATCAGGGAAATGGAAAGACAAGGAGCTGAGGAAGGGGGGGGGGGGGGGGGGGGCGGTGAGGAAAGAAGGGGAAACGGGTGCGAAAGAATGAGAAAGTTAGTCAATACAAACAACACTAATCATTGTGTATACGCTTTATTCTCATCTAATCATGCATATCCTGCACCAGGCAGGTTCTCTGTTTTTCTTTTAAACACAGTCAAACCAAAACCACCACTCTACTTGTTTCATACAAAACAACCAGTCCAAAAACAAAGTGCGATTTGTCTGATTCACTCTTTCTAGCTCAACAGTCAGACCATAACAGTGTGTCAACCATTTACTGTTTCCCGAAACACGGTTAGTCCAAAACACAGTGTGTCAACAGACTGCTGTTTCCTCACACGAAGTCAGACCAACGCACAGTGTTATCAGTTCACTGTTTCCCGAGACATGTAAAACCAAATCATAGTGTCACCAGACCATTGTTTTCCGACACAGTCTGATAAAAACACAGTGTCACCAATACACTGTTTCCTGAAACATGGCAAAACCAAAACACAGTGTTAATCGTTCACTGTTTTCTGAAACCAGCAGACCAAACCACAATTTTGTCATCAGATCACCATCTCAGGAAAGGGTGATTCCTAAAACACGGCAGATAAAACCACTGTATCTCCAGATTACTGTTTGCTAAAGCACAGGAGACCAAAAGCACAGCATCATCAGTTCGCTGTTTCCGGAAACATGGCAGACCAAAACACAGTGTCGGCAGATCACTGTTTTCTGCAGCACAATAGACCAAAACACAGTGTCAACTGTCAAGTCATTCCCGAAACACAGTCAGAACGAAACACAATGACATCCGCTCACTGTTTCCGGAGAAAAAAAAAAAAAAAAACGGCTGGACCGAAACACAAGGTCACTGCTTAACTGTTTCTAGAAACACACTCAAGCCGAAAGACAACGTCAACAGTTCACTGTTTCCTGAAATACAGTCAGTCTACATCATAGTGTATTACATGACAGTGTCAACAGTTCATTGTTTCCTGAAATACAGTCGGTCTTCATCACAGTGTCAACAGTTCATTGTTTCCTGAAATACAGTCAGTCTTCATCACAGTGTATTACATCACAGTGTCGAAGTTCACTGTTTCCTGAAATACAGTCGGTCTTCATCATAGTGTATTACATCACAGTGTCAACAGTTCATTGTTTCCTGAAATACAGTCAGTCTTCATCACAGTGTATTACATCACAGTGTCAACAGTTCACTGTTTCCTGAAATACAGTCGGTCTTCACAGTGTCAACAGTTCACTGTTTCCTGAAATACAGTCAATCTTCATCACTGTGTCAACAGTTCATTATTTCCTGAAATACAGTCGGTCTTCATCTCCGTGTCAACAGTTCATTGTTTCCTGAAATACAGTCGGTCTACATCACAGTGTCAACAGTTCATTGTTTCCTGAAATACAGTCGGTCTACATCACAGTGTCAACAGTTCACTGTTTCCTGAAATTCAGTCGGTCTACATCATAGTGTAGTACATCACAGTGTCAACAGTTCATTGTTTCCTGAAATACAGTCGGTCTACATCATAGCGTTAACAGTTCATTGTTTCCTGAAATACTGTCGGTCTACATCATAGTGTCAACAGTTCATTGTTTCCTGAAATACAGTCGGTCTTCACAGTGTCAACAGTTCACTGTTTCCTGAAATACAGTCGGTCTACATCACAGTGTATTACATGACAGTGTCAACAGTTCATTTTTTCCTGAAATACAGTCGGTCTTCATCACAGTGTATTATACCACAGTGCCAACAGTTCATTGTTTCCTGAAATACAGTCGGTCTACATCACAGTGTATTATACCACAGTGTCAACAGTTCACTGTTTCCTGAAATACAGTCGGTCTACATCACAGTGTATTACATGACAGTGTCAACAGTTCATGTTTCCTGAAATACAGTCGGTCTACATCACAAGTGTATTATACCACAGTGTCAACAGTTCATTGTTTCCTGAAATACAGTCAGTCTTCACACAGTGTATTACATCACATGTCAACAGTTCACTGTTTCCTGAAATACAGTCGGTGTTCACAGTGTCAACAGTTCATTGTTTCCTGAAATACAGTCGGTCTACATCATAGTGTATTACATCACAGTGTCAACAGTTCATTGTTTCCTGAAATACAGTCGGTCTTCATCATAGTGTATTACATCACAGTGTCAACAGTTCACTGTTTCCTGAAATACAGTCGGTCTTCATCATAGTGATTATACCACAGTGTCAACAGTCATGTTTCCTGAAATACAGTCGGTCTTCATCATAGTGTATTATACACAGTGTCAACAGTTACACTGTTTCCTGAAATACAGTCGGTCTTCACAGTGTCAACAGTTCATTGTTTCCTGAAATACAGTCGGTCTCATCTCCGTGTCAAGCAGTTCACTGTTTCCTGAAATACAGTCAGTCTTCATCAAGTGTATTACATCACAGTGTCAACAGTTCATTGTTTCTGAAATACAGTCGGTCTCATCAGGTGTATTACATCACAGTGTCAACAGTTCATTGTTTCCTGAAATACAGTCGGTCTACATCATAGTGTATTACATCACAGTGTCAACAGTTCATTGTTCCTGAAATACAGTCGGTACATCATAGTGTATTACATCACAGGTCAACTGTTCATTGTTTCCTGAAATACAGTCGGTCTTCTCCGTGTCAACAGTTCATGTTTCCTGAAATACAGTCGGTCTACATCACAGTGTCAACAGTTCACTGTTCCTGAAATACAGTCGGTCTACATCACAGTGTCAACAGTTCATTGTTTCCTGAAATACAGTCGGTCTTCATCACAGTGTCAACAGTTCACTGTTTCCTGAAATACAGTCGGTCTTCATCTCAGTGTCAACAGTTCATTGTTTCCTGAAATACAGTCAGTCTTCATCAAGGTGTATTACATCACAGTGTCAACAGTTCATTGTTTCCTGAAATACAGTCGGTCTTCATCTCAGTGTCAACAGTTCATTGTTTCTGAAATGCAGTCAGTCTTCATCACAGTGTATTACATCACAGTGTCAACAGTTCATTGTTTCCTGAAATACAGTCAGTCTTCATCACAGTGTATTACATCTCAGTGTCAACAGTTCATTGTTTCCTGAAATACAGTCAGTCTTCATCACAGTGTATTACATCACAGTGTCAACAGTTCATGTTTCCTGAAATACAGTCAGTCTTCATCACAGTGTCAACAGTTCACTGTTTCCTGAAATACAGTCGGTCTTCATCACAGTGTATTACACCACACTGTCAACAGTTCACTGTTTCCTGAAATACAGTCGGTCTTCATCACAGTGTATTACATGACAGTGTCAACAGTTCACTGTTTCCTGAAATACAGTCGGTCTTCATCACAGTGTATTACATCACAGTGTCAACAGTTCACTGTTTCCTGAAATACAGTCGGTCTTCATCACAGTGTATTACATCACAGTGTCAACAGTTCATTGTTTCCTGAAATACAGTCAGTCTTCATCACAGTGTATTACATCACAGTGTCAACAGTTCACTGTTTCCTGAAATACAGTCGGTCTTCATCACAGTGTCAACAGTTCACTGTTTCCTGAAATACAGTCAGTCTTCATCACAGTGTATTACATCACAGTGTCAACAGTTCACTGTTTCCTGAAATACAGTCGGTCTTCATCACAGTGTCAACAGTTCACTGTTTCCTGAAACCAAGCCAGGCCAAAACAAATCGTTATCAGTTTAGTGTTCACACACACACACACACACACACACACACACGCAAGCACGCACGTGCGCATATACACGCACACACATACACACACACGCGCACCAATCCACAATGATGTGGTGTCACCAGTCTAATGAATCAATTATTTCCTGCGACATGCCCTGTCCGAATCATAAAACCAATGAGCTGGGAGACTCTTCCTAGGGCAGACCAATGGGCAGTATTTGAACATGGAAAGTTTAAAAAGACCTATAAGATTTTTGGATGGGAGTAGGGGGTGGAGGTGGTTGGCTTTTTCTTTGTTTGTTTGTTTTGTAAGATGTCATGAATAATCTCTCTGACGTTTCTGAAGTCATGTTGAGACATGATCTTACATCTGTTTGAAGTCATTTGTTTGTTGGCTCACGTCATTGTAATGACACGTTGAAGTCCATCGGTTGTGTCATGACGGCACTAAACTCAAACACTTGTCTCACTTCAAGAAGTTTTTGTTAATAGATTTACCAGCCACTGTGGCTCAGTAGTTAGCGTCGCTGATTACGGGCTGAGATGGCATGTGTTCGATTCCCATCAGATCCATTTCTATTTGCGGGATGTTTCGGCCTGTGGCTGGCTCCTCCCCACAGTTGAGTTTGCTATGGGCTTTGTTGGAAAGACCGGGACCACGGTCGAATTTTATCCACTTCATGGATGTTTGTCTGAGAGTGTTGCCAAAATTGCCTGACCAACACTGCAGGTGTTTGGATTGACGGGCCTGGTTGACAACAGGATATATTATGAAGGTAAGCGTAGAGTACAGCTCTGTGATGCAGTCTGAGACCACAACGAAACTTAGCAGCATCATTTTCATTATCCTCGTCCTCATCAATCAGCATAAAAAAATATCCAATTCTGTGGTATCCCCCCCTCCACCCCCACCCCCTGCTGTCTTGGTGACCCCAGTTTCGATTTTGTCTCAATGAATCTGCCCTAAATGAGTTCATGTCGAACTCACCAGTATTGACAAGTTTACGAGGACTCGTTGGACAGACGTGATAGCGCCTTCTGAAGGGATATACTCACTCACACTGGCACTAACTGTCACCGGGGGGGGGGGGGGGATAGTAGGTGGAGTTCTGCGCATCAGAAAAAAGCATGGCTGAAGATGAGCGGTGACTCGACAGCAG
>CM065734.1:61656149-61663649 GCA_033310375.1 Conus canariensis
GCCTACTTGTTTATTAGTTACTGTTTACTATTCCCTGCTTCATGTAACTTTTCTTTTCATGCCAATCAAATCAAGGTAACCTGTTTTTGTTACAGTTCATCCGTGTGCTTGTTTGACTATATTCAATATCGAAAAGACTGTGCCAGTCTTTAGTACACGTTTATTTCTGTTTGTTGATTTCTCCAGTTGTTGTTGCTGTGTAGATGTGTCCAGTGCGGGTGCATAGGCAAACTTGGAACATCCTTTCTTGGGGATGTTTCTTTGTTTTGTCTGTATGCTCTGTGTTGTCATAGCCGCTGGGCGATTCGGTGTCGTGAGCAGCATTCATTTGGAGTTATGGGCGTGTGCTTATTTGAGTGGCCCTACTTGTTGATTGTTTACTGTTTACTGTTCCCTGTCTCATTCAAGTTTTCCTTTCATTTTATGAAGTCAAGAAACACTCCATGCCATTCAGACACAATGGAGGCATACTGTAACAATTCTTGACCTACAGAACTACATCGAGGCTCCCTGGACTAGGGTTCCATACCGAAGACACATGCAGGCTTTTAACAAGTAGGCAAATACGTTTCTTACAGACACAGTGTGCTTTCTTGTCGTAGCAGCGTGTGTGTGTGTGTGTGTGTGTGTGTGTGTGTGTGTGTGTGTGTGTGTGTGTGTGTGTGTGTGTGCGTGGGTGCGTGCGTGCGTGCGTGTGTGTGTGTGTGTGTGTGTGTGTGTGTGTGTGTGTGTGTGTGTGTGTGTGTGTGTGAAAATTGTAAATCAATTTTGTATCTATATCTCGTTACTTTCGAAAAAGAAGTATTATACGATTAGTGAGTGTACATATTTTTCAAACATTTTTATGACATAGTTCTGTTTCATAAACATTTAGATGTCTGAGTTTAGTTTTATCTACTATGCATGCACAAAACGAGTTTTCAAAGTCAGAAGGAAAAGATCCACCGTTTTAAAGGTTTACTGTTAACCTCTGCTCTGAAGAAGTCACTGTGCTTGTCCTGTTCACATAAAATGACATCTGACATAAACCACACCTTGAAATGCGTATTGCCTGCATGATGTGACCCAATCTTTGTTGAACGAGTTCGTTAGGTGCCCTTTCTACGACGTGTCATTTGAAATGATCCATTCTCAGATATTGCCGTTTTACAGTTGATTTACTATCAACGACGCCATTTTTGTCACAGTAAAACAACATCTCTGCTGCTGGACCACCAGAACGTCACACTGGGAGAGGTGGGGGTAGTGGGGGTGGAGGGGAGGTATATATTCTGAACAATGACAAATCGCCGTTCCAAGAGGATGAGGCGTAACACCCAAATGGAAGTGGAGTGAAGGTGATGCTACCCTGCTCGACGTATAAACACTCAGCCTACGTCATGGACTGACCATCACTCGGACGTTCACAGCACAGCATAGCACACGACCAGATAGTGTTTAACAGAAAACAACAGTACCATAAAGTCGCCATACAATGCCACAGGTTTTTGTTCGTTTGTCGTGGTCGACGATGACCAGGGACCTCACTGGGTAGAGGACTGGGTGTGGTGTGTCTGACTGTGACTGATCAGTCCGATGCGGGTACGAAAGGCTCTGCCGTAACGGAGTATGGTTCATGAGGTCTGCAGACACTGAGAACAAGGAAGAGGTCGTCCTGGACTTGCAAGGCTCACATGTCCTTTAGGCCTCTGCTCTCCTGTTAGTGCTGATCAGAGAAACAGCCCCGCTTATACAATTCGCCAGGAGGAGCAGGTCTAACGTCGATGTTTCCCAGCTGTCTGGGTAAACGTTACAGGTCTTCGTGGATATCTGACCTTGTCCTTGAAGCGCTGCTCCTCAGCATCCTGTGAATGCTTTGCTTCTGTGGCCGCTTCATCACAGCTCTCCGAACTGACTTCATTCCAGCTCCTTGAAACGTGAGTTATTTCCCTTGGCTTTGTAACCAGGCTTTAAGAGTTCTTTCCCTTGTTGTATTTAGTAACCGTGTGTTTTTCATGTCCTTCTTTTTTCTGAGACACATAAAACCTCAGAAACCAAAATTTTGGAGTTGCTGTGATTTGTTGCACGCAACTCTATAAACAAAGGCTTGAGTTTGGTTTCTAAACAAAAACACCAAAAAAAAAACAAGAGAAGGTACTCTCAACCCCTAGTTACAAAGACAAGGAAAAGAACTCTCATTTCAAGGGGCTCGAATGAAGTCAATTCGGTGACCTCTGACAAAGTGGCTACATCACCCCCTCCCCAGTTCACTGTGGAGAGCCTTAGGAAGACGTGAATCAGACATCTACAGAAGGCGGCCGGTCCATCTGGTTCGTGCTTCTTATTAGCAGGGTGTGGATGCTTGGCAGGTCAGCTCAGAGAACACCTCTGTGTCTGGAACTTTGTCCTTCCAGGTGATCCCCTGCAATTTTTTTTTCAGGAATTCATGCGTAGGCGATCAATCTTTCTGGCTAGCTCCCATAGACTGTGCAGGGCTGGCAGACGAAGAGTAGTGTGTGTGTGTGTGTGTGTGTGTGTGTGTGTGTGTGTGTGTGTGTGTTGTGTGTGTGTGTGCATGTGTTGTGTGTGTGTGTGTGCATGAGTGTGTGTGTGTGTGTGTGTGTGTGTGTGTGTGTGTGTGTGTGTGTGTGTGTGTTGCAGCTTTCTTGTTCACCTTTCGTGTTGTGGCTGGCTTGATACTTCTCCTCTGACTCACATACGACATACAGCACAGTACAATGCAACACAGCATAATGCAACGCAACGAAAACATACAATGCATACAGCACAATGTATTGGAATACAAAGCAATGCAATGGAAGACAATACCAAACACTGCAGTACAAGACACTGTCACAAAAACAAAATACGAATTTCAGTAAAAAGGTGTAACAGAGAAGAAGAAACTCGGAATTGATTCAGTAAAGAACGAAAGAGTACAATGCAAAAATGTGACGCACTATACCACGGGGAGCCTCACAAGACAATACTGCACCATACCCGTCATCACCTCTCTATAACGCAATGCAGTGCGTTCCCTGCTTTACCATAACGTAAAACCGAGTGTCATATACTGCCAATGGAACTCATCACTATAGAACATGAGGCACTCGCGCCAATGTAGCACCGAATCGTTAATATCGTCAGTGACCAACCTCTAAATCTGTGAAATCACCACCATTGATGACGTCATTGTCTTACCTGAACACCGGGAACGTGCGGCGCTAGAACCAGCAGCAGCAACAGTGACGTCACAGCCCCTCTAATCCCTGACTCATGACCTCTCGTCGCCATTGGCTATTTCTGGATCGCTGTGTACGAATGACGAAGAGAAATGCACAGATGATCTCTTAATCAGCACGCATCTCTTAATCAGCAGGCTGTGTCCTGGTCACGTGGTACAGGTGGCCGCCATGGTAGACGTGCACGTGAGGACTGGGTGTTGTGGCTGGGAGCAGATGGGCGGAGTGGTTAGTGACTGCAGGTGGGTAGGTAACATGGGCACAGAAACACTTCCGACAGTTCACAACAATGGAGGGGGAAATGTCTCGTTTACTGCACAGTCTGTACACAATTCTATTCAACTCTCTCTCTCTCTCTCTCTCTCTCTCTCTCTCTCTCTCTCTCTCTCATATATATATATATATATATATATATATATATATTATATATACACTACTCAAAACAATTGAAGTACCACTTAGGAAACCTGCTGTCATTCGAAAGAAAACAAAGCTGAACATAATTTAATGATTGAATATTTTATTTTTATTATTCCTCAATCCATTCAAATTTATTCAAACACCATGACAAAAAATTATCTTTGTTTTACACTTGATTAAAGAGGCATACCCCCAAAATGAAAAGTAACAAGAGTCTATGGTAGATGTCATGATGTTAATAACGGGTATGACCACCGTTCGCGTTCAAACAAGCGTCACATCGACGTCTCATGGAGTGCACCAGGCGGTGGAGAGTGTCCTGGGGGATCGCCTGCCACTCCTGCTCCAGCAACTGAAACAGCTGGTCCACGGTGTCTGCTGGAGGGTTGTGGGCCCGCACTCGCCTCCCCAGCACGTCCCACAGATGCTCTATGGGGTTCAAATCTGGTGACCTGGCAGGCCAGTCCATTCTTGTCACCTGCTGCCCTTGTAGGAACTGATTCACGATGGCGGCGCGGTGGCACGGCGCGTTGTCGTCCTGGAACTGGGCGCCCTGGCCAACTGCCCTCAGGGCGGGCATCACAAGGGGGCGGATGATGGTGTCGCGGTAGGTGGCACCGGTCAGGCGGCCTTCAACACGGTGTAGGGGGGTCCTGTGACGTAGGCTGAACCCACCCCACACCATCACGGACCCACCTCCATAGCGGTCATGCTCCCTGACGGCAGCGTCAACGTAGCGTTCTCCAGGACGTCGCCAGACGCGAACCCGCCCGTCGTTGAACCTGAGGGTGAACCTTGACTCGTCTGTGAAGAGTACTGTTGCCCATTCAGCTCTTGTCCACCTTCTATGACATGCTGCCCAGGCCCGACGATGAGCTCGATGCGCTGGGGTCAGTATTGATCTCACTGCTGGGGACCTTGACCTCAAGTTGGCGTCGTGGAGCCGGTTCCGAACTGTCTGGGTACTGACGTTGACGTTGCTGGCTTGTCGTAGCTGGTCTCGGAGTACTGTGGCACTGGCTGAACGGTCTCTCAGACAAGCGATAACAATGAACCGATCCTGCTGTCTGGAGGTGCTTCTCGTCCGTCCACGTCCCTGCTGTTCTTCAACACTTCCAGTGTTAAGCCAACGGTCTCTGAGCCTCAGAATGACTGGGTGACTCACTCCAAGCCGTCGACCAATCTCCCTCAAGCCAATACCTTCTTGGTACCATGCTATCGCTCTTCCTCTGTCGGTGTTGCTTAGTCGTTGTCTCGCAGGCATGGTTAAATCTTCCTAAATTTCGCGACTTTTTATACCCGTCAAATGTACTAACTGATTGCAATTCTGCTCAGAAAAGACCTTGCTTTCACGTGCATCACATTTTTTTTTCTTGCTGTGTCTGTGTCAAAATCTGGGAGCGACACAAGTTCAATAATTTCTCGGGATTTTTTTGCCTCAGATGCGACGCGGTAGATAACTGCTGACTGACTTTAACATAACAAAAATGCACGAGGAGTAGTATTTGAGAACCGGGTAAGCTTATCCAGCAGAGTTTATTCAATTATCAATATTAATTGGTTTATCAGAGCTTTTTAAAAATTGCATACAAAAATTAGGGGTGGTACTTCAATTGTTTTTAGTAGTATATATATATGAGGGTGCTGTTGGATTCTTTTTTGAACCCTTGGTGGTGAGAACACCACAGAATTATGGACTGTGGTGTGTCTCTATTTGACACCAAGAGCACAGACACAATCAGCTGTGTCTCCCTGATGAGTCCAATCCAGCGGACGAAAGGCCTAGGAGCAGGCAATACAAATAAATGTGCCTTTGAGAGGGATTACGATGGTTCCCTCAGGCAGCTAGTGAAGGGCTTCTCATATTTATAATATATTCCCCCATTTTCTTCATCTTCAATTTTTTTTGTTTTGTTTTAAGTTCAAATCTTTGCCAAGTCATTACCATAACGACTGAAGAATTGTTAACCTGCACTTGTTTTCCCCCACTACTTAATTGTTCAGCATTATATTGTTTGGTCAATCAGTGGGAGATTGCATCTCTTAGGAGATCCAAGTAAAGGTTGTTCTGTACATTTCTTAGCCTCTCACAATGCTTGGGTTACTGAACAGCAGAGCTGACCACTCAGACTGTTCCCTATCTTTTGATCTCCCTTGCATCCTTGAATGGATCCTCAAGCATAGGCTCAAAGATTGTCCCCTACATTTTATACTGTTTGAATAATGCTTTTAGTTTTTCAGCAAGTTTTTTCCTCTCCACACTTTTGTTTTGTTCCATTTACTACCCTTCGCTGGCTGCTTTGAGGGTGCTGTTGGATTCTTTTTTTGAATCCTTGGTAGTGAGGACCCCACAGAATTATGGACTGTGGTGTGTCTCTATTTGACACCAAGAGCACAGACAGAATCAGCTGTGTCTCCCTGATGAGTCCGATCCAGCGAACGAAAGCCCTAAGAGCAGACAATACCAATACGTGTGCCTTTGAGAGGGATAACGATGGTTCCCGCAGGCAACTAGCGAAGGGCTTCTCATATTTATAATATATTCCCCTTTTCTTCTTTTTTTTTTATTTTTAAGTTCAAATTTTTGCCGAGTCATTACTAGAACGACTGAAGAATTATTAACCTGCACTTGTTTTCCCTCTCTACTTAATTGTTCAGCAATATATATATATATATATATATCCCCACTGAACTGTAGACTGTGGTATATATCTCTGGGAGTACAGACACAATCAGCCGTGCTTCCTTGATGAGTCAGATCCAGCGGACGAAAGGCCTCGGAGCAGGCAGTATGAATAGTTCTGTTCTCAAGATGGGTACAAAGGTCTCCATAGAATGCTGGAGAAGGATTTTAGATTTATGATACTGTGCCCTGATTTTTTATTTTCATTTTCTTTATACTCCCCCACCCCTTGCTTTTTTCCGCTTCAAATTTTTGCAACGTCATTAATGTACTGATGGTGGTATTGTTATCCTGCACTGGTTTTTCCCCACTATGTAAAGTACTGATCACCTTATTGTTCATCTAGAACATGTCGTGTCCTCACCCTTCAACATGACCTCAGACTCGGCTCTTTTCCCCGTTCCATGTGAGCCACTTCCCAACCCGGCCCGTCCCGCTACAGCCCCGACACCGGCAATCCACAGGGAGCAGTCAATATCAAATCGTCATGAGGCAACCCACCAGAGGAGACACTGCACTGCTGTCGAGTCACTTCGGTGGTGCTCAGTGGAGCCTGTACTGATCCAACATACGCAGGACACCACCTACCAATTCCCCTCCCGCACCCCCTTCTCTACTGACTCCATAAATTGCTTAGTCGCAGAGCCGTGGTCTCCCTCCTCCGAAGGGCGCCATTACATTCGCCCAAGCACATCCCCTATGAATTCGCCGATACCGATGACCCCGACAGAATCAAGCCAAGGCCTTAGACGTGGGCAGGTAACTGAAACTAAGGTCACCATGAGAGCAGGGCGTGAAAGACCACAGAATTTGAGACAATTTCTTTTAATACTGATCGATGAGAATGAGGATGATGAAGATGATGCTACGGATTTCCACTGTGGTCTCAGACTGCATGGCGGGGCTGTGCTCTACGTTCATTTCATGATATATCCCGGTATTAACCATGGCGGGGCTGTGCTCTACGTTCATTTCATGATATATCCCGGTATTAACCATGGCGGGGCTGTGCTCTACGTTCATTTCATGATATATCCCGGTAGTAACCATGGCGGGGCTGTGCTCTACGTTCATTTCATGATATATCCCGGTAGTAAGCAGGTCCAGGAGATACTGACTCCTGCAGTGTTGGTCAGAAATTTGAGCGACCCTCTCAGAGATGCATCCATTCAGTGG
>CM065734.1:61668649-61671149 GCA_033310375.1 Conus canariensis
TTGTGGGGGACACTTCGTCTGAGATTGTTTTTCCATAAAATGGCATTAACTCTACCCCTTACCTTTGGGGGGGGGGGGCACACTTTGTCTCAGACTGTTTTTCCATAAAATGGCATTACCTCAACCCCTTACCTTTGTGGGGGGCACGCTTTGTCTCAGACTGTTTTTCCATAAAATGGCATTAACTCTACCCCTTACCTTTGTGGGGGGGGGGGGGGGGCACACTTTGTCTCAGGCTGTTTTTCCATATAATGGCATTTAACTCTACCCCTTACCTTTGTGGGGGGCACACACTGTCTGAGACTGTTTTTTTTTTTTTTTCATAAAATGGCATTGACTACCCCTTACCTTTTTGGGGACACTTCGTCTCAGACTGTTTTTCCATAAATTGGCATTCACACGACCACTTACCTTTCTTGGAGGACGCTTTAATATATATATAGACAGTCTTTCCATAAATTAAATTCACACTACCCTTTACATGTCTGGGGGGGGGGGGGGTATCTCAGACATGCTTCTATGAAAAGGCATTCATACTACATCTTACCTTTTGTGAGACACGTTTCTCACACAGGTATCTAAGAAATGGCATTCACTCTACCGCTCACCTTTTTGGGGACATTTTCTTTCAGACAGGCTTCGGTAACATGACATTCACACTACCTCTAACTTTTGGACATCGACATCGTCAATTAGCTGTTTGACATCGACATCAATGATTAGCTGTTCGACATTGACATCATCAATCAGCAGTTTGACATCGACATCATCAATGAGCTCGTTGACGTTGACATCATCAATAAGCTGTTTGAAATCGACATCATCAGTTAGCTGTTTGACATCGACATCATCAACTACCTGTTTGACATCGACATTAATAAATTAGCTCTTTGACATTGGCATTATCACCTAGTTTTTTACATCAACATCATAATTACCTGTTTCCATCGACATCAACAATTAATTGTTTGACATTGACATCACATCATCAATTAGCTGTTTGACATCGGCATCATTAATTAGCTGTTTACATCGACATCACTAATTACCTGTTTGACATTATCATCATCAATAAGTTGTTTGACGTTGACATCAGTAATTAGCTGTTTGACATCGACGTCATCAGTTAACTGTTTGACATTGACATCATCAATTAGTTGTTTGACGTTGACATCATCAATTAGCTGTTTAACATCGATATCACTAATCGGCTGTTTGAGACTGACGTCATCAGTTAGCTGTATGACGTTGATCTCATCTAATATGTGTTTGACGTTGACATCATCAGTTACTTGACATCACACATCAATTAGTTGTTTGACATCGACATCATCAATTAGTTGTTTGACATTGACATCATCAATTAGTTTTTGACATGCTATCATGAGTGTTGACATCGACATCAATAATGAGCTGTTTGACGTTGACATCATCAATTAGTTATTTGACACTGACATCATTAATGACCTGACTGACATCGACATCATCAATTAGCTGTTTGACATCGACATCAATAATGAGCTGTTTGACGTTGACATAATCAATTAGCTGTTTGACATCGACATCAATAATGAGCTGTTTGACGTTGACATCATCAGTTAGCTGTTTGCATCGTTTACTACCGACACCGCCAAATAAATGAATCTTTTCAGCTCAGTGACACAAACAGCTAAAAAGCATATTGATGCATTTGAGAATCAGAAATGATAGTTACAGAAGAATAAACATTTATTTTTGATAGGCTGTCAGGCAGAATCCTACGTTTCACAAATGTCAAACCCTAGAAGGTAAAATGTTGTTGAATATTTGCTGAAGTATGATATTAGCTTTTAGATTATATTCATATGCTTTCAAAAGTCAGTTTAGAAGGAACGTGAAGTGGTTTTGCCACCTCATGTTTAGGAACAAACATCGAATTTTGAGTACCTAACTTTTAGAAACATCTTACCCTATCTTTGAAACACGCCATCATCTAGTGCTCTGTCCAGGTCCTCATTCCATTACTCTTACCCTGTCATGTATGTCCAACCCATTTACTTCCTTCCCTCAATGTCTGGTTTCCATCCTATCATTCTCCTTACTGTCACAAACCCACAATAATGAGACCACCGACATGAGTCTCTGGAAGGAAAACAGATTTCTGTAGAAAAGCCCAGGGATCAGACAAGTTCAGTTACGCAGAATTTGTGAGAGTTTTGATGTTTAACACACTGTGGTTACGGCAATGCCAAATTGCTAATACCCCTTACGCATTGTAGTTACAGCAATGCCAAATTGCTAATACCCCTTACGCATTGTGGTTACAGCAATGCCAAATTGCTAATACCCCTTACGCACTGTGGTTACGGCAATGCCAAATTGCTGATACCCCTTACGCATTGTAGTTACAGCAATGCCAAATTGCTAATACCCCTTACGCATTGTAGTTACAGCAATGCCAAATTGCTAATACCCCTTACGCACTGTGGTTACGGCAATGCCAAATTGCTGATACCCCTTA
>CM065734.1:61686149-61693649 GCA_033310375.1 Conus canariensis
CCCCCCTCTCGTCCCATTCCCGCATACCTCGTCTCTGTCTCTGTCTCTGTCTGTCTCTCTGTCTCTCTGTCTCTGTCTCTCTCTCTCTCTCTCCACCCCGTCCCATTCCTGCACACCTTCTCTGTCTGTCTGTCTGTCTGTCTGTCTGTCTGTCTGTCTTCTGTCTCTCCTCTCTCTCTCTCTCTCTCTCTCTTCTCTCTCTCTCTCTCTCTCTCCTTATGTATGAATTTTGTCTCTCCCACTTATTTTTCTCCAACAGGACGTTAATTGGACGTAAAGTAAGCGACAACATGTTTTTGTTGTCGTTGGTCCTTTCTCTGTGTGTGTGTGTGTGTGTGTGTGTGTGTGTGTGTGTGTGTGTGTGTGTGTGTGTGTGGTGCGTGCGTGCGTGCGTGCGTGTGTGTGTGTGTGTGTGTGTTGTGTGTGTGTGTGTGGGTGTGTTTATGCGCGCGCGCGCATAATATATAAAACAGCAACAACGACGACGACGACAACAACAACAAAAGTAGCGACACAAGAACAACATTGGCAACAAGGACAACAACAACAACAACAACAACAACAAACAACAACAACAACACATTAAATCAATTAAATTAATGTCTTGTGCATGCCTGCATCCTACATGAACACAACACAGGCTTCCAAGGGTGGTGCAGGATTGCCGCCAGCTGGTTTGTTCGCAATTGATACTAGTATTTCTCTGGGTCCCACCCGCACCTTTGGGTGTATTTTTTAGCAAGAACAACAACAACGACAACAACACCAACAGCAAAGACAACCACCACCACCACTACAACGACAACAACAACATCAACAACAACACATTAAATCAAAATGTTGGCGGTAGACCTCTGTTGTGTATGCCAAACAGCACGGAGTCAACATTGGATGATAATTTTTCACAATTTTTGCCTATTTTTAAAACTAGTTCAACATTGTGACAAAACATCTGTGACAATGGACAGGACCAAACGGATTCAAGTTTTGTTCTTTTTCAAAATGAGCAGGGATCAGTAGACCCCGACATAATCGTCCAAAATTCGTATGGTTTCTCCAACGTAGCCTGATGGTATAAGTCCTGCTTGATCCCCGTGTCTTTATTTGGTTAAAAGTGTTTTCATTCTGTTTGCTATGCACGTTGATCCAATTTTGTATTTAAGTGGGATCGGTCTCCACTGTCTCAAATGTTCTCTTGGTGTATCAGTCTTGGGAATGGAAATTGTGACTCTTCTTTGAATTATTGACATTTGCCTTCTATAAAACCCTCGTTTAAGGACAGAATCACTAGATCACCTGCCTGCCTCCAGAACAAAAAGAAATGAAAATTAATTGTTGTCCCATCTATGCTTGACTTTCTTTCCATTTTAGCATATTCTTAAATGCCCCTGGATTTTTTTTTTAATTATCAGTCCTTCTAAGCTATCAAATTCTGTCTTAATTAACATGGCTAACCTGTCTACGTAATTACCAGTATCCATTTGGGGGGATTTTCTTTTGTTGTGTAATTCTTGAAAAAAGGATTTTGTTTCTTACAACATCTGATCTCAGTCTGATAGTATCGGTCGCCATCTGTCTTTAATTTTGAACACACGTTCGCTAACAAAATGTCCGTTTTTTCTAAAGAGCAAAAGTATTTATAGACTTTTTTCGCCTTGAGATGCCCATCTCGGGTTTGACCTTAAATGATACCATCCCACGTTTGTTTTACCTGGTTTCTGCTTATTTTTCATTGTTCACGACCACTGTATTATCTCCTTTCCTCTTAGACAACTTTCTTTCTAGCACTTACATTTCATGTTCCAGATCTTGTTTACGGTTCATTAAACCCTTCTTTCTGTCTGCGGCACATCATGGAATTGCTCTGATTTCCATTGAGTGTGTCTCTGAGAAGTTTTGACTGGGTACTGTAAGCTGAATCTGATCGTTCGTTATATGATTCACGTTTTCCCTTGCATACAGAAATACAACACATTGCTCTTTTATTTCTTCAAAGAACTGTATACAAACTCAACCTAAGCACAATTTTTTTTTATCATTAGGAATTAGATCTTAAACAGCTTTTGATTCTTTCTTCATCTTTACATGTGATTTCGAGTGTTACTGAAGAGTAATCAATTATGTATCTGAAAAGGATATCACTGTTGCTAACTTTGGATATTAAGTGTCAGAGACTGAACAGAAATCTACAATGACTTTGTTGAAATGGACCTGTTCCTCTCCAAACATATTGGAAAACGTCGGGGTTTAATGCCCTTCGTGTGTCTTCCAGTTCATTTTTGAAAACCAGCTCAAATACTGCATTTCTTGTTTTGTAATATTTGTTAACACATTTATTGTTATAGTGATCAAGATTGAAATTCAAAACTAACTTGATGCCTTACAATGATATGTTTAAAATACACAGTTCTTCAATTCTTTACTGAAATTCTAAAAGAAAAAAAATCAGTCCAACCCTTTTTTGACCATAAATGTTTATAACAACCCGCAGGTCCATCGTATTTATTAACAATGTAATGTAAATTCTTTACCTATCCATGATTATTTTTCCACTTAGAAATCGAAATTATTACTTAACAATAGAGCAAGTACCCTGGACCTACTATCATTTGAAAACAGAAAGCATTCGTAGATCCATTCAGTTTGAGTCTGACGCTCTCATTTGTTAGTAAAGGTTTATCTTATCAAAGCTATATGGCTTGTTTGTTTTGCCTTGATAATTGAAAGACATCTTTTCGTTTTCCATAGTTACCTAGACCCAGGCATTTTAAAAAGGACATAACAAAGCAACAAGCTGCTGTGCTGTTGTAATTGTGCCATTGCTCCTTATGCTCCATGAACATGTTTAAAGAATGTCATGATCATCCATGTAAACAATTAAAACAAAAACTTTAAACAAACAAACAAACGAGCAAACAAACGAACTAGCAACCAACCAACCAACCAAAGTTAAGTGAAAAGGAAACGAGGGCTTCGTCCAAAGGCCGAACGGAAACCGAAAACAAATCAGTATAATGACTGTGCGCGGTCACATGCGCACGTGCTTGTGTGTATTTTGTCTGTGTTCGAGCCTGAATGCCTGTGTGTGAGTGTGAAAGCGCAATGGGCACATTCAGTACGGGAATACTACCAATACACACATTGACAATAAGCACATGAGGATTGGCATACGGACATTAGATGCATTGATGAAAGGTGCTTTTAGAACTGACAATAGGCGCACTGACAATAGGTGTTGTTGATGATAGGCGCATTGAAATAGGCACACTGAAAACTGATTCATTGACGTAGGACAAACTGATAACAAACACTGACACTGCACATTCTGAAAACTGACGCATCGACTTTAGATACATCGACAGTGTACACACTGACATTAGACACATCGACAGTGTACACACTGACATTAGACACATCGACAGTGTACACATTGACATTAGACACGTTGACATTCAAAACCTCGACAACAGGTACACTGAAAATCGACACATTGAAAATGGACGCGTTAAAAACCAACACATAGACAAAGAGACACGTAGACAATCAGCGTACTAAAATCTCACAGTGACTTTATAAAGGCAATAGCAGTTTTAAATGTGTTTTTTTAATGTTATAACAGATAAATGGCAGAGAACAAATTACGCAAGATTCAGGTTGAGAACTTTAGGTTTTAATGCGCACAAAAGATGGCTTGAATGTGGAACATCCACAGAATCACCTTGTCCTACATGCAGATACATTGTTGACGCCGAAGAACACTTTCTGTTCCACTGTACTGCCTATGGTGAATTTCCGGTAAATTGTTCATTGTTCATGTTAGGCATAGCCCAGAGACAAGATATGGGTAAATTGTTCATTGTTCATGTCAGGCATAGCCCAGAGACAAGATGTGGGTAAATTGTTCATTGTTCATGTTAGGCATAGCCCAGAGACAAGATGTGTTAATTCGTTCATTGTTCATGTTAGGCATAGCCCAGAGACAAGATGTTGTTATCGTTCATTGTTCATGTTAGGCATAGCCCAGAGACAAGATGTTGTTATCGTTCATTGTTCATGTTAGGCATAGCCCAGAGACAAGATGTTGTTATCGTTCATTGTTCATGTTAGGCATAGCCCAGAGACAAGATGTTGTTATGTTCATTGTTCATGTTAGGCATAGCCCAGAGACAAGATGTTGTTAAATCGTTCATTGTTCATGTTAGGCATAGCCCAGAGACAAGATGTTGTTATCGTTCATTGTTCATGTTAGGCATAGCCCAGAGACAAGATGTTGTTATCGTTCATTGTTCATGTTAGGCATAGCCCAGAGACAAGATGTGGGTAATTGTTCATTGTTCATGTTAGGCATAGCCCAGAGACAAGATGTGGGTAAATTGTTCATTGTTCATGTTAGGCATAGCCCACAGACAAGATGTGGGTAAATTGTTCATTGTTCATGTTAGGCATAGCCCAGAGACAAGATGTGGGTAAATTGTTCATTGTTCATGTTAGGCATAGCCCAGAGACAAGATGTTGTTATCGTTCATTGTTCATGTTAGGCATAGCCCAGAGACAAGATGTTGTTATCGTTCATTGTTCATGTTAGGCATAGCCCAGAGACAAGATGTTGTTATCGTTCATTGTTCATGTTAGGCATAGCCCAAAGACAAGATGTTGTTATCGTGTTATCATCAGATGACGAACTTGTAATTAATTCAGTTGCGAAATTCTTCACGGAAGCACTGAAAATTAGACAGATGAAGTATAGTCAGCATTAGGATAATGCATTATAAGAGATATATGAATGAATGATACCGTTCATTGCATAGGGAGGAGGTCAGTAAGATGCAACATCATCATTTGATTGCGTGGATGGTCGAGTCAGTCTTACAATTTCTGTTTGTATGTTGTTTTTTTTTTCTTTCTAACGTTGCTGTATTACTTCCGTGTCGGAGAACATGCGGAGATGTTACGATTTCCTGTTTGTTTGTTTGTGTGTTTGGTTTTGTTTGTTTGTTGTTGTTTTTTTGCTTTGTTTTTTTTTAAATTTGTTTGGTTAACCTTTGATTTAATACACACTGGAACAAGTGGATAGTCTTTGTTTGCAAGGAAAGAAAGAGGTGGATGTTATTGTTCAGTTACCCCCTCCCTCCTTGTCAAAAAACCTCTTTGGTACTGACAATAAAATATCAAAGAATCAAGAAAGTGTAGGAACCAGCATTTCTCTCTCTCTCTCTCTCTCTCTCTCTCTCTCTCTCTCCCCTCTGTCTCTCTCTCTCTGTCTCTCTCTCTCTCTGTCTGTCTCTGTCTCTCTCTCTCTCTCTTCTCCTCTCTCTCTCTCTCTCTCTCTCTCTCTCTCTCTCTCTCTCTAATTTCCAGTTCCACTCCATTAGTGACGTTGAGAGGCGTGGTGTTTTGCTCTGTGAAGTCTCCCATGGTGGGTGAGGTCAGCCAGACAGAAGGCCATGTTACGCACTTGACCGACTAGCGTGTTGTGGTCATCACGGGGTGTTGACACTGGGCATTAGAGCGGGGTGGACCTCACTGGCCAGCACACGGCCCGCAGAGAGAACTGGGCAGTAGATGCAGGACAGTGGGGACGGTGCTAGCCGTTGGTCACGCTGTGCACTTGGTCAGAGGGCCTGAGTCAACAATGGTCAGTCAACTATGCACGTGCCTGGCACTCGCTGTCCTCCTGGCTAGCCTGACTGACGGACCACTGGGCGATGGCCGCATGACTTTGCCTCTGTCTGTCTGTCTGTCTGTCTGTTTCTCTCTCTCTCTCTCTCTCTCTCTCTCTCTCTCTCTCTCTCTCTCTCTCTCTCTCTCTCTCTCTCTCCCCCTTTTGGCAGCACAGTAATTAAGAAATGTAAAGAGATCGTTAGTCATGCGAAAACAAAACAAAGCAAAACAAAACCAAATCTGCGAAGCTCATCCTCAAAATATTCGGCAGCTACAAAGTACGTCAAAAACAGTTTGTGTTTGAGTGCTGACAAAGTGAAAAAAAAACAAAAAACAACTGATTGTCCCCTCATAACTAATATTTTAAGGAAAAACACCCAAAAGGAAGTGTCTCTTGATTATTTTGTCAGAAATGTGACGACATGGGCCTGATTGCTGCAGAATGGTTCCATAATGCAACCAGTTTCATGTATTCACGTGAGCATTATGCTCGATGCAATCCATTTGCAGTGGTGTGGTTTTTTCCGTTCTCAACTCCGAACAGGCTGGCATCTTAAACACGATAACACGTTTTGTGTCACAACGCGCCGTGGCGAAGTGGTTAGCGTCACAGATTCCCGGCTGGGAGGCCGTAGGTTTGATTCCCATCAGAGTGATTCACTCGCGGGATTTTTCTGCTCCGACTGGTTTCTACCTACAGCTGACTTTGCTATGGGCTCAAATGGGAAATCTGGGACCATACAGTCGAGGTTCATCCACTTAATGGAAGCGTCTCTGGGAGTGTTGTTCCAATTACCAGACCAAAGCTGCAGGTTACTGTATTTCTTGGGCCTGGTTGACACCAGGATGTATAATAAGCGTAGAGTACAGCTCTGTCATGCCGTCTCAGACCAGCATGAGAATCCCTGTCATCATCATCGTCATCATGATCATCATGATCATCATCGTCATCATCATCATCATCATCATCATCATCATCATCATCATCAACACCATCACTATCATCATCATCATCATCATCCTCTCCAATCAGTAGAAAAATGTCTCCCATTTTGTGGTCCTTCATGCCGTGTTCTCATGGTGATTTCAGTTTGGATTTCCTCCCCATGTCTACACGTTTGGCGAACTTCATGTCAAGGCAGTCGCCATGGGCAATGGGGACTATCGTTGGACGGATGTGATGGCACTCACACATGCTGGCTCTGCGACTGAGCAATGATTGTCGTCGGTAGAGGGCTTAGTAGGTGGTCTCAGCCGTTGGGTGGATTAGAGCAGATGTAAATGGACATCACCGAAGTGACGTGGCAACAGTGCAGTGTCTCCTCTGGTGGGTTGCTTCATGACGACTGGACATGAACTGCTAGCTGTGACGGTGACAGGGCTGTAGCGGGAAAGGTCACGCTGTGGCTGTGGACGGGTTCCGGAATGAGCGGTGTGGGTGCAACGCAACTGAGGTGGCTCGGAAGATGAGACAAAAAATGATTCAGGAGTCTTCGAGTCCCTCTTCTTCTTCTTCGTCTTCTTCTATATCGTATTTGAAAGCAGTCTGCTCAACAGGTGTTGCAACCTAAAAAGTAATCAACGTGTTTGTTTACTTCATTTTTTAAATGTCATTTATATCTTTCATTTGTCTTTTTTTTTCAACTTCGTCGGAAGGATTATGTTTCCATCTGCAACAGTTTGTTTGTTTGACGGCAAAAACACGTCAAACATCTGAAGTAAGTTGATTCCAAGTTGAGGGATGGACAAGTCCCTTCCCTGTTGTTGCCATGCAGTCACTGACCAACAGAACAGGTCTTGGATTGGCTGGCACTGGGCGGACGTGTGCACTGTTCACTT
>CM065734.1:61696149-61716149 GCA_033310375.1 Conus canariensis
CTCTGTCTGCCCATTAATTTCCATAAATACCACAATGTGATGGAACCCAAGTAAATGTTACACTGGAACCCTTTTGAATTAGAAACTGTATGAGATGATTAATTTCAATTACTAAGTCACATCTGTCTCTAGACTTCATGGATTTCAGTGTAAATAAGACAGACTTAGAGTCGCCGCGCGCGCGTGTGTGTGTGTGTGTGTGTGTGTGTGTGTGTGTGTGTGTGTGTGTGTGTGCTGCTGCTGCTGCTCGTGTATTCTTTTCTGTTTTTTTTTATGGAGATAAAATCTGCCAGCGCTTTTGACCGATCTCTTGATTTTTCGTTTTCTAATTTAAATATAGCATTCCGCGAAAATCAAATGTTGACAAAAAAAGCAGTTTACCATGTTTCCTATTCTACTTTGTATCTTTGTTTAATTCTTTCTATCTAACTGGTCACCAAACAGCGGTGCTGCCGGAGCGTTAATAGTGTCTCCATGTATTACATCAGCCCTACTGACTTTCCGACAGCACATTCATCATCAAGAAAGCTCTACAAGCAGAGTGTGACGACCACTGTTGACTCTATAGAGAGCTCGTTGTGCACAAGCTATCGTTTATATCAAATTCACACTCTGTGCGTGTGCGTCTCTGCCTTTGTCTCTGTTTCTGTCCCTTCTTTTCTGTTTCTGTTGGTTATCTGTCTGTCTGTTTGTCTCTCCGTCCGTCCGTCTGTTTGTCTGTCAGTCTGTCTGTCTGTCTCTCTCTCTCTCTCTCTCTCTCTCTCTCTCTCTCTCTCTCATGCATTTCTTGTTCATTTGATTCCATGAACATTTGGTCTACACATAGCTATTTAATCAACCATCACATAAAACGATTTGATAATCAGTATGTTCATTGTGGTCATTACATGGATGAAGAAGAAGAAGTAAAAGAGGAGACTATGAGCTCTGGTTACCAGGACAACGCTAGACAGGGAGCCTCGTTAACAAGACTACAGGAGCTGTCGATGGCAAGAAAACACAAGACAGGAGGCCTCGTTAGCAAGACAAGACAAGACACGACAAGACATGAGGCCACATTAGCAAGACAGGACAAGACAGGAGGCCTCGTTAGCAAGAAGAAAAAACAAGCAGGTGGCCTCCTTTGTAAGTTAACACATGAAAAAAGATGAGAATGAAATGCTACACACCGCAGACAACTATCATTAGTCACAGTATGTATTCCATGGCAGAATCAGGTGGCTGTATTGAGAATGAAATGCTACACACTGCAGACAACTATCATTAGTCACAGTATGTATTCCATGGCAGAATCAGGTGGCTGTATTGCTGTTTAACTTCAAAGACACCAGCTGAGAACCCTGCTAAGTACCTATGACATTTTGAAACAACTACAGCAACAATTATAACAATAACAACAACAATAATTAAGCAATAAGGCTTGGACACGCGTACAAAATGTTGTTTCGAAACAGGCGTAATTTTTTTTTCTTGTTGAGAATAATCAAAACAGTCTGAAGAATGCAAGAGAATACAGCCCAAAGTTAAGACAGAGAGCCATGGACGTTAAGGAATTGGTGATTCACAGCGGGGTTTTTTTTCTGGCGCTGAATGCTCTTTTCACGGGTAACAAACCAAATTATTTCATTGTAACCGTTACATATCAGAGTTAATAATCAGGAAGTTTTATTCTTGGTAAGGAACAATAAAAATGTATTGTGACACTTTTACTGTTGAACCGTAAAGCTTTGATTAATAGGTGAATCGAGTGTTTTTTCCAAAAGCCGGGCACTCCAAGTAGGTAAGACACTCGCCCCTCCCCTCCCCCCCACCACACACACAACATGGCGACCATCACATATTCAACACACTCTTTGCTCCTTACGGAGGTTGAAGTTTTCCCATATCTGTACAGGAAGTTTTGGATTCACCCTTCACACTGAATGTAGAAGCTTGTGTTTGCTGAAGATTCGAAGAGGACTGACGACAGAGAAGGCATCCATATAGTTTCTCTTTTCCTCCACAACTGACATGTGGTGGTGACTCCAACGTGCTGATTCTGTCAAAGATTGTCACAGGACAGGAGCTACAACAAGCTGCTGACAAAAGAACACAAGTTCCGGTTCTGTTAGTACCCAAACAAGTGCACGGTGTAAAATATCCACGAGTTCCCTCCCTTTTACTCTATAGGGGTGGATAAGTTGCTGAATTACAATACGCTTTAAGTTTGCCGATAGACACACATCTCTATGACGTTCCAGTTAATCAAGTTAACATTAGCTGCCTATTGTAAACGCTACAAGAGTTGCTGTGGAATGGAAATTCACCCAAACAGTAGGGGCGATCGAGATAGATACTCATTTTGTTAAATCACTTGCAGGGAGTGGAAAACGAACAAGGAAGACAACTTGTGCTGTCGGGTTGATAAAACCACTCGCCCATAACATGAAATGAATGTTGTCTATGGCAACAACGCGCCTACAGTTCATACCAAACAAGAAAGATGAATTCTGCTTCCGAATAGATGCCATGAACATCATGCGTGTAGAGGTGTAAAGGTATAATTGTGTCAACACTGGAGCAAAATTATCTTTAATGTTTGGGAATTACTGAACTTGTTCCACGTTTTGGTACAACTGCATACAGTGTATGGGTGAACAGTGAGTTTTACATTGGGTGAGAGACTCAACAATAGACAGAAGGAGAACAAACAAAGCCACGCTTCCTGAGTGATTCGTCAATAATGGACAGAAGAACTGAACCCACATTGGCGGAGTGACTCATCAATTGACAGAAGGTGGACAGATAATCTCACTCTGAATAAGTGACTGATCAGTTTCAGTTTCATCAAAGTGCGGACTAGTCCATATACGCTACACCACATCCGCCAAGATTTGTGACGACACTGTGCATGATTTAAAGCTGATGGAAAAACGAATTAATAACTAAGATGAGAGAATTTAAGAAGAGGGTCTCGTGGCTACGACTTAGCAGATGTCTGACCTATGCATTAGCCCAACGCGCTGGTCAGACCTTGAGTAACCTACCTAACTTTGGTTGTGCCATTATTATATTGTATGTGTGTGTGATGAGTGCACACGTGTGTGTGTGTGTGTGTGTGTGTGTGTGTGTGTGTGTGTGTGTGCTGACGGACTCAAGTGTGTGTGCCAGACTCATCAACTGTGCACAGGTGAACAACCAAAGTCACACTGGCTGAGTAACTCATCAATATGAGACGGTGAACAGCCAAACTCACATTTTCTAGGTTACTCATCATCAATGGACAAAAAAAGATGAACAGCCAAATCGACGTTAGCTGAATGACTCCTCAAAACTGAACACAAGGTAAATAACCAAACTCACATCATTTCCTGGGTTTGTCAACAATAATGGAAATAAGATCTAGAAAGAAAGTCGCTGAGAAGATACAAACAAAAGAAAAAAAAATGAAGAAGTCATTACAATATATAACTGCACAGATACGAAGAAGAAAAGCAAAACAACTTGAATAAGTATAGTGTGATGCAAACCAGAATATCTGACAATGCACACAAAAAAAACGTATAAAATAAAGATGGCGTAGAAATGAATCCAACAACCTCACAACCTGTTCAAGGCATCCTGCAACAAAGGAAGGAACGGGAATAAAGGATGATCCCTGTCTTCGTAACACACCAGAACCAGAACACGTCCCTGTATAAGGCGCTGAGTAACAGATAGCTAGAGGGTGGTGGGAGTGGGGTGGGGTTGGGGTGGAATCAACGGCATGACGTTGGCATTGAATTGAATTTCTCCTGAACGGGTCAACAGCTGGGTCTCCATCTTCTCTTCAGGCAGATAGGTTGTTCAGATACTAACATCTACATCTCACATTCCTGTACCCTATTTGTTGCCCTGTGAAGCAGTGGAGAGAGAGAGAGAGAGGAGAGGGGAGAGAGAGAGAGAGAGAGAGAGAGAACAGACAGACAGACAGACAGACAGACAGTCAGAAACAGGATCACAGAGTTCCATCTCTTCCACGCACCCCCACCGCTCCCCTCTGGCTGTCCGTCTAGGTTACCTTGACGACGCTAAAGCCTCCTCGACATGCCTCGCAAGCTGCTGTCGGACTGTGACCGGGGGTGGTACGGCTGGGAGGGGAAGACCAGCTCCGTACTGCGCCGAAGTAACTACGTGCTGTGGGACTGCCGGCACAAGATGGACCTGGAGAAGTTCCGCCACCAGCACGAGATGGACCGGCTGGAGACGCTGCTCAGGGAGGAGCAGAAACACTCCAGGAAGGCTCTCCGCACTCTGCAGGTCAGGCCCTGGGTGTGCTGTGCGCTGGGCTGGGAGGTGTGTGTGTGTGTGTGTGTGTGTGTGTGTGTGTGTGTGTGTGTGTGTGTGTGAGTGAGTGAGTGATGAGAGAGAGAGAGAAGGAGAGAGAGAGAGGTTGGGAGGGAGGGGTGGGGGTCAAGGACAGTTTGGTGTGGTATGCTGAGGTATCGCGTCGTGTGTAATGGTTCGGTTACAATTAGTCGATAGGTTTCATTTTTAAGAAGGACTGGTTGTTCTGTTTGTTTGTTTGATAGTTTTTTGTTTTGTTTTGTTTTGTTTTTGGGGGGAGGGGGTTAGGGGGAGGCGAGGGAGGTTGAGGTCGGACTAGGTGGATGTTGGAGTGATGTGAATGTCATGGGGAATAGAAGAGGTGTATGGATGTTTCAGTGACTGAATCGTATGGCCTTCAAATACAAAGTTTTGTTAACAAGTTTGAAATGTTGTGTGTGTGTGTGTGTGTGTGTGTGTGTGTGTGTGTGTGTGTGTGTGTGTGTGATTGAGATAATGCTGCTTACAGCCCAGCCGATCGCAAAGGGCCATATCTTGGAAGTTGAAGTCAACTCTCAAGTCATTAAAAAAAAGACACACCCATCTATGGAACTCGTTAAAACACACTTTCTAAAAAACACACCGGAAGTTTCTAAAAAGCCTTTCCTCCTTAAAATCTTAAATGAAAAATGTTTATCTCTTTCAGAAATCTAAAAATCATAATCAATGTGACATCTCTGAACAGGGTTTTCAAGGAGACTGCTGTAAAGTGTTTCTGTCTGTCTGACTGACTGTCTGTCTGTCTGTCTGTCTGTCAGGACGAGTACAGTCGGATCCGTGCAGAACGGAAAGTCCTGCAGCACCACGCCTTCCGGAAGTATGACCCTCTGTATGAAGACCCTCCCCCTCCTCCCCAGCCCTCGCCCCTTCCCCTGCCCCGTCGACCTTTAACGGAACGAATCGTTTCCCAGAGGATTGTGCCCAAGGACTGCCCGGTGAAGCCTAAGTCCCTGCCCAGCATCAGGACTGTGGACAGTGGGCTCCTGACGGAATCTCCTGTGACATCCAGTGGGAAGACGTCAGGTCTCCGCCTGGCTTCCTACCCCGTGACGGCCTCTCCCAAGATGTCTGCAGCGGCAGACTCCAGGTCCCTGACGACCTCGCTCACTGGGTCTGCTTCCCTTGGTTCCGTGCCGTCTTTGGTAGGGGTGAGGAGAGGGAGAGGGGCGTGGAGGACTGGAGGCAGATCGGGATCTGGAACTAAAGGAAGCTTCTTCCTGACGGACTCCGAGATCATGGCGAGCTCCGTGCTGGAGGAAGAAGAGAAACTCGCTGAAGACGAGGAAGAAGAAGGAGAGGAGGAGGTGTTTGACGATCACCAAGATCACCCCCTGATCCACAACACCCTTAGGCACCACCGTCATGGGACGCCAGATGAAGGTGATGTCATCCGAGGACCACAGGTGCCGACCGGTGATGCGGCGCACAGGACAGGTTCCAGCCTCAAGGTGCAGCAGCCCTTCCACAGCATCGACTACATCCTGGGGGCACGGAAACAGTCTGCCCGTGCCCCAGGCACCCTGACTTCCACTCACCTGGCCAAACCCTCCACACCCAAAGGCACCGTCCGGCCCTCCAAATCCACCTCGCCAGACACCATGGCCCCTGCCGCTGACACCTCCTCCAACCCACTGCCTTCCACTTCCAGGTCAGGTAGACTGACTTCCATCCGCTCCCTTTTAGGTGGCCATACGTCACTGCCAGAGGGCGCAGTCACACAGACAGAGGGCGTGGTCACACAGACAGAGGGCGCAGTCACACAGACAGAGGGCATGGTCAAAAGCAAGGCGTCCTTGACTGAAGGACCCCGCCTCCTGAGAACTGACGTGTCGGACTCCTCAAAGAATCCAGGTCATTGCAGTCATCACAGAGATGACACGACAAAGACAGAACAGCAGCATCCGGCGGCCAACGAAGAACACACCGACGCCACGTCGACTGCACAAGTCTCATCTTCATCTTCACTACCTCAACCCTTGGAACCGAAGAACCGTGAACTCATCACACCCACCCTCCACAACACCAAGTCTCCCCTGACTCAGCTCTCCGCTCTGTCCACGTCCCACTCCCCGGAGCCGTCGTCCACGCAGGAAGAGCCAGCAGAACCAGCCCCTGCCCCCAAGCTGTCTCTGCTGTCTAGGTTCCGTCAGGCAGCTGAGGTGATCGTGGAGGAGAAACGAGTGGAGAGGGAAAGCAACATCAGCCTGTTTGCCGCCCTCCTCCTCAACAGACCACAGAGGCAGCTGAAGGTCCGTGCCCTGGAGAAGCCTCAGAGCGTGGCTGAACAGGAGCAGAAGAATCTCTGGAAAAGTCTGATGATGAACGTGCAGCACGCCGTCAGGTGGAAGGTCAGTGAGACTGCTCTCTCGGGATCTGACGGTGGAAGGAAGGAGGGGGGAGGGGGGGGGGGATCAGTATCTCTATGATGGGAGAACAATGTAAATAGATCTCTCTCTCTCTCTCTCTCTCTCTCTCTCTCTCTCTCTCTCTCTCTCTCTCTCTCTCCCCTCCCTCCCTCTCTCTCTAAATCTCTCTCTCTTCCCCCTCCCCCTCTCTCTCTCTCTCTCTCTCTCTCTCTCTCTCTCTCTCTCTCTCTCTCTCTCTCTCTGCCTCACTCCCCCTCACTCCCTCCTTTCCCCTACCTCTCTTTCTGTCTCTCCCTTCCGCCCCCACCCGTCTATCCCTCTCTCTCTCTCTTTCTCCTCGCTCCACAAATCCACACAAAAATGGACCTGCTTGCTGCTAAGGAAAAAAATGTCCTCTATCTACTACGTTCCTTTCCTCCCAGCGGTCAGACCGTCTCTGTGGATTTTGACACCCACCTGACCCTGACCTGCCTGTTGACGGCATCAACCTTCACTGGGCGGGGCCTGGAGCTTCATCCCATTGCCCCACGAATTCTGATCCCACTGGATTCAGGATACTTTACCCAGTCCTGCGGTACTTACCTGGGTGCGCCTTTAGAACCGGACCCGTGGTTCAAATCCACCCCCCTCCCTCCCCACATGCACAGGGTTCGTCCTCAGGCCCTATTCAGTATCTGCATTCAGCATGGTTCCAGTCGGTGCAGTACCTATCCTGGATCCACACGTTGATGCAGATCCACCCCCTGATCCACTCCAAGGATCACATGCCAGATCCACCCCACAGATCCACCCCACAGATCCACCCCACAGATCCGCACTAAAGATCCGCACCACAGATCCACACCACAGATCCACACCACAGAACCACCCCACAGATCTACACCACAGATCCACCCCACAGATCCACCCCACAGATCCACCCAACAGATCCATCCCACAGATCCGCACCACAGATCCGCACCACAGATCCAACCAACAAAACCACACCACAGATCCACCCCACAGATCCGCACCACAGATCCACCGCACCGATCCGCACCACAGATCCACCCCACAGATCCGCACCACAGATCCACCCCACAGATCCGAACCACAGATCCGCACCACAGATCCGCACCATAGATTCGCACCACAGATCCACCCCACAGATCCATCCCACGGATCCGCACCACAGATCCGCACCACAGATCCACCCCACAGATCCGCTGAGGTTGGAGTGACTGTTGCCTCTGTTTGTTCTTTTCTTCGTTTAAGAGGAAATGGAAGCGTGCTTGCTTTGAAAGTTTGTGAAAATGTTCGTGATGTTTGGTGCTTTTGTGTTGTGGGCAATTTATGCCGAACTTTACCTGCGTTGGTTCGTGCTGTGCACGACAATTTCAACACGGTTGACTGCTTTGAACTCGGTGCGTCCGCCATCGTACTCACCTGTGCATCAAGCTAGCCAACTACCTGATCTTTCGTCTAGTTCTGTTGAGTGCTCTATCCCTGTGCGCCAAAGTGATAAATTCCTGCATTACAGACGTGATCAACTTCTTCATGTAAGTCCCGCTCGTTTGACCTGTGAATTAACATCTCGGCTTCGTACTTTTGGCATAGGTGTCAATCTTCCAAGAAAACGGTACAAGAGAAAGAAGGCAGACAACAAACGGACATTAAAGGTGCTGCTTTTCAACTGCCGATCGTGTCGCAAAAAAGCAGCTGAAATCCATGAAATGGTGACTGATTTAAAAGCCGATATTTTCGTCTTGACTGAAACTTGGTTGTACGATCGTGGTGACGAGTCCTACATCGCTGCTATGACTCCCTGTGATTGTGATTTCCACTCGTTTCCTCGTGTTGGATCACGAGGTGGTGGATTAGCCTTCATGATTCGAAAAACACTCTCATGCTGTGTTTCTTTCACTCCTGTGAAATTTTGTTCGTTTGAGTGTGTTGAAATGAAACTACGAGGCACTGCTGCTACTGTTTCTTTGGTTTGTGTTTACAGACCTCCGCCAAGTAAGTCCAATATGCTGTCTAACTCTGCCTTCCTACAGGAGTTTCCAGATCTGTTATCCTCTTATGCAGCTATATGTAATACTGTTTGTTATCTTGGTGACTTTAATTTTCATTATGATGACTATTCAGATCGCCAAGTGATTCATCTAAAGACTCTACTGACTGATCACAACCTGTCTCAGTTTGTTCAAACACCAACACACAAACATGACCATATCCTTGATTGGGTGGTGGGAAACATTGAAGACAGCGTTCTCTCTGTGGATGAAGTTCGTGACTATGCTGGTCTTTCAGACCATTTTGTTGTTGTGTGTAGTTTGAAGATCTCCAGACCCCCTCCTCGGAAAAGACTTGTTACGTCTAGGAACATGAAAGCATTGTGTGTGGCTGTTTTTGACCAAGAGGTCAAGAGTTTTGCTCAGGGCGTGCGTAAGCAGCAAAGCAATGCAGATGTCACACAATTAGTTGAAGTGCTTAACGATGGCCTTCAGGAAATCCTGGACCGACACGCGCCTGCAGTGACTAGGTGTGTTACTGACCGTCCCTCAGCTCCTTGGCTCTCCGAGGACGTGAGAGCTGCTCGACGTCAACGCCGGCGCAGCGAGAGACGCTGGAGAAAGAGCCGATTGACCATCCACCGCCAGATCTTTGCAGCGAACAGGTGTGAGGCAGGGGACTGCCTCCAGGATGCCAGAGAGTCATACTACCGTGATAAAATTGACTCTTGTTCTTCATCAAAGCAGTTGTTTTCTCTTTCAAGTGAACTACTTGGCAAACAAAAGAAATTAAGTTTGCCCACGAACATTCCTCCTTCTCAAATCTCTCAACAATTTAGTGAATTCTTTGTTGATAAAATCAAAACCATCCGTGACAATCTTGATGCAAATCCTTCCCAACCAATTCTTTACGATAAATACTGTGGACCACCTTTTTGTACTTTTAATCCTGTGGATGAAAAACTGATCGGCGATCTCATAAGTGAATCCTCCAGCAAAAGTTGTGTCCTTGACCCCATCCCTACTTCCCTCCTTAAACGGTGTGCCTCTCATTTGATTCCCGTGATTACAAACATTGTAAACAAATCTCTCTTGTCAGGCATAGTGCCTCCTCAGTTTAAGCAGGCAATGGTTACCCCTCTCTTGAAAAAGCCAGGACTGGACCTTAATAAGTTAAAGAACTATAGACCGGTGTCCAACCTCCCATTCCTCTCAAAAATCCTTGAAAGAGTTGTGCTGAAGCAGCTTCAGACTCATCTTTCAGACCATGGTCTTCTTGAGGCCTGTCAGTCTGCTTATAGGAAGAATCATAGCACTGAGACTGCTGTATTGAGCGTACTGGACTGTTTACTGTGCAAATCCGACAGTAAACTTGTTTCTCTCGTAGCCTTGCTTGATCTGAGTGCTGCCTTTGATACGCTAGATCACACTACTTTACTTGAAAGGCTTAGGGTCACTTTTGGTGTTGATGGGATAGTTCTCCAGTGGTTCGAATCGTACATCAGAGATAGGTCACAGGCGGTGGTTGTGGGTGGTGTAAGGTCTACTTTGTCACCTCTTTTGTATGGAGTACCACAGGGGTCAGTATTGGGCCCAGTGTTGTTTACATTGTACTCACAGCCCTTGTCAGATGTTATCTCGGACCATGATTGTGATTTTCACAAGTATGCTGATGACACTGAGCTTTCTAAGAGTGGCACACCTGATGAGTTTTTTCTGTTCAATCTGGGGTGTCTCGGTGTATCAGCAGTGTGCAGGAATGGATGACAAGTAATAAGCTTAAATTAAATTGTGAAAAGACTGAAGTCATGCCCGTTGGAACCTCCTCCTGCCTCAAACTCGTTGAGTCAGAGTCAATGGTTGTTGATGGTACTGAATTGCCTTTCAGTAACTCTGTCAAATACCTTGGTGTTACCATTGATCAGTGTCTGACCATGCAGAATCAAATATCTGTAGTCTGTCGCTCATCCTTTTTAGAGCTGAGACGTATTGCTTCCATCCGACGCTTTATGTCCAGGGAAGTAGCTGTCAGGCTAGTCTGTGCCACGGTGATGTCAAGATTGGACTACTGCAACTCTGTTTATGCTGGGCTTCCCGCAGAACAGATTGCTCGGCTGCAGAGAGTCCAAAATAGCGCTGCACGACTTGTTTTGAAGAGGAGGAGGTGTGAGCACATCACTCCCATGCTGATCGAACTGCACTGGCTTCCCATACGGTATCGGTGGCAATTTAAACTGGCAGTTCTTGCTTTCCGCCACTTCAATGAATCTCTTCCTCACTATCTCTCTTCTTCTCTCTGCACCTACCAAAGCTCTCGTACCCTTCGCTCTTCTTCACAAAAACTTTTGAAAATCCCTAAGCGTTCTCTGAAATCTGTTGGCGAAAGAGCCTTCAGTTTTAGAGCACCTTCTATTTGGAACTCCCTCCCTGAAGACCTTCGTAATCAGCCTACTCTTTCTTCTTTTAAATCTCAGCTCAAAACTTACCTCTTCAAAAAAGCCTATTCTCTTCTGTAGATGACTAGATCTCTCTTAAATTCCTCCACAACTAGTTCGGTGAGACAGTTTATGCATGTAGGTGCGTCTGCCATTGTGTATTTTCTTTTTGCTGTGTGCATGAATATTGTATGAATAAGTGCAAATGGTGGATGTAAGCGCATTGAGTTGTACAACAAGAAATGCGCTATATAAGTATTATACATTATTATTATTATTATTATTATTAGATCCACCCCACAGATCCGCCCCACAGAAACGCACCACAGATCCACTCCACAGATCCACACCACAGATCTGCACCACAGATCCACCCCACAGATCCACCCCACAGATCCGCACCACAGATCCACCCCACAGATCCGCACTACAGATCCACCCCACAGATCCGCCCCACAGATCCACCCCACAGAAACGCACCACAGATCCGCACCACAGATCCACACCACAGATCCACATTACAGATGCACACCACAGATCCACACCACAGATGCACACCACAGATGCACACCACAGATCCACCCCACAGATCCACCCCACAGATCCGCACCACAGATCCACACCGCAGATCCACAACACAGATCCGCACCACAGATCCGCACCAAAGATCCGCACCACAGATCCGCACCACAGACCCACACTACAGATCTACACCACAGATCCACACCACAGAACCCACACTACAGATCCGCACCACGGATCCACACCACAGATCCACATTACAGATCCGCACGACAGATACACACCACAGATCTACACCACAGATCCACACCACAGATCCACACCACAGACCCACACTACAGATCCACACCGCAGATCCACACCACAGATCCACACCACAGATCCACACCATAGATCCACACGACAGATCCGCACCACAGATCCGCGCCACAGATCCGCGCCACAGATCCACAACACAGATCCACAACACAGATCCACACCACAGATCCACAACACAGATCAACACCACAGATCTACACCACAGATCCACACCACAGATCCACAACACAGAACCACACCACAGAACCACACCACAGATCCACACCGCAGATCCACAACACAGATCCACACTATAGATCCACACCATAGATCCACACCACAGATCCACACCACAGATCCGCACCACAGATCCACAATACAGATCCACACCATAGATCCACAACACAGATCCACAGTACAGATCCACACCACAGATCCACACCATAGATCCACACCACAGATCCACTCCACAGATCCACACTACAGATCCACATCACGTGCACACACTACAGATCCACACCGCTGATCCACACTCCAGATTCACACCACAGATCCACACCACGGATATACACCACGGATACACACCAGAGATACGCACCACGGATTCATAGCAGAGACCCTTATCACATATTTATACCGTAGATGACATGCGACACCACAGATCCACACCACAGATCCACACCGAAACCTCAAAGGTTCGTTGTTTGCTAAGAGTCCACTTTCTCATTAAAATTCTCTGAGACTAGTTCAGGAATTTGGAGCTGGTCCTGCCAACAGACAAACAAACAACCAAAGCAACAAACAAACAAACAGATGTGACTGAGGACGTAGCCTGGCTGATGGAGTCACACGGACACATGAATATCTTCTGAATGATCTCCAGAACCCAAAAGCCTTGTGAGACCAGACAGAGGCCTCATTTTTATCTTCTATACGATGACGCCTGGGGCCGAGACTTTATTGGTCTATTCCACACGTGCACTCTAAGGGGCAACAGCTGATCTGGTTCCTTGACTTAACACTAAAAACAACATTGAAGTTTCTCTACTTCAAAGAGGATAATCTATACTGAAGAAAAATAAACACTTCAAGTGTTGATTCATTGCTTCTCATAAGCAATAATAAACTACTGCTAGTACTAACTTTAGGATCCATATACCTTCGAATGAGACTATAAACCGATGTTCCGTGTGTGAATGTACACATAACATCTTGCACACACGTAAAATTCCATCGCCAACTTTCGGAAGAAGGCCAATTTGGCCGTTGGTATGGATGACACGTTACGCATTGCATGCACCCTGCGTGAGAAATGGAAAGAATGAAGGAAGTAAGGAAACTGAGTGATGACTGGATGACACAGGAAACGACTGAATGAAGCGCCAGCTGGCAGCTCTTCAGTCAGCACTACCCAGGTAGGCAGCCCGTTGTGTAAACGAGTGTGGGCTGTAAAGCGCTTAGAGCTTGGTCTCTAGCCGAGGAAAGGCGCTATATAAGTATTCATAATAATAACAATAATAATGTACCAACACTTAGGAACTGCCCCTAGTGCTAATTGCAGGATGTCTAGTACCAGAAATAAGCCCTTCTAGCTGAGAGTTTGATCTTTAGTGAGGAACAGTACGATCATTCCAACAGCGGTGTAATCTTTGGTGGTTTCAACAGTGTGAACTTTAATAAACAGCAGTGAACTACCTCTACGCTACCATTATTGTCTTTTGGTCGACAAGGTTGACAAGTCTCTTTCGAAGATATTTTCTTTCTTATCCTCTCTTACTTTATCTTATCTTTAGCGCCAAGAGTGTGATCTCTACTAACAACGATAAACAATAGCGAACATCTAGCTATAACTGTATGGCATTTACATACTGAACAAAACTACCATTTACACTAACAGTATGATCTGTAATTAAAAAACAAACAAAACAAACAGCGCTGACAGACCACTGATAATGCTGACATCTTGTCGTTCAGACCAAGCTTACATTACACACCACTGATAATGCTGACGTCACGACCACTGATAATGCTGACGTGTCTTGTTCAGACCAAGCTTACATTACACACCACTGATAATGCTGACGTCACGACCACTGATAATGCTGACGTGTCTTGTTCAGACCAAGCTTACATTACACACCACTGATAATGCTGACGTCACGACCACTGATAATGCTGACGTGTCTTGTTCAGACCAAGCTTACATTACACACTACTGATAATGCTGACGTGTCTTGTTCAGACCAAGCTTACATTACACACCACTGATAATGCTGACGTGTCTTGTTCAGACCAAGACGTTACGACCACTGATAATGCTGACGTGTCTTGTCGTTCAGACCAAGACGTCACGACCACTGATAATGCTGACGTTTCCTGTCGTTAAGACCAAGACGTCACGACCACTGATAATGCTGACGTGTCTTGTCGTTCAGACCAAGACGTCACGACCACTGATAATGCTGACATCTTGTCGTTCAGACCAAGACGTTACGACCACTGATAATGCTGACGTGTCTTGTTCAGACCAAGACGTCACGACCACTGATAATGCTGACGTGTCTTGTCGTTCAGACCAAGACGTCACGACCACTGATAATGCTGACGTGTCTTGTTCAGACCAAGACGTTACGACCACTGATAATGCAGACGTTTCCTGTTGTTGAGACCAAGACGTTTCGACCAAAATAATGCAGACGTTTCCTGTCGTTAAGACCAAGACGTTTCCTTTATTGATAATGCTGACGTGTCTTGTCGTTCAGACCAAGACGTCACGACCACTGATAATGCAGACGTTTCCTGTCGTTAAGACCAAGACGTTTCGACCAAAATAATGCAGACGTTTCCTGTCGTTCAGACCAAGACGTTACGACCACTGATAATGCTGATAATGCAGACGTTTCCTGTCGTTAAGACCAAGACGTTTCCTTTACTGATAACGCTGTCGAGTCTTGTCGTTCAGGCCAAGACGTTACGGGAGAGTCAAGGTATCCCCAACACGAGGCAGATGCGCCGCAAAGCTAAGGAACAGCAGGAGAGCAAGGAGCGCATGCGCCGTCACGTGTTTCCGGGCCACTGCAGGACGACGTACGCCATGAAGAAGTTCCTGTCCCGGGAGGTGGAGGACCTGGTGGAGGCCGGGCGACCCGAGAACCGCCGCAAGACCCGCAACAAGCTGATGAAGCACCACACCGACCTGCCCAACTTCGTGGACCGCGTCCGCTCCACCACGGCCATCCTCAGAGATTTCAGGCAGTACCAGAGCAGTCATGACGCCCAAGAGGACCTCTCTGTGTAACCAGTCTCACCTACTATGCCTGCAAGTCAATATCAGAAGAGCACGCGCTTTTGTGAAGGTTTCCACAAGCTGTAGCTGACCAGAGCTGTGAAGGTAACGAAAAGAACGAATCAGTGTAGAGTCCTGGCTGTTTAAATGTCCATTCTGTCAGGGTCAGAACAGAGTGTACAGGTATCCGCATGAAACCACACAAGCGTTTGTGTGAAGTCTGAACTGCAGCTTTCATAAACCAGAAATAAAGGCAAGGGTTTGAGGTGAAGTCTTTGCGCGCATGTTTCGAGCTATCAGGTAAATCACAACTTGTTTTTTTTTTTCCACATCTGCACTTTAGATATAATATCAGCATACTGAAGACAGCTTGAATTCAGATCGCTGGATTCAAATATAGAACAGAAATCAGAAAAAAGAACACGATGACTTTATTCTTATTGTAAGGCAGTGGCGTGGACTTAAAGTGTAATACGGCAATCGGAATAAAGTACACAATATAAATAGAAAGTTCTGGACCTTCGATGTTGTAAAGCGGTTAGAACAGAGATCAAAATGTTAAACGAAATTTCTGGACCTCATTTATCGTCTAGCAGTCAGAGTTAAGAATGTAATGCAGGTAAAAGGTTCACGACACCACATAAATCAGAGCGGTAAGAACAAAAAGATGATGCGAATGTATAGTTCGTGACTTTAACTAAACCAGAACAGTGCGAATAAAAACATAATATGAATGTAAGGGTAAGGACATCAAAGGAACTAAAGCAGTAAGAATGACAACACGATGTAGGTCTATAGTTCATGACATCAAACGAAGCGGAGCAGTCAGAATAAAACCACAGTGTGAATGTGCGGTGGAGGAATTCAGTTACAGCAAAGGAGACAGCACGAAAATCAAAACAATGTACAGGTGAAGTTCCGGATTCACCTTCAGCAGAACAGTCAGGAGACTGAAGTGTCATGGATATGTCCTGGACCTCATGAGGTACCACTGCCTCCAGACTCACCCCAGCACGTGGCACTGCACAACCCTGAGATCCTACCACAGTGCCAGGGGATCGGAGTGCACAGGAAGCATCGGTGTCCAGTCTGCACCGGTCAGGCCAGGAACTGGACAAGGCGTTGGTCAGCACCAACAGCGCGAAAGAACAGGTGGAACGTGAAGGCTGCCACATCAGTCACTACCACGTCTGTGAAAGGAAACAACACACTGACTCATAAGAGAAGTGTGTGTGTGTGTGTGTGTGTGTGTGTGTGTGTGTGTGTGCGCGCGCGCGCGCGCGCGCGCGTGTGTGTGTGTGTGTGTGTGAGAGAGAGAGAGAGTGAGAGAGAGAGAGAGAGAGAGAAGTCCAGGAGGGGTGTGGGGTAGAGGGCACGGTCAATGGGATAGGAAGGGGAGGGGGTTAGCCTCAAATGTATGAGTCTGTTTTTCTACGCCTACACAGAGATAATATTACACAACAGATGTCATCAAATGTTCTGCTCACTCGTAACTGATGTTTGTCTATGTCGACTCCGTGAAGGACTACCGACCTTTATGACGATTTTACCAATGGAACACACTGTTGAACAGAGTTGAATGTGTACATAGTCTGATCAGAAATGGCAGGGACAGGGGTACAGAAGTGAAGGGCACGGGTAGAGTTGCACTATGTCCTCGCTCATTAACTAACCCCCACCATCATTATTGCACAAGGATAACCAACCAACGTCAGCAATCCCTTTGAAATGAATCAATGGTTGCTGCAACCAAAATACACCATGTAATGACGTCAGGCCCAAACACATCGTTTCCCCTGGAACAATAGACAACGGAGACAGATGAAACTGAAACTGAAACTTACACTGAGCTGCTGCCGTGGCCTACGACACGGGAGACAGTCAAGGTCCTCCAACGTGCTGGCTCCATTTGAGGCCTCAACTTCCACTGACTACCCAGAGTTCCCCCCCCCCCCCCCCCCCCCTGTCTGCTTCAACTTCCACTGACCAGTTAGAGTTACCTCCCCTGTTGTCTGCTTCAACTTCTACTGACCAGTCAGTTACCTCCCCTATTGTCTGCTTCAACTTCCACTGACCAGTCAGAGTTACCTTCCCTATTGTCTGCTTCAACTTCCACTGACCAATCAGAGTTACCTCCCCAGTGTTTGCTTCAACCTCCACTGACCAGTACAGTCAGAGTTCCCTCCCCTATTGTCTGCTTCAACTCTCATTGACCAGTCAGTGCTACCTCCCCTATTGTCTGCTTCAACTTCCACCTACCTGAGTTACCTCCCCTATTGTCTGCTTCAACTTCCACTGACCAGTCAGTGTTACCTCCCCTATTGTCTGCTTCAACCTCCACTGACCTGATTTACCTCCCCTATTGTCTGCTTCAACTTCCACTGACCAGTAAAAGTTACCTTCCCTATTGTCTGCTTCAACCTCCACTGACCAGCGAGAGTTACCTCCCCTATTGTTTGCTTCAACTTCCACTGACCAGTCAGAGTTACCTCCCCTATTGTCTGCTTCAACTTCCACTGACCAGTAAGAGTTACCTCCCCTATTGTCTGCTTCAACTTCCACTGACCAGTAAGTGTTACCTCCCCTATTGTCTGCTAAATTGAGGTTATTTGTATTTGCTTCTGTCCGTCTGTGTGTTTGTCTTTTGATCTCCCTTGCATCTTTGGGTGGATCCTCAAGCGTAGGCTCAAAGGTTGTCCCCTACATTTTATACTATTTGCATAATGTCTTTAGTTTTTCAGCAACTTTTTTCCTCCCCACACTTTCGTTTGGTTTCATTTACTACTCTTCGCTGGCTGCTTTGGGGGTGCTATTGGATTCTTTTTTGCACCCTTGATAGTGAGAACACCACAGTATTATGGACTGTGGTGTGTGTCTATTTGACGCCAGGAGCGCAGACACAACCAGCCGTGCCTCCCTGATGAGTTCCGACCCAGCGGACGAAAGGCCTCGGAGCAGGCAATACAAATATATCTGCCTTCAAAAGAGATTACGATGGTTCCCTTATGCAGCTAGTGAAGAGTTTTCATATCTGTAACATATTTTCTGAATTTCATGTTCCCAGTTTCTCCATCTTCAAACTCCCCCCCCCCCCCCCCCCCCCCCCCCCCTCTTTAAGTCCAAATCTTTGCCAAGTCATTACGATGAAGACAGTTCAGTTGTTGGCCTGCGCTTGTTTTTCCCCCACTATTAGATTGTTCGTCTATGTATTTGTCTGACTTTATTCAAGTTTAAAAGGCTGTGCCAGTCTTGAATAAAAGTTACTCTGTGTTAGGTTTTCTTATGGGAGCAAAAAATACCCCACTTGTTTACTGTTTTTCCACTGACAGGTCAGAGTTCCCTCCCCTATTGTCTGCTTCAACTTCCACTGACCTGAGTTACCTCCCCTATTGTCTGCTTCAACTTCCACTGACCAGTAAGAGTTACCTCCCCAATTGTCTGCTTCAACTTCCACTGACCAGTCAGAGTTCCCTCCCCTATTGTCTGCTTCAACTTCCACTGACCAGTCAGAGTTCCCTCCCCTATTGTCTGCTTCAACCTCCACTGACCAGAGTTCTCTCCCCTGTTGTCTGCTTCAACTTCCACTGACCAGTCAGAGTTACCTCCCCTTTTGTCTGCTTCAAGTTTCACTGACCAGAGTTACCTCCCCTATTGTCTGTTTCAACCTCCATTGACCAGTCAGAGTTACCTCCCCACTGTCTGCCGCCGACTCATCTTGGATCACCCTCGCTGCCTGTGGCCTGCTGGTGCCCATCCTAACAGCTAGGATTTCAGGCCCTGTCGTGGGAAGCCTCAAGATATATCTGAACCGGCAGTCATCCTCTGCGGTTGGTGGCTAACATGGGGAGGTTTTGAGATGTGTCCTTGACCTCTTTGCTGGACACCAAGTCATTGAAAGTGATTACCAGGGTATGACGTCAGCATCTGGTACCCAGGGCTGGCAGATGTGCTCCTGGCTTTGTGTGTGTGTGTGTGTGTGTGTGTGTGTGTGTGTGGCCAGGTCAGCAACGTGGACGTCACGTTTGAACTGTGAACAAGTCACGTCAAGCAGTAGAGATACTCAGTCTGCGTTATGCAGTAGGTCACAGCACTAGCTCCTCTGTGTCTTAGAGACCAGCATGACCTGTGAAGAGTTGCATATCGGTGTGTAGCTTGCCGTGGGTATAGCCACTGACCTGTGTCAGTTTGAATGTTTATAATCTGTTTTCAATCAAGAATATTGGCAAGCATTTTAAACACCAATATACTGGTAACCACTGATGCTTGCAGTATTTGTAAACCAATTATCTCTGTATATCAGTAACCGACGATCTGCATTGATTTGTCTATTCGCAACCCATGTCTCTCAAGGCATTGTCATCAACCATATAAAAGTATCTGTTGACCTGAGTGGGTTTGCATAATAGTGGTAATGAAAGGCTTAGGATTACTAGCCACTGGCCACCGGAGAGATTAGCTCTTTAAAATACACAAACCAGCGGCAACGTGTTGATACATTATACTCTGGTCAGCTAGGACCACTGCACACTCGCGCAATGCCGCGCAGGTGGTGTTTGTAGATCTGCATCACGACAGGCAATGAACTGTGCCAGCATGTTGGCAGATCGGGTCTGTGGGCATTCCCAACAGTGAGACATATACCCCTGGTCATGTTTTGCTGACCCTAATGGCCAGAGCATGCTGTAAACGTTGGGGGTGTTTCCACTGTACAGACTGAACTGAGTGGGTGGGGTGGGGGTGCGGGTGAGGTGGAGGT
>CM065734.1:61723649-61731149 GCA_033310375.1 Conus canariensis
TTTCAATTCACTAACATCCCCACACCAGCAACTGGTGAAATCCATCGTTTTCATGCTCCAACTCCGAACATTTAAACTGCTTCTGCATTCTCTGCATTGGCTGCAAGTCTTAGGCAGGATGCACTACAAACATTTCACCCTCTCCTTTACCGTCATACCCGGTTCTGCACCCCAGTATCTATGTGGATGAGTTCACATCTACAAACAATCCTGTCAGCTTCGCTCTTCTTCTAATGCTCGTTGTCTGCGATTGCCTACAATTAAAACAAAGACCCAAGAAGAAAGGCTTTTTTTCATCTCCCAAGATTCAGATACGTGTAACACATTATCTCTGTCTTGCAGACACCCAGTTTCTCTGGCTAAATTCAGTAAATGTTAAAAAAAAATTATTTCTTACGCCACGAGAGCTGGTATGATCACATACAGAGTGTGTACGGATAGGTGTCAGACTGTGTATTATGTGTTTGTCACTGTATATAAATTATGAAGCTTGAGCCGATGAATGTGAACAAGTCATAATGTAATATTGTGGAGCTTAATGACCAGGGATGTAGAAGGGGCCAGATATTAATGTCCAATAGTACCGTTGTTACCATTTTTGTATAAGTACGAGAACTGCACTTCTCACAGTCGACCTGCAGAGGGAAAGCAATGCTTACGAGAATAGACTCTGTATCTCCTAACATGAGGCACAGTTAAAGGACTGTGTCACATCCTCCCTGTACATCCTACACATGTAGCACAGGGTAAAGGACTATGTCACACTGTCAGCCCTACCTATACTGGTACTCAAGAACATCCCTCACAGACAGCAGCTACAGGCTTGTGTGCTGCATGTATCTCTGACCAAGACCAACATACAGCGACTATACCTGTTACACGCATGTTTGCCGCATGTATCTCTAACCCAAGACCATCCTGCAGGTTCATATCTGTTGCACGCTTGTGTGCTGCATGTATCTCTGACAAGACCAACATACAGCGTCTATATCTGTTGCACGCTTATGTGCTGCATGTATCCCTTACCATGATCATCATACATTGTCCATACCTGTTGCACGCATGTGTGCTGCATGTATCTCTGACCAAGACTATCCCACAGGTTCCTATCTATTGCAGGCGTGTGCGCTGCATGAATCTCTAACCCCAAACATCATACAGGGTAAATACCTGCTACAGGCATGTCTACTACATGGTTTTTTTTGTTTGTTTGTTTTTGTTTTTTAAACAAGTGGGGTAACTTTTGCTCCCATAAGAAAACCTAACACAGAGTAACTTTTATTCTGCACCCTTGGTGGTGAGAACACCACGGTATTATGGACTGTGGTGTGTCTCTATTTGACGCCAGGAGCGCAGACACAACCAGCCGTGTCTCCCTGATGAGTTCCGATCCAGCGGACGAAAGGCCTCGGAGCAGGCAATACAAATATATCTGCCTTCAAAAGGGATTACGATGGTTCCCTTATGCAGCTAGTGAAGAGTTTTCATATATGTAACATATTTTCTTAATTTCATGTTCCCAGTTTCTCCATCTTCAACCCCCCCCTCCCCCCCCCCCCCCCCCACACACACACACACACACCCACCCTCCTTAAGTCCAAATCTTTGACAAGTCATTACTATGAAGACAGCTGAGTTGTTGGTCTGTGCTTGTTTTTTCCCCAACTTTTATATTGTTCGTCTATGTATCTGTCTAACTTTATTCAAGTTTAAAAGGCTGTGCCAGTCTTGAATAAAAGTTACTCTGTGTTAGGTTTTCTTATGGGAGCAAAAGTTACCCCACTTGTTTATTGTTTACTGTTCCCTGCCTCATTTCATTTCCAATTTCGTTTCGATTAAATCGAGGTTATTTGTATTTGTTTCTGACCGTCTGTGTGTTTGTCTTTTGATCTCCTTTGCATCCTTGGGTGGATCCTCAAGCGTAGGCTCAAAGATTGTCCCCTATATTTTATACTATTTGCATAATGTCTTTAGTTTTTCAGCAACTTTTTTCCTCCCCACACTTTCGCTTGGTTTCCTTTACTACCCTTCACTGGCTGCTTTGGGGATGCTATTGGATTCTTTTCTGCACCCTTGGTTGTGAAAACACCACGATATTATGGACTGTGGTGTGTCTCTATTTGACGCCAGGAGCGCAGACACAACCAGCCGTGTCTCCCTGATGAGTTCCGATCCAGCGGACGAAAGGCCTCGGAGCAGGCAATACAAATATATCTGCCTTCAAAAGGGATTACGATGGTTCCCTTATGCAGCTAGCGAAGAGTTTTCATATCTGTAATATATTTTTTTAATTTTATGTTCCCAGTTTCTCCATCTTCAACCCCCCCCCCCCCCACACACACACACACACACACCCACCCTCCTTAAGTCCAAATCTTTGACAAGTAATTACTATGAAGACAGTAGAGTTGTTGGTCTGTGCTTGTTTTTTCCCCCACTATTAGATTGTTCGTCTAGTATTTGTCTGACTTTATTCAAGTTTAAAAGGCTGTGCCAGTCTTGAATAAAAGTTACTCTGTGTTAGGTTTTCTTATGGGAGCAAAAGTTACCCCACTTGTTTATTGTTTACTGTTCCCTGCCTCATTTCATTTCCAATTTTGTTTTTTGTTTTTGTTTTATTTTTTGTTGTCCCATCTTCTGTGCCATCTCAGTGGCATTGCACACACGCCGCTCATTCCGAGACCCCGTTCAGAGCTACAGCCCAGTCAGTCCTGCCGCGGCCCCGGCCCCGGCAATCCACAGGAAGCAGTCAATATCAAGTCGTCAAGAGGCAACCCACCGGAGGAGACACTGCACTGCTGCCGAGTCACTTCGGTGGTGTTCAGTGGCGCCTGTTCTAATCCAACATATGCAGAACACCACCTACTAAGCCCCCACTGACGACAATAACTGCTTAGTCGCAGAGCCGGCATGAGTGAGCTCTATCTCCGGAGCGCGCCACCACGTCCGTCCAGTGACAGCCCCCATGGACTCGCCGATACCTGTGACGCCGACAGAACTAAACCAAGGCCACAGATGTAGAGAGGACACCTAAACTGAGGTCACCATGGGAGCAGGGCATGAAGGGCCACAGAATTTGAGACTTTTTTATGGTAATCGATAAGAATGAGGATGATTAAGATGATGCTACGGATTTTCATTCTGGTCTGAGACTCCATGACAGGGCTGTACTCTACGCTTCCTTTTGATAATATATCTCAGCGTCAACCAGGCCCGAGAGATACAGACACCTGCAGTGTTGGTTAGGAAATTTGAGCAACACTCTCAGAGACGCATCCATTAAGTGGATGAAACTCGACTGTGTGGTCCCAGTCTTCCCAACTGAGCCCGTAGCAAACTCAACTCTGTGAAGGAGCCGGTCGGAGCAGACCACTTCTTAACCACTTCTTCACGGCGGCTAGTTACTACATGTTTCTTGATCCAAGACCATTCTACAGGGTACCTGTTGCAGGCATGTCTGCTACATGTATCTTGATCCAAGACCATTCTACAGGGTAAAGACCTGTTGCAGGCATGTCTACTACATGTATCTTGATCCAAGACCATTATACAGGATACATACTTGTTGCAGGCATGTCTACTACATGTATCTTGATCCAAGACCATTCTACAGGGTAATGACCTGTTGCAGGCAGGTGTGCTGCCGTATATCCCTGTCCATGACCATCCTACAGGGTAGAGACCTGTTGCAGGCATGTGTGCAGCATGTATCCCTGCTCAAGACCATCGAACAGCCTCTGAAGGGGGACTATTCTAGAGGAAGAACAGAGACGTAATGATCAGAATGGTGTTCCAATCTTTGGGCGTCGCCAAAGTGATCCTAATCCACTGTATTTGTTTGTCCTTTGCTCAGACATCCTAGTGTGCAAAAGTTTGGAAGACATAGATAGAAACGAAATTTACCTATCAGAGTGTATTCTATAAAATGAACCAGTCTGCTGATGATAATACATATCTGGCAAATGAAGACAGAAGATCACACAAAGAGTTGGCTTCGTTTGTTTTTTCGTAACACTGAAACAATATGAGAGTATCTCGGTGTTAAAACTCACTTATGCGTTGAATGTTTAGGACAAAAAAGAGCAGTCTCAATAACAAACCGTGAGTGAATAACAAGAATAACAAAAATAAACAGAAATCTAGAACTGTGGCTTACCAATGATCTATATAAGAGGGGGGAAGCACACACACACACACACACACACACACCACACACACACACACACACACACACACACACACACACTCTCTCTCTCTCTCTCTCTCTCTCTCTCTCTCTCTCTCTCTCTCTCTCTCTCTCTCTCTGAAAGTTAATATGTTTATGGATACTCCCGGACGGGAAACTGCCAATTACTGACAGACAAACAACGACGATGAACTACCAAGTACTGACAGACTAACAACAATGGTAAACTACCAAGTATTGACAGACAAACAACGATAATGAACTACCAAGTATTGACAGACAAACAACGATAATGAACTACCAAGTATTGACAGACAAACAACGATAATGAACTAGCAAGTACTGACAGACTAACAACAATGGTAAACTACCAAGTATTGACAGACAAACAACGATAATGAACTACCAAGTACTGACATACAAACAACGATAATGAACTATCAAGTACTGACAGACTAACAACAATAACGAACTATCAAGTACTGACATACAAACAACGATAATGAACTAGCAAGTACTGACAGACTAACAACGATGGGGAACTACCAAGTACTGACCCACTAACAATGATGCTGAAATACTACCAAGCATTCACATACTAACAACGATGGTGAACTACCAAGTACTGACAGACTAACAACGATGCTGAAATACGAGCAAGCACTGACAGACTAACAAGGATGGTGAATCACCAAGTACTGACAGACTAACAAGGATAGTGAATCACCAAGCACTGACAGACTAACAAGGATGGTGAATCACCAAGCACTGACAGACCAACAAGGATGGTGAATCACCAAGCACTGACAGACCAACAAGGATGGTGAATCACCAAGCACTGACAGACAACAAGGATGGTGAATCACCAAGCACTGACAGACCAACAAGGATGGTGAATCACCAAGCACTGACAGACCAACAAGGATGGTGAATCCAAGCACTGACAGACCAACAAGGATGGTGAATCACCAAGCACTGACAGACTAACAAGGATGGTGAATCACCAAGCACTGACAGACCAACAAGGATGGTGAATCACCAAGCACTGACAGACCAACAAGGATGGTGAATCACCAAGCACTGACAGACCAACAAGGATGGTGAATCACCAAGCACTGACAGACAACAAGGATGGTGAATCACCAAGCACTGACAGACCAACAAGGATGGTGAATCACCAAGCACTGACAGACCAACAAGGATGGTGAATCACCAAGCACTGACAGACCAACAAGGATGGTGAATCACCAAGCACTGACAGACCAACAAGGATGGTGAATCACCAAGCACTGACAGACAACAAGGATGGTGAATCACCAAGCACTGACAGACCAACAAGGATGGTGAATCCAAGCACTGACAGACCAACAAGGATGGTGAAGTGCCAAGCACTGACAGACCAACAAGGATGGTGAATCACCAAGCACTGACAGACCAACAAGGATGGTGAATCACCAAGCACTGACAGACCAACAAGGATGGTGAAGTGCCAAGCACTGACAGACCAACAAGGATGGTGAATCATCCAAGCACTGACAGACCAACAAGGATGGTGAATCACAGCACTGACAGACCAACAAGGATGGTGAATCACCAAGCACTGACAGACTAACAAGGATGGTGAATCACCAAGCACTGACAGACCAACAAGGATGGTGAAGTGCCAAGCACTGACAGACCAACAAGGATGGTGAGTCACCAAGCACTGACAGACCAACAAGGATGGTGAATCACCAAGCACTGACAGACTAACAAGGATGGTGAATCACCAAGCACTGACAGACTAACAAGGATGGTGAATCACCAAGCACTGACAGACCAACAAGGATGGTGAATCACCAAGCACTGACAGACCAACAAGGATGGTGAATCACCAAGCACTGACAGACCAACAAGGATGGTGAATCACCAAGCACTGACAGACCAACAAGGATGGTGAATCCAAGCACTGACAGACCAACAAGGATGGTGAAGAGCCAAGCACTGACAGACCAACAAGGATGGTGAAGTGCCAAGCACTGACAGACCAACAAGGATGGTGAATCACCAAGCACTGACACGACCAACAAGGATGGTGAATCACCAAGCACTGACAGACAACAAGGATGGTGAATCCCAAGCACTGACAGACCAACAAGGATGGTGAGTGCCAAGCACTGACAGACCAACAAGGATGGTGAAGGCCAGCACTGACAGACCAACAAGGATGGTGAAGTGCCAAGCACTGACAGACCAACAAGGATGGTGAATCACCAAGCACTGACAGACCAACAAGGATGGTGAATCACCAAGCACTGACAGACCAACAAGGATGGTGAATCCCAAGCACTGACAGACAACAAGGATGGTGAAGTGCCAAGCACTGACAGACCAACAAGGATGGTGAATCCAAGCACTGACAGACCAACAAGATGGTGAATCACAAGCACTGACAGACCAACAAGGATGGTGAATCCCAAGCACTGACAGACCAACAAGGATGGTGAATCACCAAGCACTGACAGACCAACAAGGATGGTGAAGTGCCAAGCACTGACAGACCAACAAGGATGGTGAAGTCCAAGCACTGACAGACCAACAAGGATGGTGAATGCCAAGCACTGACAGACCAACAAGGATGGTGAATCACCAAGCACTGACAGACCAACAAGGATGGTGAATCCAGCTGACAGACCACAAGCATGTGAATACAGCACTGACAGACCAACAAGGATGGTGAAGTCAGCCAAGACAACAATTGAAGAAGCAGACAGACCAAGGATGGTGAATCACCAAGCACTGACAGACCAACAAGGATGGTGAAGAGCAAGCACTGACAGACCAACAAGGATGGTGAAGTGCCAAGCACTGACAGACCAACAAGGATGGTGAATCACCAAGCACTGACAGACCAACAAGGATGGTGAATCACCAAGCACTGACAGACAACAAGGATGGTGATCCAAGCATGAAGACAACAAGGATGGTGAAGTGCCAAGCACTGACAGACCAACAAGGATGGTGAATCAAGCATGACAGACCAACAAGGATGGAATCACAAGCACTGACAGACCAACAAGGATGGTGACCCAAGCACAAGCCACATGTGCAGACACAAGGAGAGCGCATGACGCCAACAAGGATGGTGAAGTGCCAAGCACTGACAGACCAACAAGGATGGTGAATACCAAGCACTGACAGACCAACAAGGATGGTGAATCACAAGCACTGACAGACCAACAAGGATGGTGAATCACCAAGCACTGACAGACCAACAAGGATGGTGAATCACCAAGCACTGACAGACCAACAAGGATGGTGAAGTGCCAAGCACT
>CM065734.1:61736149-61748649 GCA_033310375.1 Conus canariensis
ATAAATTTTATTCTAAGATCACTCAGAGCAGGACAGCAAAACAAAAAATGTATTTCATCTTCTCTTGCTCTGTTACAAAGTCGACTGTCAAGTGCGTGAAACCTCTCACAAAAGGCATTAAACGCTTAGAGGCAAAAGGGGCGTTGTACATAGTATACAAATAGGTAATAGAACCATTAACAAGTATGCCTTACCCATCGCACACGGTCGAACTGTGTCAAGGAGGACGAAGCGGTCAGGTAACAGATGGCACCTAAGGTAGTAAGGAGTTCGGACCTGCCCGACAGCGAAAGGGGAGAGGAACATAACCACTAGGACCTCGGTGCACCAAGTGAGTGCTAAATACTCAGTCAGCTGAGGTTCTTTTGTAAACAGTCAGTGAAGAGCAGGAGTCTTGGACTCGTTCGGATGGTATTGCCGTGGGTCACTGGGTTGGTTCTATTGTCAGGCTGGTTGAACGCGCGTGGATGTTGTTATCGTAGCCCTCTTTAAGATAATTACTGTGTTAAAGTGGCCTCCGAAGTCGGCGGGAATTTTCGATGTCCATCTGGTGCCAAGTGTTTGTTTGCTAATCAATCAGGTAGGGATGTGTGTAAATGCAGATGTGTGGAGAATGTAGCGAATGGAGAATTCACAGCACTTGTGAACTAGGGGTTTGAGAAGCAGCATGGACAAAGGCATGGCCCGAAGGGGAATCCTTTGTTTCCATTCCTATATAAAGTGAGGGAGAACAACGAGAAGGAGAAGAACACCACAAGAGAGAGAGAAGGGAGAGGAGAGAGAGAGCGAAGAGAGAAGGGTGGGCAGGACAGAGAACGGGTCGAGAGAAACGTGGTCTGGGAGATAGAAGAGACAGCAAAGTCTTAGGGAAAGACAAGCTGGAAGAGAAGAAAAACTAAGTTTGAAGCCCAGAGGTGGGTGAAGACAGACAAACTGAAATTGAACCCAGAGGTGGGTGAAAGAGACGAAGAAGAAGAGTTCTACGTCGAGATCCCAGAGACGACCACGAAGACCCAGTCCTGAAACCTGGAGCCAGTCAACCAAGGGCCTCACCATCAAGCAGTGCTGAAGAAGAAGTGAAGAGACTTTCAAGAACTGTGGTGTGGTGTGAAAGCGTGGTTGTGTGTGTGAAAACCTGGCCAGGTAAGAAGTCATTTTTATTATAACCCGGGATTAGGAAGTATTGATCTTTTATGTGTTGATTTGTTCATTTTGTGTAACTGGATTTTTCATGTTTGATTATAGTAGCATAGAAATTGTATTTCTTGTGCTCAGTCGTGTTAGGAGAGAAACGAATGCGTGACATCCCATTTCCAGAGAGAGGTGCATGTTTGGTGGGCACATGAGTGTGCATATGCGTGTATGAGTGCAAAGATAACCTTGGTGTGTTAAGCCTGACCAATAATACATCAACTTAGTGCACTTAAGCAATACCATCACGATTTCCCCCGTCCTGGACAAAGTGGCGAGCCTGCCAGGATTGCATGGCCCAAATTAGTCTCAGGCGGGAAACAAAGTGAGTACTAGAGTAGTACTGGGGCGAAGCGTCCACTAAAGGCAATTTTAATTAGCTCTTCTAATTATTTCCTTTGGTTCTTTGAGTGTTGAGTATTGACTTGTGTGTAGGGTGGTTGTATTAATCAAAGGTCGTTCAGAGAAACGAAGAACGAGGTTCTAGTCTTAACTCTCACAGAAGCTGTGGTTTAAGATTAAGGCTCCTTTGTGTTAGGAACATTACCACTGGTTGGTGTACTCGTAACGTTTAGTAGATAAACTGTTTACTGACTTTTTCCGGGTCTATAAGCGTAACTGTTTTAGTGGTGCTAAAACATATCAGAAAAAAAAATGGCTGAAGAAAGTTTTACCCCCATAGAAAAACTAGTAAGTTTGGGGAAAGAAATGGGATATACTGGAGATGAACTGCGTAAGTTCATAGAGACTCAGAAGACTGAGAGAGATGAGATAAAGGATGAAGTATTGTACCGAACTTTCACTCACATGAGTTCGGGGAAAACGAAGAAGCAGGTTGTCGTTCCTAGGCAGCGCAGAAAGACGGTGATGTCCGAAAATCATGTGACGTCAGCCTCGGGCCATCTCGGTAGAAAGGCCACACAAAAGGTTGTGACGCGGGAGTACTACTGGCCCGGTATCCTAGGTGATATCGGGCGTTTCTGTTCACATTGCAACACATGTCGCGGGGAACGACAACGTGGGTTAGAGAGTGAAGAAAGAGTTACGGGACCGTAGACCAAATTAAAATGGTCGGGCGAAAAGTCAGGTATTGGGTGCGTGTGTCATTCGCAGTGTCGTGTATGCGTGATGTGGCTGGTTGCGGGCCACGTGTATGAAGAGAAAGGGAGAGAATTTCCGTAGAAACATAATGTTTATCTATATATGGACACACTACTTAGAGCTGGTGGAGATTTCACATTGTGTTGATATTTGCTTGGTTTTTAGTGTGTATGTGTTGATTTTTCTCTAATTTTGTTGCAAAATAAATCTTGCGTGTGTTCTCTGGTGTAAGGAGGCTTATGAGAGGCCTAGAATAGAGTTGGTTTAAATGAGAGAATTGTGAGAGTTTCAGCTCCTTGAATGTGTTTTAGCCAATGCAGGGCATTGTCTTGAAGTGGGGGGAATTTGTCAAGTGCGTGAAACCTCTCACAAAAGGCATTAAACGCTTAGAGGCAAAAGGGGCGTTGTACATAGTATACAAATAGGTAATAGAACCATTAACAAGTATGCCTTACCCATCGCACACGGTCGAACTGTGTCAAGGAGGACGAAGCGGTCAGGTAACAGATGGCACCTAAGGTAGTAAGGAGTTCGGACCTGCCCGACAGCGAAAGGGGAGAGGAACATAACCACTAGGACCTCGGTGCACCAAGTGAGTGCTAAATACTCAGTCAGCTGAGGTTCTTTTGTAAACAGTCAGTGAAGAGCAGGAGTCTTGGACTCGTTCGGATGGTATTGCCGTGGGTCACTGGGTTGGTTCTATTGTCAGGCTGGTTGAACGCGCGTGGATGTTGTTATCGTAGCCCTCTTTAAGATAATTACTGTGTTAAAGTGGCCTCCGAAGTCGGCGGGAATTTTCGATGTCCATCTGGTGCCAAGTGTTTGTTTGCTAATCAATCAGGTAGGGATGTGTGTAAATGCAGATGTGTGGAGAATGTAGCGAATGGAGAATTCACAGCACTTGTGAACTAGGGGTTTGAGAAGCAGCATGGACAAAGGCATGGCCCGAAGGGGAATCCTTTGTTTCCATTCCTATATAAAGTGAGGGAGAACAACGAGAAGGAGAAGAACACCACAAGAGAGAGAGAAGGGAGAGGAGAGAGAGAGCGAAGAGAGAAGGGTGGGCAGGACAGAGAACGGGTCGAGAGAAACGTGGTCTGGGAGATAGAAGAGACAGCAAAGTCTTAGGGAAAGACAAGCTGGAAGAGAAGAAAAACTAAGTTTGAAGCCCAGAGGTGGGTGAAGACAGACAAACTGAAATTGAACCCAGAGGTGGGTGAAAGAGACGAAGAAGAAGAGTTCTACGTCGAGATCCCAGAGACGACCACGAAGACCCAGTCCTGAAACCTGGAGCCAGTCAACCAAGGGCCTCACCATCAAGCAGTGCTGAAGAAGAAGTGAAGAGACTTTCAAGAACTGTGGTGTGGTGTGAAAGCGTGGTTGTGTGTGTGAAAACCTGGCCAGGTAAGAAGTCATTTTTATTATAACCCGGGATTAGGAAGTATTGATCTTTTATGTGTTGATTTGTTCATTTTGTGTAACTGGATTTTTCATGTTTGATTATAGTAGCATAGAAATTGTATTTCTTGTGCTCAGTCGTGTTAGGAGAGAAACGAATGCGTGACATCCCATTTCCAGAGAGAGGTGCATGTTTGGTGGGCACATGAGTGTGCATATGCGTGTATGAGTGCAAAGATAACCTTGGTGTGTTAAGCCTGACCAATAATACATCAACTTAGTGCACTTAAGCAATACCATCACGATTTCCCCCGTCCTGGACATCGACACATCTGTTCATTTTCAGCAACATTTCTATACCTGAGGCGATGGCATGCGATATCAGACACGCCAAATCTAAATTTTGTCAGTGCACATTTGATAAATCTATTCATTTTTATCCCAATGTAAGGTTCTAAGCTATATGTCGATTTAAAGAGTTTATACTGAGCAAATCTATCGCTATTATACATATGGTCATGCCAGTCCTGCCACCTGCAATCTATAATCCTCTGTTTAAAACAATTCAGAAATTCTGATATATTTTCTACACCTTGGTTATCCCAAACAAAACCATATCCATATGAATTCAAACACAGTCGAACATGGGAAGCCCATGTTCTTTTACCGTTATCATCTAAACTCAACAGTACCCTGTAACCTTTAAAGGGTATCCTATTGTCATTCATTCTTGTTAACTTGAGCCAATATTTTATACATTTCAAATAGGAATTTAAATAAATTGGATATCGTCCAAGTTCACCATAAACCAGATCATTGGGCGTTCTACTGTCTACATTCAAAAAGCGCTTCAGCGCATACAGGTGAACTTTTTCAATTAAGGCACCTTTGTCAAAAGCCCATACTTCTGCACCATATTGTAAAATTGGCTGTACCTGTGAATCAAACAATTTTGTAAAAACACTGAACGAGTTACACTCTAACTTGTACAAAATATGAAAAATACTATTGACCGCCTTCTTGGCTCTATTGACTATATCTTGACAAGCAAAACCAAAACTAAGTTTCGTTGTAAAATAAATACCAAGGTATTTGTAAGCATTAATCACATGTATTCTCTCACCTCCATAGGTCCATTTTTCAGTGCGGGCTAAATATCCTCCTTTACGAAATACAACAATATTGGTCTTATTCATATTAACATTTAGTTCTAGTCTACCTGCTGCAGAATACAAATTATTTAGTTGTCTCTGGAGACCAACCACTGATACTGAAATTAAAATAATATCATCGGCAAAAAGCAGCACAAACAATTCTAAAAGATCAAAAGTTACTCCATGACGGCCATTTTCAATTATTTCTAAGGCTAACTCATTAATAAATAAGGAAAATAAAATCGGACTACAGACATCTCCTTGTTTAACCCCACTTGTACACTTGATGAATTCCGATAATTTTGCGCCTGATCGTATTTTTGCCTTTACCTCACAATACATACTCTTTATTGTGCTGTACAACTTACCCCTGATTCCAGTTTTTAACAAAACAGGCCATAACAATTTTCGAGAAATGGAATCAAAAGCCTTTTCAAAATCCACAAAGGCAACATATAACTTCTGATTCTTTACGAGTTGTTTTTGAACAGCAGCAAGCAGGGTAAATATATGATCAATTGTAGAATAACCTCTTTTAAACCCCGCCTGATGCTCTCCAGTTATATTGTGTTGAATTACCCATTCATACAATCTACTATTAATAACCGAGCTGTAAAGTTTGCTACAAATATTGCATAATGAAATACCTCTATAATTATTTACATTGTTAACATCACCCTTCTTGAACAGGGGTACAATTATAGATTCTTTCCAGCTGTCAGGGTAAGCGCCACTATCGAAGAGGAAGTTAAACAACTTCACTAAGAAATTCAAGACGGACTCGCCAGAATATTTAAAAAATTCACCAATTAAACCATCAGGGCCAGCAGATTTTCCATTTTTCAATTTCCTGATTGCGAGCAACACTTCTTCTCGAGATATTGCTCTTTCGTACGGAAATTCCTCCTCCTCATATTCGTGAACTATGTTCTCTGTAATATTATTTTCTTCATTTTTCTCCAACAAGCTTCTAAAATGATCGAACCATTCAGTTACAGAGATATTTGACAATTGAAATCTTTTCCTTGCAATCTTGTGTACAGTTTCCCAAAATTCCTGTTGACTCTTCACAGAATTAATCAATACATTTAGCAATGAATCATTGTGTTCTTTCTTTTTCCTTTTATTTAGATTTTTATATTCACGTCTTGCAACACAGAACGCGACTCGATCATCTTTATCCAAAGTTATACAAAAATTTCTCCACAAACTAAGCATTTTACGTTTTGATGTTTTACAGTCCTTATCATACCAACTATCATCACTAGGAATACTTTTATTTAAAACTGCCTTTTTCTTCTGTCTGTCTGTCTGTCTGTCTGTCTGTCTCTCTCTCTCTCTCTCTCTCTCTCTCTCTCTCTCACTGATTACAGTGAGAGAGAGAGAGAGAGAGAGACAGACAGACAGACAGACAGACAGACAGACAGACAGAGACAGAGAAGAGAGAGCTTTGTGACTACTGTCAGGGTCCTGTGACCATTTCATTGTCGTCTACCGAAGCGTTCTACATCCACTGAAGATTCAAACAACAGGAGATGGGATTCTTCGTCGTGACACTGGCCATCAGGCAGAGAGGTCAGGGCTACGACAGGATTCAAGCTGTTACCATGCTGTCTGTATGGAACAGTTCCCCACTGTTACCATGCTGTCTATGGAACAGTTCCCTGCTGTTACCATGCTGTCTGTATGGACCAGTTCCCTGCTGTTACCATGCTGTCTGTATGAACAGTTCCCCACTGTTACCATGCTGTCTGTATGGAACAGTTCCCTGCTGTTACCATGCTGTCTGTATGGAACAGTTCCCTGCTGTTACCATGCTGTCTGTATGGAACAGTTCCCCACTGTTACCATGCTGTCTGTATGGAACAGTTCCCCACTGTTACCATGCTGTCTGTATGGAACAGTTCCCCACTGTTACCATGCTGTCTGTATGGAACAGTTCCCTGCTGTTACCATGCTGTCTGTATGGAACAGTTCCCTGCTGTTACCATGCTGTCTGTATGGAACAGTTCCCCACTGTTACCATGCTGTCTGTATGGAACAGTTCCCCACTGTTACCATGCTGTCTGTATGGAACAGTTCCCCACTGTTACCATGCTGTCTGTATGGAACAGTTCCCTGCTGTTACCATGCTGTCTGTATGGAACAGTTCCCTGCTGTTACCATGCTGTCTGTATGGAACAGTTCCCCACTGTTACCATGCTGTCTGTATGGAACAGTTCCCCACTGTTACCATGCTGTCTGTATGGAACAGTTCCCCACTGTTACCATGCTGTCTGTATGGACAGTTCCCTGCTGTTACCATGCTGTCTGTATGGAACAGTTCCCTGCTGTTACCATGCTGTCTGTATGGAACAGTTCCCCACTGTTACCATGCTGTCTGTATGGAACAGTTCCCTGCTGTTACCATGCTGTCTGTATGGAACAGTTCCCTGCTGTTACCATGCTGTCTGTATGGAACAGTTCCCTGCTGTTACCATGCTGTCTGTATGGAACAGTTCCCTGCTGTTACCATGCTGTCTGTATGGAACAGTTCCCCACTGTTACCATGCTGTCTGTATGGAACAGTTCCCCACTGTTACCATACTGTCTGTATGGACAGTTCCCCACTGTTACCATGCTGTCTGTATGGAACAGTTCCCTGCTGTTACCATGCTGTCTGTATGGACAGTTCCCCACTGTTACCATGCTGTCTGTATGGAACAGTTCCCTGCTGTTACAATGCTGTCTGTATGGACAGTTCCCCACTGTTACCATCCTGTCTGTATGGAACAGTTCCCCACTGTTACCATGCTGTCTGTATGGAACAGTTCCCTGCTGTTACCATGCTGTCTGTATGGAACAGTTCCCCACTGTTACCATGCTGTCTGTATGGAACAGTTCCCCACTGTTACTATGCTGTCTGTATGGACAGTTCCCCACTGTTACCATGCTGTCTGTATGGAACAGTTCCCCACTGTTACCATGCTGTCTGTATGGAACAGTTCCCCACTGTTACCATGCTGTCTGTATGGACAGTTCCCCACTGTTACCATGCTGTCTGTATGGAACAGTTCCCCACTGTTACCATGCTGTCTGTATGGAACAGTTCCCTGCTGTTACCATGCTGTCTGTATGAACAGTTCCCTGCTGTTACCATGCTGTCTGTATGGAACAGTTCCCTGCTGTTACCATGCTGTCTGTATGAACAGTTCCCCACTGTTACCATGCTGTCTGTATGGAACAGTTCCCTGCTGTTACCATGCTGTCTGTATGGAACAGTTCCCCACTGTTACCATGCTGTCTGTATGGAACAGTTCCCCACTGTTACCATGCTGTCTGTATGGAACAGTTCCCTGCTGTTACCATGCTGTCTGTATGGAACAGTTCCCCACTGTTACCATGCTGTCTGTATGGAACAGTTCCCCACTGTTACCATGCTGTCTGTATGGAACAGTTCCCCACTGTTACCATGCTGTCTGTATGGAACAGTTCCCTGCTGTTACCATGCTGTCTGTATGGAACAGTTCCCTGCTGTTACCATGCTGTCTGTATGGAACAGTTCCCTGCTGTTACCATGCTGTCTGTATGGACAGTTCCCCACTGTTACCATGCTGTCTGTATGGAACAGTTCCCTGCTGTTACAATGCTGTCTGTATGGACAGTTCCCCACTGTTACCATGCTGTCTGTATGGAACAGTTCCCCACTGTTACCATGCTGTCTGTATGGAACAGTTCCCTGCTGTTACCATGCTGTCTGTATGGAACAGTTCCCCACTGTTACCATGCTGTCTGTATGGAACAGTTCCCCACTGTTACTATGCTGTCTGTATGGACAGTTCCCCACTGTTACCATGCTGTCTGTATGGAACAGTTCCCCACTGTTACCATGCTGTCTGTATGGAACAGTTCCCCACTGTTACCATGCTGTCTGTATGGACAGTTCCCCACTGTTACCATGCTGTCTGTATGGAACAGTTCCCCACTGTTACCATGCTGTCTGTATGGAACAGTTCCCTGCTGTTACCATGCTGTCTGTATGAACAGTTCCCTGCTGTTACCATGCTGTCTGTATGGAACAGTTCCCTGCTGTTACCATGCTGTCTGTATGAACAGTTCCCCACTGTTTACCATGCTGTCTGTATGGAACAGTTCCCTGCTGTTACCATGCTGTCTGTATGGAACAGTTCCCCACTGTTACCATGCTGTCTGTATGGAACAGTTCCCCACTGTTACCATGCTGTCTGTATGGAACAGTTCCCTGCTGTTACCATGCTGTCTGTATGGAACAGTTCCCCACTGTTACCATGCTGTCTGTATGGAACAGTTCCCCACTGTTACCATGCTGTCTGTATGGAACAGTTCCCCACTGTTACCATGCTGTCTGTATGGAACAGTTCCCCCTGTTACCATGCTGTCGTATGGACAGTTCCCTGCTGTTACCATGCTGTCTGTATGGAACAGTTCCCCACTGTTACCATGCTGTCTGTATGGAACAGTTCCCCACTGTTACCATGCTGTCTGTATGGAACAGTTCCCCACTGTTACCATGCTGTCTGTATGGACAGTTCCCTGCTGTTACCATGCGTCTGTATGGAACAGTTCCCGCTGTTACCATGCTGTCTGTATGGAACAGTTCCCCACTGTTACCATGCTGTCTGTATGGAACAGTTCCCTGCTGTTACCATGCTGTCTGTATGGAACAGTTCCCGCTGTTACCATGCTGTCTGTATGGAACAGTTCCCTGCTGTTACCATGCGTCTGTATGGAACAGTTCCCTGCTGTTACCATGCTGTCTGTATGGAACAGTTCCCCACTGTTACCATGCTGTCTGTATGACAGTTCCCCACTGTTACCATACTGTCTGTATGGACAGTTCCCCACTGTTACCATGCTGTCTGTATGGAACAGTCCCTGCTGTTACCATGCTGTCTGTATGGACAGTTCCCCACTGTTACCATGCTGTCTGTATGGAACAGTTCCCTGCTGTTACCATGCTGTCTGTAGGACAGTTCCCCACTGTTACCATGCTGTCTGTATGGAACAGTTCCCCACTGTTACCATGCTGTCTGTATGGAACAGTTCCCTCTGTTACCATGCTGTCTGTATGGAACAGTTCCCCACTGTTACCATGCTGTCTGTAGGAACAGTTCCCCCTGTTACAGCTGTCTGTATGGACAGTTCCCCACTGTTACCATGCTGTCTGTATGGAACAGTTCCCCACTGTTACCATGCTGTCTGTATGGAACAGTTCCCCACTGTTACATGCTGTCTGTATGGACAGTTCCCCACTGTTACCATGCTGTCTGTATGGAACAGTCCCCACTGTTACCATGCTGTCTGTATGGACAGTTCCCGCTGTTACCATGCTGTCTGTATGAACAGTTCCCGCTGTTACCATGCTGTCTGTATGAACAGTTCCCTGCTGTTACCATCTGTCTGTATGACAGTTCCCACTGTTACCATGCTGTCTGTATGGAACAGTTCCCTGCTGTTACCATGCTGTCTGTATGGAACAGTTCCCCACTGTTACCATGCTGTCTGTATGGAACAGTTCCCCTGTTACCATGCTGTCTGTATGGAACAGTTCCCTGCTGTTACCATGCTGTCTGTATGGAACAGTTCCCCACTGTTACCATGCTGTCTGTATGGAACATTCCCCACTGTTACCATGCTGTCTGTATGGAACAGTTCCCCACTGTTACCATGCTGTCTGTATGGAACAGTTTCCCTGCTGTTACCATGCTGTCTGTATGACAGTTCCCCTTTACCATGCTGTCTGTAGGAACAGTTCCCTGCTGTTACCATGCTGTCTGTATGGACAGTTCCCCACTGTTACCATGCTGTCTGTATGGAACAGTTCCCCGCTGTTACCATGCTGTCTGTATGGAACAGTTCCCCACTGTTACCATGCTGTCTGTATGGAACAGTTCCCCACTGTTACCATGCTGTCTGTATGGAACAGTTCCCACTGTTACCATGCTGTCTGTATGGAACAGTTCCCTGCTGTTACCATGCTGTCTGTATGGAACAGTTCCCCACTGTTACATGCTGTCTGAGGACAGTCCCCTGTTACCATGCTGTCTGTATGAACAGTTCCCTGCTGTTACCATGCTGTCTGTATGGAACAGTTCCCCACTGTTACCATGCTGTCTGTATGGAACAGTTCCCACTGTTACCATGCTGTCTGTATGGAACAGTTCCCCACCCTGTATCCATGTACCATGCTGTCTGTATGGAACAGTTCCCTGCTGTTACCATGCTGTCTGTATGAACAGTTCCCACTGTTACCATGCTGTCTGTATGGAACAGTTCCCTGCTGTTACCATGCTGTCTGTATGGAACAGTTCCCCACTGTTACCATGCTGTCTGTATGGAACAGTTCCCGCTGTTACCATGCTGTCTGTATGGAACAGTTCCCCACTGTTACCATGCTGTCTGTATGGAACAGTTCCCCACTGTTACCATGCTGTCTGTATGGAACAGTTCCCTGCTGTTACCAGCTGTCTGTATGGAACAGTTCCCCACTGTTACCATGCTGTCTGTATGGAACAGTTCCCCACTGTTACCATGCTGTCTGTATGGACAGTTCCCCCTGTTACCATGCTGTCTGTATGGAACAGTTCCCCTGTTACCATGCTGTCTGTATGGAACAGTTCCCTGCTGTTACAATGCGTCTGTATGGAACAGTTCCGCTGTTACCATGCTGTCTGTATGGACAGTTCCCCACTGTTACCATGCGTCTGTATGGAACAGTTCCCGCACTGTGAAAAGCTGCGTATGGAACAGTCCGAACTTGTTGACCAATGCAGTCCGTACTGAGAACGTACCCCACTGTACTAGCTGTCATGTATGTCAGTCAGACCCCACTGTACTGTTCTGTTGAACAGATACCAATGGGTACCATGCGTTGTATGGACCAGTCCCCAGTACATGCTGTGATGGAACAGTCCACTGACTTACCATGCTGTCTGTATGGACGTTCCCTGCTGTTACCATGCGTCTTAGGAACAGTTCCCCATGTTACCACTGTCTGTATGGAAACAGTCCCACTGTTACATGCGTCTGAAGGACACTCCCCACTGTTACCATGCTGTCTGTATGAACGTTCCCACTGTTACCATGCTGTCTGTATGGAACAGTTCCCTGCTGTTACCATGCTGTCTGTATGGAACAGTTCCCCACTGTTACCATGCTGTCTGTATGGAACAGTTCCCCACTGTTACCATGCTGTCTGTATGGAACAGTTCCCCACTGTTACCATGCTGTCTGTATGGGACAGTTCCCTGCTGTTACCATGCTGTCTGTATGGAACAGTTCCCCACTGTTACCATGCTGTCTGTATGGACAGTTCCCCACTGTTACCATGCTGTCTGTATGGAACAATTCCCTGCTGTTACCATGCTGTCTGTATGGAACAGTTCCCCACTGTTACCATGCTGTCTGTATGAACAGTTCCCTGCTGTTACCATGCTGTCTGTATGGACAGTTCCCCGCTGTTACCATGCTGTCTGTATGGACAGTTCCCCACTGTTACCATGCTGTCTGTATGGAACAGTTCCCTTGCTTCTTTGGAAAAGGTCAACGCGAGGAAAGAAGCTTTAATGTTGAACTTTTGGAGGGATCAATGACCCTGTTGCCTTATGCCAGCCACGATAACGCTCATGAGCATAAAGT
>CM065734.1:61753649-61883649 GCA_033310375.1 Conus canariensis
TTGTTTGTACTGTCTTAAATATTAAATGTGATTTATTTTTTCGCCCGAAGAAGACCCAAGAGGTTGAAATGCATCGTGTCTTGTCATGTGCTTTGTTTGTCAATGTCATTGGCGGTAACTAACACCCTCTCTTTCTAAATTTTACATTAATAAGGGTTTTTTTTTCCTAATTATTATTAAAGATTTGCAGGCAAATTTACGATTATGTTAGATACAATAGTAGTATCGGTTAGACTGCTTAGTATAGTTTATCACAATTGAAGAGAAATAGCAGATGATAATGAAAGATGTTTCAGATCTTAGGAATTGTGCCTCAGAAGTCTACTTTTGGTGTGTATAAAATATATATATATATATATATATATATATATATATATGTACGTGGTCTTGTTTTAGTCGACGGGGTGCGCCAGTATTCAAAACATTTTCTTCAGTATTGTGGTGTCAGTGGGCAATGTTTAGGACGTTGTATAGCAGCACTCGGAAATCCTTGTCTGGCTTACGTAATTGATAATTGTCCTAGCGCTTGATAATTTCCGATGACATTTGCGGGATTATGATTGTGCCTGCTAGGAAATTAGGGTATCCGGGTTCAATTCTATTATTTTGTTTTGCTTGAGATGTGTTTGATGATTCTATTAAGCATGTTATTAGGTAATAGGCCATGAACTGTGACTGGTACTGGTCACTAACGGTCGGTTGTTCGTTAGAGTAAATATGATTTATGTTCCTACTGAATCATTGTCTTGGAGACTTCGGTAGGGGGCTGAAGTCGTAGGAATATAATTCGGACGGTATAATCACTGTTATGAAGGAACGGTTACAATTATGTTCGCGGCCATTGATGGAAATGGAAAGTCAGTGGAGTCGGTTTAAATTTGTGATGGAAAGTTTATGGTGAGAGAGAATTTTGATGTCAAGGTGGCTGATCGTATAAGTCAAGGTTTAAAATTCCAATCAGCTGTCGCACTTTGGGTTGTGACGTGTACATCTCAGGACTATATTTAATGAGTCAACATGAAATGCTAAAAAACATGAAAACACTCAGAGCCGTTTACTTAAGTGAAGCAGCAAATAACTTTATTCCTCTGTGGTAGTAAGACATTTCCTTTTTCACAGTTCCGGCGAGTTTCCTTACTTTCCCCTGCACAGCAAATCCGTGAGGGTCGGCCTCTCGGGTTGGGGGGTCGTGTTACCTCCACTTCCACTGTCATCCCTGCCCATTCCTCTGCCTGGAGTGGGGACGCACCTGGATCCGGCAGGGTGTGTTCCGGACTAGACGCCGACTCCGTCTTCTGCAGTCCCAGTGTTTACAGTTCCAACTTCGGTTCCATCCTTTCTTCGGGGTGGGCAAGTACCTCGAGGGCTCACTGCGGTATATCATCTGCGTGTGACTTGTGAGTGTAGTTGGTGCCTAGTAGGTAGGGGACCGGACTCTTCGATTCTTCCACTACTTTATTCCAGCTGCTGCGTCTCAAGCGCTTCAGTGCAGGTCTTGGGTTTTTCTTTGGTGGTACATTGATGTGAGGGCGTGGTGAATCAGAGACAGACTTTTACGTGGTGATATTGGAAAACACTTACTGTATTGCCGTGTTTTTTGTTGTTGAGGTTTTTCTTTGTGTGGGCATGTGTCGAGTGTCCGCCAGGGACTTTGAGTGAGATACTTAAAGTGCAGGATTGGGTTTCGGGTCACATGAACAATCTAAGTGCCCGTCTAATATCACTATGTAGATAGACGTTAAATTGAAGACAACAACAACAACAATCTAAGTGCTTTAAATGATATTTTGGGGATTGAGTTTGGGTGTAGGGATAGCCTGACACCAGTAGCGAAAAATTAGTATAAGGAATACAACTTAGAAGGAGGGTGTACGCTGAAGCATCGCGTGGGCATCTCGGGTTCGATGGAATATCAACCTGGTTTGATGTTTCAGCCCGGGATTACCAGGTCATGTAGTTCTTCACCCGTGTTCCTTCTGGTGTTGGCCTTCAGTGGGCTGAGGTGTTGTGTGGTGTGTGTGTGTGTGTGTGTGTGTGTGTGTGTGTGTGTGTGTGTGTGTGCCTCTTGAGGGAAGGGTCCCTACATGTGAATGTGCAGCACAGGCGTGCACAGGACTGCGTAAGGGGCCATGTGATGATGGTCGCGCATTGGTGGTATTAGTAGAGTTGGATTCCTTTTTGCTTTTTTTTCTTTTTTTTTTTCGTGTGGGGAAAACTGCGTGTGGGTGTTGGATATAAAGATCTTGGTGTTTTCATCTGCTATTCTGTTGAGACTGCGTGTGTGAATGCAAATAAAGCCGTCTGTTTGTGCACCATATTTCCCTTTGTCTGTGTGTTGTGTGGCGTTCGTATTCAGGTAGAAGGGGAAGGGGGTGGTTATAAAAGGGGGTTATATTTATACATATGTCCCTGTCTACTGTCTGATACAGTGACAGGCGTCGATCGTTTGTATGTGTGCAGTTACAGTGTGTGTGTGTGTGTGTGTGGTGTGTGTGTGTGTGTGTGCGTGTGTGTGTGTGTGTGTGTGTGCGTGTGTGTGTGTGCGTGTGTGTGTGGGTGTGTTGTTTGTGTGTGTGTGTGCGTTGTGTGTGTGTGTGTGTGTGTGCAGTTACAGTGTGTGTGCGTTCAGTGTGTGTGTGTGCAGTTACAGTGTGTGTGTGCAGTTACAGTTGTGTGTGTGTGCAGTTACAGTGTGTGTGTGCAGTTACAGTTGTGTTTGCAGTTACAGTGTGCATGTGTGGTTGTGTGTGTGCAGTTACAGTGTGTGGTGTGTGTGTGTGTGCAGGTTACAGTGTGTGTGTGTGCAGTTACTGTAACTGCACGTTGTAATCAATATGTATGATCAAATAAAATCGTGCATTTTTCTAAATGGTCAAAAATCAGAGTTCTTTGGCAGTTTTAGGGGAGTTCGTCAAGGAGAAAACCTTTCACCCTTATTGTTTTCATTATTTTTGAATGATCTACAACAGTTCCTTATTGACAATAACTGTTCTACTTTAGAATATGATTTAACGCAAGAGTTGAAACTTGAACAGTTTTTACATTGCTTGTATTGTTATATGCTGATGATACAATTTTATTGGCAAATTCTAAATCAGCTTTGCAAAAAGAACTTAATGCCTTGCATATATATTGCACGCAATGGCAGTTAGAAGTAAATCCAAAGAAAACAAAAATAGTTGTCTTTCATGGTCGAAATAGTATGCGTGAAATTTTTTTCTTTGGGAATGAAAAAATAGAGGTTCTTAATTCAATGAAATACTTAGGCATCGAGTTCAGCAGGACAGGTTCTTTTTACAAAGCAAAAAAAATGTGCTTATAATCAGGCTCTCAAGGCAATGTTTTCATTATTACAAACTGCAAGAAAACAGAAATTGTCAATTGATGTTTGCATACAATTATTTTATTCCATAGTTGTACCTGTGTTGTTGTATGGTTGTGAAATTTGGGGTTATGAAAATGTTGATATATTAGAAAAGTTATAGTTACGTTTTTTGACGTATCTATTTAGATTAAATAAAACTACAATGACTTCAATGATTTATGGTGAAACCGGAATCTATCCTTTATCTGTACTGATTAAAGTGAGAATGATAAGGTTCTGGGCTAACTTAGTTGTTCCTGATTCTAAGAAGTATTCAAAGTATATAATATCTTACATGAACTATATACAAAAGGAATTTTCGTTTCACCATGGCTTAGTTATGTTAAAAGCATTTTATTTGAAACTGGTTTGGTTGTGTTTGGGAATCTCATTCATTCACAAACAGAAGTAACTTATGTAAGTGTGTTAAAAAGGAGTTGCAAAATAATTATGCTCGTGATTGGCGCAGTTCTCTTGAAAACAGCAACAAGTGTGTATTCTATAAAAGTGTAAAGACTGTCTTTGGAAAAGAACATTATATTTCTACCTTACCAGATATTTATGTTATATCTTTATTTAAATTTAGATGTAGTAACCATAAATTGCAAATTGAAATTGGAAGACACCATAATGTTCCAAGAGAATTGCGTATTTGTCGTAACTGTGAAATGGGTGAAATTGGAGATGAATTTCATTGCATCATGGAATGTCCAAAATATAATGAACTTCGTGAAAAATTCATCCCTAAAAAATATCTAAAACCAAAGTCTGTTTTCAACTTTTGTAATTTATTTCAAAAAGGAAGACGCATTTGTTTGAATATTAGTATGTTTCTAAAAAATGGGAAGATTGTTTAATGAGATCATTACAGTTCACCAGAATTCAGCATTTCGCAACTATGTTCACACATTGTTCCGAGTGAGTTTCGTATTTCTCTTTGTTACATTTGTATCCTCCATGCCCCAACAGGGGTCAAAGGATTAAATTTGACAATTGAATTGTGTGTGTGTGTGTGTGTGTGTGTGGTGTGCTGTGTGTGTGTGTGTGTGTGTGTGTGTGTGTGTGTGTGTGTGTGTGTGTGTGTGTGTATGCAGTTACAGTATGTATGTATACATAAATATAAACCAGACAAATGTATCAAAGGTGACATCAACAAATCATACATGAAAGCCACATTTCTAATCACATTCCACCCACTCCGCCCACACCCGCCCACCCACCTCCACTCCTCCAAGCCATCGCTCACTCGGTGGGGGAAGACTTGACACCGCTGAATTATCAACTGCTTCGAAAGGCCAGTCAGCACTCGGCCACCCTTGCGGCTTGGTCATCAAACGGCAAAATCCTCTTAAAGGTGAAAATGGAAAAACTATGAAGATGGACATAAATATGAACACTGACGACGAACTAAGGCAATGAAATAGAAATGGTGTTAAAAGTACTTCAGACGTAACAGTGATCTTGTGTGTGTGGACTTTTTTTTCTGATTTTTCGGAACAGTTGTGAAAGTGAATTTTAACTCTGGGCTACCTTTGTATCTGTGATCTCACTGTGTGACTATTGGACTCCCCTGATACCACCCTCAGAAAGATTGTAAGTAAATTCTAATAATACAAAGGCGCGTGCGCGAGCTTGAACGTGCGTGTGCGCACACACACACATGTCATACATATGTATGCACATGCGCATGCGCGCGCCCGGGGCGCACGCACACGCACCTGCACACACGGGCACCACCACACACACACACACACACACACACACACACACACACACACACACACACACACACACACACACACACACACACACACACACATCTGTATATTGACCTTAGTTTAAAGAATAAGCACCTGCACACACGGGCACACGCACGTCTGTATATTGACCTTAGTTTAAAGGAAAAAGAAATCCATTCTTTACCCGTTTTGATTCTCTGATTTCCTGTGTCTGTGAAGTCCACCATCATACTGTAACAAATGTGTAAGTCTCTTTGTGATTTCCCCCCTGCTTTTCAATATATGCCCTCTCAGCAAGACATTTTTTTTTCTCATCTAGAGCCTAAGTTTTGCTCAACTATTGAATGTGGTGGAACAGGAATCATCAATGGAGAAAATAGTTTGTGCTTGAATGTGTGTTGAACTGTACACAATGGAGTCTGTAGGAAGGGAGAAATGTACATATACTTTTTATTCACAGTTGATTCTATGTAATGTAAGAACAGTGCTTTAATTTAAAATTGTTTGATTGCCATGACGTGTTATGACTGCTGGTAATATGTAAAACCTGTTTGTGGCTTAATGTGGGCCTATACTGTATGAGCTCCGTTTCTGTCCAGCCCACACGCGTGAGCGCGCGCGCGCACACACATACACAGTCAGAGGAACTGAAGAACGTGCGTGCCCGCACTCTTACTGATGCAATAGCACGACGCGGTTATACGCGTCGGAGTGTGTGTGTGTGTGTGTGTGTGTGTGTGTGTGTGTGTGTGTGTGTGTGTGTGTATTTGGTTTTTATTTTTATTTTCAATTTCATTACATGTGTTTTTAACATATAACACTACAGGCTAACTTTTGGATGCGAAACGAGTATGCATAAACTCATCTTATAATACAGTATGAAACCACAGATACACATGCTCAAACTGAGATGGATGTGCCGAATGCATAAACGCGCATACTACATACACCACGCAGGCAGATGCCACAGATAGCGCGTGCACGCCGGACACGCGAATGCTCCGTGCCGATGCGCAAACATCTCGCGCGCAACACACAAACCACACGGCAGGCCGCAATGCTCACATAGGGGCCATGCAACGCGCGGACACGCACGCACATGGCCAGTGCACGCAAGACGCACGAACGGCACTACGCGCGCACACACACGCACACATGGGCAAATGTGCACGCACATGCACGCACAGACACGGGCACATGAACGCGCGCACACGCACGCACACATGGGCAAATGTGAGCACGAGCACCACAGACACGGGCACATGAACGCGCGCACACGCACGCACACATGGGCAAATGTGCACGCACATGCACGCACAGACACGGGCACATGAACGCGCGCACACGCACGCACACATGGGCAAATGTGCACGCACAGCACACAGCGGCACATGAACGCGCGCACACGCACGCACACATGGGCAAATGTGCACGCACATGCACGCACAGACACGGGCACATGAACGCGCGCACACGCACGCACACATGGGCAAATGTGCACGCACATGCACGCACAGACACGGGCACATGAACGCGCGCACACGCACGCTCATGAATAGCGCCACAAAAAGAAAAGTGCGCGCATGCGTCGTACACCTTTTGTGATGATTTATGTACTTGGCAAAATGTATTTTGCGAAGCAGTTGTCATTATTTACTTGATGGCTTTTTCTCTCAAAAAGAACGTTTTCGTACTTTGAAGGCGATAATGTCATGTTTTTCTAGGACACTGGTCAGATCAATTTGGAACTGAACAACAGCATTTTTATATATCTCGTTTTTTATTTATGTTTGTTTTTACCCTTACCTTCTTTAAACGTGAAGGCATTTGTCACAGACATTTTGATTGGTATTGAAGTAATACGATCATTTCTCATTGGTGGGAACACACACGGGCCTCCTTCCGCCTCCCTCCCCCCCCCCACCCCCCTTATCTCTCTGTCTCTCTCTCTCCTCTCTCTCTCTCTCGCTCCCCCCCCCCCCCCCCAATTCTCATTACTCTATCTCCCCCTCTCTCTTTTCTCTGCTTCTTCATGCTCTTCTTCTTGTACTCTTCCTCCTTAACATTTTCTTATTCATCTTCCTTTCCTTCTTTTTCTTTCCCATCCTCCGATTCCTCTGCCGCCTCCACCTCCTCGCCCATCTTAGTTTTTGTGTACATACCACGGTTATGAGAAACAGTAGGCGGGTGGGGGATTAAACATAGTCAGATGAAACACAAGCAGGCCGACGGGGAAAGCTGGTCGTTGCAACTTTGTGAGCGACTACTAGTGGGATGCAGATACAATACGAGTTTGCGTGTTTGTAACTGCCACAAAGGATCCTCATCTCAAGATATAGTTATTTTATACGTGGAAGAGGAGAGGAGGAGGGGGAGGAGGAGGAGGAGAGAAGAAGAAGAAGAAGAAGAAGACGACGAGACGACCAAGCACTAAGGCAATGTACACTTGTGGAGTGATCTGTACAGGGACAAGACAGGGATATCTCTGAAGCCAGCCAGTGTCTCACCAATTGACGATTTCTCAAACAATACCTGTAAGACGCACATCCTTAGCTGTTATCTTCCTTTTCACCTCCAGTGAAACACACACACACACACACACACACACACACACACACACACACACACACTCACACACTCGCACTCACACACACTCACACACACTCACACACATTCACACACACACACTCACACACTCACACACTCACACACTCACACTCACACACTCACACACACACACATACACACACACACACACACACACACACACACACACACGCACACACACACACGCACATACACACACACACACGCGCGCGCGCGCACGCACGCACGCACGCACACACACACACACACACACACACACACACACACACACACACACACACACTCACATCTATAGACTCTGCACATTACAGACAGACAGACAGATGGACAGACTGACAGACAGACAGACTTGGACTTCGATAAACAGATCGATACATACAGAGACAGAGACAGTCAGACAGAGAGAGACAGAGACAGAAAGAAAGAGATATGCGCGCGCGCGCGCACGCACACACACACACAGATACACACACACACACACGCACGCACGCACGCACGCACGCACGCACACACACACGCGTGCGCGCGCGCGCACGCACGCAAGTACGCACACAGAAAACACACACACACACACACACACACACACACACACACACACACACACACACTCACTCACTCACTCACTCACTCACTCACTCACTCACTCACACACATACGCATATTCGGATTCACGCAAGCACGCACGGGCGCATGCAGGCACACACCGACGCGCACAAACACACATATCCACACCCATGCGCGTGCGCGCGCTCACGTGCACTTGCATGTTTGCCTGCTTACATGGGCACACACGCATACGTATAGCCAACATGTGTATGTGTTGTGTGTGTTCGTGGGGGCGTGCGCGGGCGCGCGCGTGTGCGTGTGTGTACGCGCGCGTGCATGTCTGTGTTTGAATGTGCTTGAGTGCATGCGACCGTCCTTGCGTGTGTGTGTATATGTATGTATTTGTGAGTGGTGTGTGTGTGTGTGCGTGAGTGTGTGTGGTGTGTGTGTATGTGTGTGTGTTCAATCGCCTATGTACATATGTACGTATGTGTGAAAGCGGACACGTGTGTTTGCGCACGCGCGTGTGTGAGTCTGTGTGTGTGTGTGTGGGGGGGGGGGGGGATTGTGAGGTCTGGTGCTGGACGTCCCGCTCACTAAGGAAAGTGAAGTGCAACTCGATCACCTCTCCTTTCCAGGTGTAGTATTGCCGCGGTGATGCTTAACACCACTGCAAATGGCCTATGCTGCATTACTGTGTCCATAACAACACCTACCCGCTGTTTTCGCTGAACAGACTGATCCCACATCGCCAACGAACACTTTCCTGAGAGCCAGTGTGGTTCAGAGCCAACTGGAGCACTACCGACATGGTATTTGTCCTCCGCCAGCTCCAGGAGAAGTGCCGCGAGCAGAACAAGGGACTCTTCATCACGTTTGTCGATCTCACTAAAGCTTTCGACACTGTGAGCAGGAAAGGTCTTTGGCAAATTCTGGAAAAACTGGGCTGTCCACCAAAATTCTTAAGCATGATCATCCAGCTGCATGAAGACCAAAACGGGCAGGTTAGACTCAACAGTGTCCTCTCGGAGCCATTCTCCATCTCAAACGGTGTCAAGCAGGGCTGTGTTCTAGCTCCGACACTCTTCAGCATCTTTTTTAGCATGATGCTCCAGCAGGCCCTTGGAGACCTTGAAGACGAAGACGGCGTCTACATCCGCTACCGCACTGATGGCAGCCTGTTCAACCTGCGGCGACTACAGGCCCACACAAAGACGCTGGAGCAACTGATCCAAGAGCTCCTTTTCGCAGACGATGCTGCCCTTAATGCTCATACAGAATTAGCTCCACAAAGGCTAACTTCCTGCTTTGCAGAGGCTGCACAGCTCTTTGGACTGGAAATTAGCCAGAAGAAGACAGAAGTCCTGCATCAGCCTGCACCCCGAACAGAGTTCCACTCTCCTCACATCACAGGTGGCCAGACAGAGCTGAACACAGTCCACCAGTTCAGCTATCTGGGGTGCACCATCTCTTCAGATGCCAAGCTTGATAAAGAAATTGACAACAGACTGGCCAAAGCAAACAGTGCATTCGGAAGACTCTACAAACGAGTGTGGAACAACCGGTATTTGAAGCAAAGCACCAAGATCAGCGTGTTTCGTGCAGTCGTACTGACCACACTCCTGTACGGCTCAGAGTCGTGGGTCCTTTACCGTCACCACCTGCGACTCCTTGAACGCTTCCAGCAGCGCTGCCTCCGCACAATTCTCAACATCCATTGGAGTGACTTTACCACCAACGTCGAAGTCCTCGAAAGAGCGGAGGTTTCAAGTATAGAGGCTCTACTGCTGAAGTCCCAACCGCGCTGGGCAGGACACGTCTCCAGGATGGAGGATCACCGCCTGCCAAAAATAGTCCTCTACGGAGAGTTGTCCACTGGCCATCGTGATAGAGGAGCGCCTAAAAAGCGCTACAAAGACAATCTAAAGAAAGGGCTCAGTACCTGTCACATCGACCACCGCCAGTGGTCAGACCTCGCTGCCGACCGTGGCGCCTGGAGAAGCACCATTCACAAGGCTGCATCCTCGTTTGAAGCCTCCCGCAGAGAAAGTCTCCGAGAAAAGAGACAAAGGAGGAAAGCACGTCAGGCTGCAGCAGCTCAAGAACCACCGGACCCGACGCTGACCTGTGGCCGCTGTGGCAGATCATGCCTGTCCTGCATAGGACTCATCAGCCATCAGCGCGCCTGCAACCGACGTGGACAACCCCCTCAATAATCTTCGTCTGCGAAGCCAAGCCAAGAAGAAGAAGAAGAAGGTGTGTGTGTGTGTGTGTGTGTGTGTGTGTGTGTGTGTGTGTGTGTGTGTGTGTGTGTGTTCGCGCGCATGCTCGTTTGATTACGTTTTGAAAACGATTGTTCAGAAGATAACAGTTATCTGTAATTACAAGAACAAATACAGCACGAGCTACCAGAACAGTAGCATTAACAACTACCAAAACAAGAACAACAAAAAGAAGAATAAGAACAACAACAAAACAGGAGCAACAACAACAGCAAGAACTACACAACACACACACACACACACACACTCTCTCTCTCTCTCTTCTCTCTCTCTCTCTCTCTCTCTCTCACACACACACACACACACACACACACACACACACACACACACACACACACACACACATCTATAGACTCTCCACATTACACACTTGCATCTCTTCACTGATGCACGCTCATCACAGCACTCACGTTTACAGTTTAAAGAAAACAAACTAGGGTCCTGGGAGATTTAAAGTCTTATCTGGTTGACGTCTACAGCTAAAACAAACCAGGGTCCTGGGAGATTTAAAGTCTTATCTGGTTGACGTCTACAGCTAAAACAAACCAGGGTCCTGGCAGATTTAAAGTCTTATCTGGTTGACGTCTACAGCTATTTGTGTCTGCCATTGGAAAGGCCCAGTCGGAGTGTACCCCATTCAGGAGTATTCAGTGATGGTCTTGAGATTATTCCTATATTTGTTTGGTTTTGTGGCATTTCTTGATCTTCCTGTAAGTCTGGATGTACAGCATTTCTTATCTTGATGCTGAGCTCTGAAATCTTGGTCTATGGTACAGTGGCTTTGATTATGCTTGCTGAGGTGATTTTTTAAATTTGTTATCACATCAGATTGGCCCAGCTGTAATCTAGTCGTTATCGTTGTCTTGCCTGCCAGTGTATCTACTCTCTCATATCCACACATATGACTATTATAATTATGATCACCACTCATTAGTTGTCTGTGTCTGTGTGTATGTGGTGTGTGTTTTTGTGTTTGTGTGCGTGTGCGTGTGTGTGAGTGTGTGTGTGTGCGTGTGCGTGTGTGGTAATGTTCATCTCACTTATGACAATGATTATCATCCATCAGTCATTGATCATTTCCTTTTTCCCCCAACCGGCATTATTATACTGATGCCACCACATTATTTCACTTCTGACAATGATCATCATCCTATAGTACTGAGGACTCTCTGCTGCCACGCTCTCCACGAGTTTCTTTCTACTGATGCATGGGTAAACCATTGACTTCCGGGAATAGGCCGGAGGACGTCCGGGAAAGACCGGAGGACACTGGGAAAGACCAGAACCAAGGGCTCTGTGGGCTGGCTCCCCACTTTGCCTTAAACATGTGGCTACTAAAAATAAAAGGAAAAGATGCTCCCAGGATTCACCGAAAGGGGGAGAGAATGATGAATCCATCGGTGCTCAACCAATCATGACTGCAAATCCCAAACGGACTATGAACATGGACCAAATGGAATATCCATGTGTCTGTGGAAAGCGTTTCGCTACCACCCGTGGCATGAAGATCCACAGAACAAAGATGGGATGTGTGAAGACTCATCTGAATGAGCAGCAGCGCACTGCATCAGCAGATAAGACGTCGGAAGACCAAGGCCAGGATTTAAACCACAGTGCCAAGGACATCCACGCTGTTGGTTCGGATGAGGAATTTGCACAGGCCCTCGATGCCAGGCGCCTGAAACTCAACCTGCCACGAGCAAACGAAACTGAAGATTGGGAGAAACTGGATGCAAAAATCGTCCAAAGATTCGATGCACTGATAGGGAAAAGCACCCTGGAACACAAACTAGCCACATATGGGGACATTGTGTATGCCACATGTAGAGACGCCTATGGAGCAAAACTACCCAAAGAGAAAACACCTCCAAAGAAATCCAGACGCCAAGAAAAGATGGACAAGATCAGGGTCCAAAAGAAAAACCTCAAGATGCAAATGAAGACCGCACTGCCAGCTGAAAAACAAGGCTTGGAAAAACTGTGGAAAGACCTGAAAGAAAAACACAGTGCCCTCAGCAAAGCGGAATCTGCGAGGAAGAGGAAGAGCAAAAAGAAGAAGACACAAGAGCGCTTCTTCAGAGACCCCTTCCAGTTTGCCAGAACACTGTTTGAGCAGCCAAAATCTGGGACCCTAAGTGTGGACAAAGGAGTTCTTGAGCAGCATCTGAGGAAAACATACTCTGACCCACAGAGCAAAGCACCACTCGACATTCAAGGTCTGGTGTGGCCAACCAACCCTGAGGAACAGTTCAATGGCAAGCCTCCAACGTTGGCGGAAATCAAGAAGGTGGTCGACAAAGCCAGAGCCAAATCATCACCAGGGCCAAACGGAATACCTTACCAGCTTTACAAGAAATGTCCCAAGGTGCTGGAGTGGCTCCACAGGCTGCTGCGATCGGCTTGGAGAAACCAGAAGATCAGCGGCCAGTGGATGACGGCAGATGGTGTGTACATCCCCAAAGAGCAAAACTCAAGTGACATTAGCCAGTTCAGGCCAATATCACTACTGAACGTCGAAGGGAAAATCTTCTTCTCTGTCATGGCAGCAAGGCTGACCAAGTACCTGATGGAAAACAAGTACTTGGATGTGTCAGTCCAGAAAGGTGGCATCCCAGGCGTGGCGGGCTGTGTAGAACACGCCACAATGATCTGGGACGCAATCCAAAAAGCAAAAACAGAAAAGAGAGACCTGGACGTAGTGTGGCTTGATCTGGCAAACGCATATGGATCTGTGCCCCATGAGATGATACAGTTGGCTCTTGAGATGTACCATGTGCCAAAGAACATCCGCGACATGCTCAAGAAGTACTTCAATGGCTTCTCAATGCGGTTCTCTACCAAGGAGTACACAACAGACTGGATCAACTTGGAAGTGGGTATTGCAATGGGCTGTGCAATTTCCCCAATACTGTTCGTGCTGGCAATGGAACTCATCTTGAAAGCAGCAACAAACAACGCGAGACAAACAGACCTTGGCGATGGATACAAGATGCCTCCTCTCAAGGCCTTCATGGATGACACTACAGTGATTTCATCCAGAGAAGACGAGACACGTCATGTGCTGGAGAGGCTGGACGACATAGTTGCCTCATCCAGAATGAAGTTCAAGCCAAAGAAATCACGGAGTCTCTCACTGAGGAAAGGAAAAGTGGCCGGATCTGTGGTCTTCAGTGTTGCCAACCAGGCCATTCCAACAGTCACAGAAGAACCAGTCAAGAGCCTTGGAAGATGGTATGATGATACGCTGAAAGACACACAAAGAGCAAAAGAAACCAAGCAGATGGCGGAGGAAGGCTTGGAGACCATTGACCAGTGTGGGCTCCCTGGCAAATACAAGGTCTGGTGTCTGCAGTTCATGCTGATACCAAAGCTGCTATGGCCTCTGATGATATACGACATCTGCACCAGCATAGTGGAGGCAATGGAAGCCAAAATCAACAAGTTCGAAAACCTGTTCACCGGCGGAGCAAGACGCACCGAGCCAGCGCTCCGACTAAATGGAGTGAACTTGCTTCTGCGTTGAATTCACAACTAAGAAAAATGTGCCTTACATTGTATTTCGTTTAATTTTTTGTTTCTCTCATTCTCAAAGAAAGGAGACTTTATATCGACTTTTCAGAATGGACGGATACTTTGTGTAAAAAAAGGGGAAGAAAAAAAAAAAAAAAAAGAAAAAAAAGGAGAAAAAAATGTGGTGTTTTCAGTGACGAGTGTTTTTTTGTGTGTGTGTGCCCTCCACCTTTCGCCAAATATTGGACGGTTTTTAAGGAACATCGATCTCCTGTGCGTTTAGTTATTTGCGTGTTTTCTCCCTCTCTTGTTCGTGGTCAATGCGAAAATGGCACCGAAGAAAACTCCGTCAAAACAACAGAAACGCACCAACAGACCTAGCAGCAGTCCAGGCCACAGTGAAGAAGGCGCCTCCGACTCCTTTGTCAGTCCACAGGTAGGACAGGTTTCAGTGGAAGGAAATGTGAGCAGGGAACGATCAACTAGTAAGAGAAGAAGGATTCTGGAGCAACAACAACAGAAAATCACAAACTTTACAGACCGTCAAGAAAGCAAAAATCAAAGTGAAGGGGACCAAGGGGATATCATAGTGGAGAAAGGTGATTCGAACATAACACTCGCAACTATTCTGACTAGAATGGAAAAAGGGATGGATGACAGCAGGAAGCAAAACGACCGACTAAATCTTCAACTTGAAAAAATTTTATCTGAATTATTTGATGTGAAAAAAGAAAATGACCTCTTGAAGACGAAAATAGATTTACTCCAAAAAAGCTACACAGACCTGAATGACGATGTTAGCCGGCTCCAAAAAGAACTCAAGCAGGAAAAAGAACTTCGCAACTCGCTTGAACAATACAGTCGGAAAGAAAATGTGAAAGTTATTAATCTGCCAGGAGATTCAGGACGAGAGACAGCCGAGGAGACAGAAGAAAAGTTGTAGATTTTTTAAAAAGAAAACTGGAACTGACATCGTTTCAACACAGCTACATCAGTGTTGCCCATCGAGTGGGCAAATACACCACCGGTAAAAACAGGCCTGTCATCGTACGTCTTGTAAACAGAAAAATAAAATCCGAAATTTTCAAAAAGAGGCGACTGCTAAAACAAAATAAGTGTAACATCTACGTAACGGAAGATTTGACCAAACTAAATGCACAGAGACTGTACGATATCAAACACCATCCAGCCGTCATGTCAGCTTGGTCATTCCAAGGAAAACTTTACTGTAAACTGATAGATCTCAAAATTATTCAAATTGAAAATGGGGACACGAGCAAGATTGATAGAGTGCTCCTCGAGACCAACAGAACAGCTGACCGAAGCCAAGTTTCTTCCCAACGAACAACCGGTGGGGGGTCGATTGGACACCGCAGACAACGGGAGGACAACCGGGCGGACAGGGCCAGCAGAAGGAGCAGTCACACACCAGTCCAGTCCAGGCTGCAGGTCCACAGCCCCCGACGGCGGCTACAGCAGACGGGTGACAAACGCCGCAGGGACAGGTCATCCGATGGATCGGGTGAGGCGTCATCCCCTCCAGGCCGTGCTCTGGGCAGTGTGCCAGAACAGCCCAGAGGTGATGGCAAAGATGGCCACGGGGACACAGCGTCGCCTGATCATCTGCTGCGAGAAGCCCGTCAAACTGCGGACTCCGTGCCAGAGACTTCTCCCGACGCTATGTCCGAAGCAGCTGCTTTGCAGACTGGTGAGGAATCCATCAGTGACATTGTGAGTGACGGTGTGGAGGTTTTCAACTCTCATCCTTCTTCCCCTCCTCCGTCCCAACAGTGACAGTGAAATGACAGTTCAACAGGTTCAGTGGGCGAAAAAACAAAAGGATATCTTACAAGTAGGCCGATGCAGTGATTCCAAAGTATGTACACGTGCTCGCGATGTGTTTATGTGTGTGTGTGTGTGTGTGTGTGTGTGTGTGTGTGTGTGTGTCTCTCTCTCTCTCTCTCTCTCTCGGTGTGTGTGTACATAAGGAGAGAGAGTGTGTGTGTGTGTTTCTCTCTCTCTCTGTGTGTGTGTGTGTGTGTGTGTGTGTGTGTGTGTGTGTGTGTCTCTCTCTCTCTCTCTCTCTCTCCTCTCTCTCTCTCTCTCTCTCTCTCTGTGTACATAAGGAGAGAGAGTGTGTGTGTGTGTTTCTCTCTCTCTCTCTCTCTCTCTCTCTCTCTCTCTCTCTCTCTCTCTGTGCTGAGGAGGGGGGGGGGGCGGGAGGCGGGGAGGGGAGTGTGAGGGAGGGAATGAGAATGAGCGAGAGGGTATGGAAGTAAATATTCATAAGGGAATTGATAAAGTATACATAGGTGCATGTGCATCTGGGGAGAAGGGAAGTGACCATTTGTGTGCGTGTGCGAGTGCATGTATGTGTATGTGTGCGTGTGTGTGCGCTCTCGCGCGCGCGCGTGCGCGCGTGTGGGCGTGCGGGCGTGTGTGTGTGTGTGTGTGCGCGCGCGCGCACGCGAGCGTGTAACTGTGAAACTGGATTAGAAGTAAATGTTGACTGTTTGAGTGCATAACAATGAACCATTTAGTATAGGTCATGAAATGATAGTCTGCTCCATGTGCTGGTGAAAATGTTTCCCATGGTTTTATGAGCACGTTTTTGATCCACTGTTCCTTACCAAGTAACAAAAAAGAAAAAAAAAATGTGAGGTGTACACACACATATGCACATGCAAATTTATATATGTGTATGTGTGTATGTCTAGGTCTATATGTATGCACGTGATTGGATGTGTGTTTGTCTATGATCAAGCATTAAGACAAAAGTCCAGAACAGGTGCTTGTCGGACATCTTGATATAATTCAAGACTTTGATGCATGAGCAAACACATATTGTAAGGGTAGGGGGGGGGGGGGGAGTGCGCGCGCGTGCGCGCGCGTGCGTGTGGGTGTGGGCGTGCGTGTGGGTGTGTGCGCGCGTGAGCATGTAACTGTGAAACTTTGTGAGAAGTAAATGTTGACTGTCTGATTGCATAACAATGAACCATTTAGTATAGGTCATGAAATGATAGTCTGCTCCATGTGCTGGTGAAAATGTTTCCCATGGTTTATGAGCACGTTTTTGATCCACTGTTCCTTACCCAGTAACAAAAAAGAAAAAAAAAAATGTGAGGTGTACACACACGTATGCACATGCATATTTATATATGTGTAAGTGTGTATATCTAGATCTATATGTATACACGTGATTGGATGTGTGTTTATCTATGATCATGTATTAAGAACAAAGTCCAGAACAGGTGCTTGTCAGACATCTTGATATAATTCAAGAATTTGATACATGAGCAAACATGTATTGTAAGGTGTGTGTGTGTGCGCGCGGGCGTGTGTGTGTGTGCAAGCACGTGCGCGCTCGCGACCGTGCGTGTGTTTGCGTGTGTGCTCTTGGTAGCGTTTGCGCACACTTATGTGGGTATGCAGAGGGGAAGGGAGGGGGGGGGGGCGGCAATGCGCGCGCGTACGTGCGAGTCTGTGTGAGGGGGGGGGGGAGTGAGAGGGTGTGTGTGTATGTGTGTGTGCTTATGTGTGTGTTTGTGTGTGTGTGTTTATGTGTGTGTGTGTGTGTGTGTGTGTGTGTGCGTGTGTGTGTGCGTGCATGTATGTGTGCGCGAGCGCACCCGAGTATTTGTGACATATTTTTGTACAATGGATCTTTTCGCCTCGTTGGTTTTGTTTGGTTTGGTTTTGCTGGTGAGGCCACATAACCTAAAAAAAAAGACTAGAAGTACGGCTGATGTATCATTCAGCAACACAAGAGCCCTATAATCATCAACGTTCAGCTGCTCCTGTGTATATGTCTTTTCTGCTCCCCTTTGGACTTGCAAGTCACTTTTTCCTCATGTTTGATAAACACTTGACCCTTTAAAACCTGTGGCAGAATGTCCTTCTCACACACTGAACTCTTGAAATCTACATTGTCTGTGTTGGATATCTGATGCAGTTGTACACTTTTAGATGGATTTTTTCCAGGTTCGGATTGGGAAAGATAATTGTTTCCTTTCAGCTTTACCTGAAGAGAAGATAATTTGCAGACTCCACAATCATTATGAAGCAAAAACTGTCGGACATCTTGATGCTTTTTTTTTCCCTTCCTTCTTTCCCTTCTTTCCCTCTTTCTTTCGTTTATCCCTTCGTTTCTTTGATGTGTGTGTGTGTGTGTGTGTGTGTGTGTGTGTGTGTGGTTCTTTCTTTCTTGCTTGCTTTTTTTTTTTTTTTTTTTTTTTTTTTTTTTTTTTTTCGGGGGGGGGGGGGTGGGGGGGGGAGGGGAGAGAGGGGGGGTGTTACGGTCCGTGAATGAGCTGTGTTAACCAGCCGGAGACGGCAAGTATGTATTTTACGGAACTGCCACGTTGTGAGTGTCTCAATTTTGTAAATTTGGTGCTGAGATAGTAAGGAAGAGTGGCCACCCTTTGTCCCCCCTTTTCCCCCCGTGACCCCCCCCCCCTCCCCCCCGGGGAAGGGAAGAGGAAAAGCCATAGAGGAGGTGGGGTGATGGGCCCTTACTACATTCCGGGAGATTCTCTGTCATCTACCCTTTCTCTCCCTGTCGTCGTTGCTATCTGGCTCCCGCCTCTCCCCCCCCCCTCTCCCTCTCTCTCTCTTATTTATTTGTTTATCATCATCATTACTATTATTGTGATCATAAACATTACTACCAGTGGGCCGGCTGCTACTGCTGCCACTATTACTACTACTGCTAGTGCTGCTGCCGCTGCTACTGCTGCTGCTGCTTCTTCTGCTGATACTACCACCACTACTACAACTACTGCAACTGCTGCTGCTGCTGCCACTACTACTGCTGCTGCTGCTGCTGCTGCTGTTACTTACTATTGCTGTTTTCGCTACTATCATGATTATCATCGGCAGTAGTTAGCGTTATCTGCGCAGATTCTCTAAACTGATTGATGTATTCTCAGTATACGGACCTATCAAACAGGTGTATTTTTCGCCTGGCAGATTTTTTTGCTCCAGTTTGTGGATGTTTAGAGAAGAGGAGGTGGTGGGTCGGTGGGCGGTGTGGTAGTGGTGGAGGGGGGTGTATTGCGGACGAGCGGGTGGGATGGGGGGAGGGGGGAGGGGAGGTATGCGGCATGAATTTGATGATGTTTGATGTTTTGATGATGTTCATTCAGAGAAAGGGGAAGGGCTTCCAGTTCGATAAATCTAATGTTGCTTTTTGTATGCTGTACTGTTTTATGCTCGCGGTTTGCGGGTTTGCTTTTGTGTGTGTGTGTGTGTGTGTGTGTGTGTGTGTGTGTGTGTGTGTGTGTGTGTGTATTCTTATGTTTTTTGGTTGTTGTTGTTTTTTTTTGGTCCGTTTTGGCACATAATATAGAACATTGTATATATTTGAATGTGAATTTTCAAGACTTGAATGGCAACGAACGGCGTTCAAGTGCAGACTTCAAGTGCTGAGTACACTTTTAACATTATAATTCTTGTTGTTATCATTGGTTTATTTAAGACTTTCTCCACGTTTTGTTTCTTATGTTATACGTATACAGCCCGTGTCGGTACATACATTAGCAATATCGACATCTCGCAAAGAATGTTGTCTGGTACAAAGATAGCAGGTATAGCTCATAGCCAAATGGACGGTATTAATTCACATCGGGGTAATTACGCAAGCCATGATTACGATGATTGTTCAAATGCATGCTGTTGTAAAGTATACTCCTTTTTGCTTGGCCCTTGTGACATTGAACTGGATTCCTGTTTGTTGCTTTTATTCCTCTTGTGGCACTTGATGGTTTTTTATTTAATGTTTTTGACTACAAGGAAAACACCATGGATTCAGTAGGTAACAAGGTAAACATGTTAACAATTTCATCATTAAACTGTCAAGGTCTAGGGAATTATCAGAAAAGAAGAGATATATTTCATTATTTAAGAAAAAAACAATACTCTATATACTGCCTACAAGATACTCATTTTGAAAAAGATACGGAAAAGTGCATTAAAGCGGAATGGGGGTATGACTGCTTTTTCTCCTCATACAGATCTAATGCTCGAGGAGTAGCAATACTATTTAACAATAATTTCGAATTCAAAATAAATAAGGTGGAAACAGATATGCAGGGTAACTTTATCATCATATCATTTACAACAAATGAAAAGGAACTGTTGCTAGTAAGTGTTTATGGACCAAACAAAGACGACCCAGCATTCTATGAGGAACTCACAAATAAGATTAAAACGTACAAAAATAACAACGTTATTGTGGTGGGGGATTTTAATATGGTACTAGAACAGGAAATTGATTGTTACAATTATAAACACATAAATAACCCAAAAGCTAAAAAAGCAGTTGAGGATATGATACAAGATTTGTCATTAGCAGATATATGGAGAGAAAACAACCCGGATTGTAGGAGATACACATGGCGTAGACCTACCCCCTTGCAACAAAGTAGGCTAGACTTCTTCCTTCTGTCAGAATATTTAATCTGGTATTTTGAAGATGCTGACATTTTACCAGGCTATAGATCTGATCATTCACTGATTACACTAAAGCTTCAATTCGGAAAGGAGATTAAACACAAAACTTTTTGGAAATTTAATACATCTCTACTAAAAGATAAAGAATATGTAGACGGAATAAATAATCTAATAGAAGAAATAACAAGGGAATACACAGATAAAGATGAGGGGAATGATATTAATGCTAACAATAGCCAAGATGAAAACCAGTCGCACAGCTCAGACCCTAAACTAACAGTGTCTGATCGGGTCTTTCTTGACTTCTTACTAATGAAGATAAGAGATAAATCCATCCAGTATGCCACAATTAAAAAAAGAGAATCACAATGTAAAGAAAACAGCCTTATGCAAACTATTAAAGATATTGAGAGTAAAGAACTTAAATCAGAGGAGGATTTGAAGACAATTGAAGAGAGTAATAGAGAACTGATATCACTAAGAGAAAAGGTTATGAATGGTGTACTACTAAGATCAAAAGCAAGATGGGTTGCAGATGGGGAAAAGGTTAGTAAATATTTCTGCAGTTTAGAAAAGCGTAACTTTATTAGCAAACAAATTGTAAAACTACTGGATGGACAAGGTAATATACTGGACAAACCAGAAGACATAAAAGTTACAGTAAAACATTTTTATGAGGATCTATACCGAAAAAGATCAACTGTGAAATGCAATATTGAAGATTTGGTGAATAAGATACCGAAACTAACAGAAGAACAGACTAAATCATTACAAGGTGAAATAACAATAGAAGAAGCAGGGATTGCATTGAAAAATATGAAGAACGGAAAAAGCCCTGGATCGGATGGGTTTGGAGCTGAGTTTTTCAAATCTTTTTGGAAACAAATCGGCGTGTTTGTAATCCGAGCTCTAAATGAAAGTTTCAGAGAAGGCGAACTATCAAACACCCAGAAAGAAGGTATTATAATCTGTATACCCAAAGAAGGAAAACCAAAAGAATATGTAAAAAAACTGGAGACCTATTTCACTTTTAAACCTTATATACAAAATTGGCTCCACTTGTATTGCTAACAGAATTAAAAAGGTCCTTCCATCACTGATTAGTGAAGACCAGACAGGATTTGTCCCAAATAGATACATAGGTAGTAACATTAGGTTAATTTATGACATAATACACCATCTCAACATAAATAATATCCCAGGGATGCTAATTAATTTAGACTTCGAAAAGGCGTTCGACTCGTTAGATTGGGATTTTATGCACAAAGTGCTGGAGGCTGTAGGTTTAGGTAAAGATATATGTAAATGGATAGAAGTATTCTACAAAAACATTAAGTCTACTGTTATCGTAAATGGCCAAACATCACCATGGTTCTCAATAGAAAGGGGTTGTAGGCAAGGAGATCCAGTTTCACCATATATCTTCGTATTATGTGCAGAAATATTATCCGTAATGATCAAAGAAGAAAATAGTATTGAAGGTATACAAATCGGGGAGAAAGAACACAAGATATCACAATTTGCCGACGACACTCAACTGATGAACACAGGGAATAAGAAATCATTTGAAAAATCTATCGAGATTCTCGATAGGTTTGGGAAAACATCAGGTTTATTCTTAAACAAAGAGAAAACACAAGTAATTTGGCTTGGAAGACAAAAGCATAGTGAAATAAGATATATGGAACATTTAAAGATGATCTGGAATCCAAAAGAATTCAAAATATTAGGAATTTGGTTTACTCAGGACTTAACACACATGGAAAAAAGAAACTACAAAGATAGAATGATAGAAGTGAAGGCACTATTTAAAATTTGGCTAAAGAGAATCATTACCCCTTTAGGAAGAATTGCTGTCTTAAAATCATTAATTCTGTCAAAACTGACTTACCTATGGTTGATGCTTCCAAATCCACCTGACACATTTGTTAAAGAATTACAAGACTTGTGTTACTGGTTTGTATGGAATAAAAAACAAGACAGAATTAGTCGAAAAACAGTTATTAAAGATGTACAGGACGGTGGGTTGAATCTACCTGACATAAATGCTCTCATCACTGCTTTAAAATTAACATGGATAAAAAGACTGAGACAAACAACACACAGATGGAGAGACATGTTGATCTTTTCATACCCAATTATTGAGAACATTGAGAAGTACTCTCCAAACCATCTGTGCATCACCACTCAAGACAATGTTTTCTGGAAACATGTATTCATGTCGTATAAGCAGTTCTATTATAAAATAAAACCAGAAAATGCTAGAGAACTACTTGCAGAACCAATCCTTTACAATGAACATTTTAAAATAGGAAATAAACTAATAAAACACAAAAACTGGAACAATAGAAATGTATTTAGAGTATCTGATTTGTTTCAAGCAAATGGAGATTCACTATCCCATGAGGAATTTAGAACAAAGTATAACATTGAAATAGATTTCCTATCTTATGGTGGATGTATATTATCCATTAAACGATACATCAGGGAACAAGGATTTGAGAATGAGATAAAAGATAACATTGAAGCAGAAGTCAGCACAGCATTAAAGAAAATATATTCTGTAGATAAAGGTTCCAAAACTTATTACAGAATTATAGTAAAAGATAACTGGGAACCAAACTGTTGTGCAAAATGGACGGAGAAGCTGAATAGACAGATACCTTGGAAGAAATGTTTTAGAAAAATTCATCAAATTAAGGATATTAAGCTAAAATGGATGCAAATGAGAATAGTGCATCGAATAATTGCAACTAATGTAGCTCTGAAAGAAATGGGAATAGTAGAAAATTATAACTGTAGTTTCTGTGAAGAGGAAAAAGACAGCATTGAACATATGTTCTGGAGATGCATACACGTCAATGATTTCTGGAAATCATTGCAAGAAGTAATAAAAGGAAAGTGTTTAATAGCGAATAATCTGTCTCTGACTGAAAACACAATAATATTTGGAGCAGATGATAATTCCACAACTGATACTACATTCGATCTTATAATACTGATAGCCAAATACTACATTTTTAGCTGTAAAATAAACAAATGTAAGCCTTCAATAACAGTATTTCTAAAAATACTAAAGAGAAGATATAATCTTGAAAAATACATAGCAACTGTACAATTGAATCTGCAAAAATTTAACACTAATTGGATCAATTATGAAGTATTATTTGAAAATTGATAATCAAAATCATAAGATACCTGGATTTAATACGTGCATGAGAGGATATGTTCAGGATGTGTAGGTAATTTCATAAGGTATTCAAATATCATTGAGTGTGGTTGTAGCCTGTGGCCCGCTGCTTGTCTGGCATGGCGATGCCGCGGCTGGGACCCGTAGGCCGATCGGCAACTTAGCTGGTAGGTTGGTTTGTTGGTTGGTCGGCGGGGCACGGCTGTGGTGTAGCGATGTCATATTGGTAGCGGGCTGAAGAACATATAATTAACTTTCTTTTGATTGTTAAAGAAATATAAAGACACTGATGGACGGGATTTCGGTGCTGGTGTGTACACTCAGCTGGGAAATGCTTACGTCTGTTTAAATCTATATTTTGAAGGATCATTACAGTGAACATAATTATGTTATGCGTTATATACAACAGCTATCACATGGTACCACACGGAGAAAACATTACTTCATTATTATAAATTGTATAATTATGTATATTGTTTAAGTATTATTAATTCATAAGAAGAGAGAAAGTGGGGGTGTGGGTGGGTAGGGACGGGAGGGGATGTGAGTGGAGTACACACTGGCCTAAAATGTGCTTGTAGTTTGTAAGAACTCAGAGGATTGTGCATAGTGATTTTTGTTTGTTTGTGTATGTGTGTATATCCAACAAAAAGAAAACAACCTCTCCTCGGCATACATTGAACTCTCACTCAAATCCTTTCAAGCCGATAAAAAAGATAACTCGTTTCTAATACGTTTCACGGATTATTTACTACAATAATGTCAAACATGTACAAATATGATTAACAACAAAAAATATGTGATAATTTGCATCCGGAAATGTACAGCAAAGAGAAAGATCATGTTGATGAAAGAATGGAGATGAGAGAAAGAAGGAACTGTGGAATGGAAGAGAGAGAATGAGGAAAGAAATAAAAAAAATATATCAAAAAAAAAAAAAAAACATTGTGTTGTGATTTCGAAGGTGATTCAGGGTCGTTTTCTCGTTTTATACTGTTTCCATGGAAACGACTCTAGTATCATTTCAGTTGGCTAGCTGTATAATTGTGTTTGCGTGCGTGCGAGCATGTGTGCATTGATGTGTGTGTGTGTGTGTGTGTGTGTGTGTGTGTGTGTGTGTGTGTGTGTGTGTGTGTGTGTGTGTGCCTGTGTGTGTGAGTTGGGTTACCCACTTTTATATATTCCTCAGTATCCCATCTTCCTTGATATTTGCCATCACAAGCATACACTCTTGTTTAATGACTTAGAGACTATTTGATGAACTTAATGGATCTTAAATGTTGGCGGGCTGCCGGGAAGGGTGTGGACAGGCGGGTCGCGGGACGGGGCACGACGCGTTTCGACCTCTTGGGTCTTCGGGGCGAGATGCGGGGCGGTTGGAACAGCGAGAGTGAGCTCGTTCATTTTCGTTGTTCTAGTTGTTTTGTGTCTTGCCTGAAGGGGACCTGGGGGGTCGAGGCGCGTCGTGTTTTGTCTTGTGGTTCGTTTGTCCACGTTTTTCTTGGCGGTTCGCCAACATTTATTTAAGATTTGTTTAGATTTCCGCCTGCAGTCGTCTCACTTTGCAACTAGATGAACTTAATGGAACTTAGAAGTAAAGACTGGCCAGCTGATAATGGTCAGTTGTTTTAAGTACATCAAAGAACTAAAGGCCAGATGTGTCCAGTGTGCAGCATGGTCTGTTTGAATTGCATCGAAGACAGGAAAGTGGGGAATGACCAGTGTTTGATAGGGGTTGGTTGAGGGGCATTAAAGAAATAAAAGTAGAGTGTCTCTAGAGTAGAGTGTATTGTAATGATGGGTTAAGTGCATGTGTCAAAGAGCTATAAATAGGTTGTGACCAGCCTGTTATGGTGAGCTGTTTTAAAGTGTCTAAAAGAAATGTAAACAAGCTGTGTCCAGTGAAAGAACTGTAAACAAGCTGTGTCCAGTGAAAGAACTGTAAACAAGCTGTGCCCAGTGAAAGAACTGTAAACAAGCTGTGTCCAGTGAAAGAACTGTAAACAAGCTGTGTCCAGTGAAAGAACTGTAAACAAGCTGTGTCCAGTGAAAGAACTGTAAACAAGCTGTGCCCAGTGAAAGAACTGTAAACAGACTATGTCCAGGTTGTGATACTGTAAATAGCATAGTATATGTTTGAGAAAAAAAAAAAAAAAAAAAAAAAAAAAAATCAACAAGTTCACAAGGAAATGGCTTGGTGTCCCACCCTGTCTGACTGACATAGCGCTGTACTGTCGCCAAGCAAAGCTGAAACTACCCCTGAAATCCATCCTGGAGGAATACAAAGCAGGGAAGATCAGACTTCAAAGCATGCTGGAGGACTCAGGAGACAAGGTGGTAGAAGCAATTAAGCCCCAGCTGAAGACAGGCAGAAAATGGAAAGTTCAAGAGGCGATGGATTCTGCAAAAGAAAGTCTCAAGATCAGAGAAATAACAGGACACACACAGACCAACAGACAGGGACTGGGGGTGACCAAAACTGAATGATGGTCAAAGGCCAAAGGAAAAGCCAAAAGAGACATGATGATTCAGGAGATGAGAAAAGAAGAAGACCAAAAAAGACTCCAAAAAGCAGTCCAGCAGAGCCAGCAAGGGCAATGGACAACGTGGGAGAATGCACTCCAAAGAAGTCTCACTTGGAATGACATTTGGCACATGGCCCCTCTCAGGATCAGCTTCATTCTCAGATCTGCATATGACCTTCTGCCCTCAAATGCAAACCTGGTGAAGTGGGGGAAAACAGACGATCCTGCATGCCCCCTCTGCCATGAAAAACAAACAGTGGAGCATGTCCTAAGCTCATGTAAAGTAGCCCTGGCTCAAGGAAGGTACACATGGAGGCACAACCAAGTGCTCAAAGAAATTGTACAAGTAGTCTGGGCTAGTACCAACACCACAAAAGGGAAAATCAGGACTCCAAAAGCACCCGCAACATTCTTCACGGCAGGAGGCAGCAAATCATGGCCAAGAACAACAGTGCCACTCGAAACATGCAGGCAGAGTCTGCTGGACGGGGCAGATGACTGGGAGTGCACTGCAGACCTCCCAGAATGGAAGAGTCACCCAGAGATCATCAGCAAGAGTGGCATGAGACCAGACATAGTAGTCCACTCTAAGTCAACCAAGCAGCTGATCATGATCGAGCTCACGGTGCCATATGAGAACAGAATGGAGGCAGCTCAAATCTACAAGACTGAAAAGTATGCTGATCTGGCAAACAGCCTGAGGAGAGAAGGCTATCAGGTCAAAGTCCTCACTGCAGAAATTGGAGCTAGGGGGTTTGTAGGAACGTCTGCATACAGCCTCATGAAACAGCTCTCAGTTGCAGGGAAGGAAAAAACCAGAGCCCTGAAAGCAATGGCAGAAACGGCAGAGAGGTGTTCAAGCTGGATCTGGTCAAGGAGGAACAAAAGTGAACTTCATAAGGCTTAATTTCCCTACAAATATCAGGTGTCCCTGTGGCTCAGTGGTTAAAGCGCGAGTCATTAAGTGGAAAATGAGCATGTCCAGAGGGTCATGGGTTCGAATCCCAGCCATGGCTCGTCCCAAGATGGGAAAAAAAGGGGCAGCAGAGGGACATCCGGAGTCATGAACCGGGTGTGGTCCAACCCCCCTAGAGTGTCAGGAGATAAGGGCCGAAACACTTGCTTGAAGGGGGCTTCTCTTCTGAGGACTCTCTGCTGCCACGCTCTCCACGAGTTTCTTTCTACTGTTGATATCGCTTATACTATGATCATCATCCATCAGTCGTTAATCATTTCTTTTCTTTCCCCAACCGGCATTATGATAATAATAATAAATAATAATGAATACTTATATAGCGCCTATTCTCGGCTAGAGACCAAGCTCTAAGCGCTTTACAATCCACACTCGTTTACACAACGGGCTGCCTACCTGGGTAGTGCCGACTGAAGAGCTGCCAGCTGGCGCTTCATTCAGTCGTTTCCAGTGTCATCCAGTCAATATCGTTCAATATCGTTCACTCAGTTTCTTTACTTCCTTCATTCTTTCCATTTCTTACGCAGGGTGCATGCTGTGTGTAACGTGTCATCCATACCAACGGCCAAACTGGCCTACTCTTCCGAAAGTTGGTGATGGGATTTGACGTGTGTGCAAGATATTATGCGTGCGTTCACACACGGAACCTCGGTTTGCAGTCTCATTCGAAGGACTGTATGGGAAATGGAGTCAGAACTAATGTTAACTCCGAGGGAAAAATCCCCCTGTACCGAAACGCCCCAGCGGAGATTCGAACCCGCAACCCCAGGATCACCAAGATTACGAGTCAGGCGCTCTACCAACTGAGCTATTCCGGCTAATGCCACCACATTATTTCACTGATGACAATAATCATCATCCTATAGTATCGATGATCTCACTCATGAGATCATTATCCATCAGTCATTGATCATTTCCTTTTTTTCCCCCAACTGGCATTATTATACTGATGCCACCACATTATGTCACTTATGACAATAATCATCATCCTGTAGTACTGTTGACCTCACTTATACGATGATCATCATCCATCAGTCATTGATCATTTCCATTTTTCCCCCAACCAGCATTATCATACTAATGCCATCACAGTATCTAACTGATGACAATGATCATCATCCTATAATACTGTTGATCTCACATATGACTATGATCATTATCCATCAGTCATTGATCATTTCCATTTTTCCCCCAACCAGCATTATTATACAAGTGCCACCACATTATTTCACTTCTGACAATGATCATCATCCTCTAATTCTGTTGATCTCACCTACGACAATGATCTTCATCCATCAGTCATTGATCATTTTCATTTTTCCCCTAACCGGTATTCTTATACTAATGCCATCACATTATTGCTCTTATGACAATAATCATCATCATATAGTCTTGTTGGGGTTTTTTTTTCCAATAATACTGTTGGCATGAGTTTACCCTCCCTCCCTTTCACACGTAGTATAGGTAGAGAGATATGCTCTCCCTCCCCCCACTGCCCCCCTTTCATTTTTTTCTTCTCCCCACCCCCTCCCTCTCCACCAATCTCCCTTTCCAGCCATTATCATCAGTAGAAAAACATCCCCTCATATAACTGTTATCATTATGATCACCACCCAGTAGTTCTGTTTGATAGTATCCCAACACATTATTTCACCTAAGACAATGATCATCATCCAATAGTACTGTTGGCTTTTCCAACAATACTGTTGGTATGAGTTTTCCCTCCCTTCGCCCTATGCACATGTAGGTTCCCTCCCCTCCTCCCCTTCCCCCCTCTTCCCCCCTCTCTGCTCTCTCTCCCCCCACCCCCAAACCCTTTTTTTTTACTTCCCTTTTTTTTCTTCCTCCCCCCTCCCCCCCCCCCCCCCAATCCTCCTTTCCAACCATCATTATCAGCACAAAAGCATCCCCACATATAACTATTATTATGACCACCACCCATTAGTTCTGCTTGATGGGTATCCCCCCCCCCTTATGTGTATGTGTGTGTGTGTGTGTGTGTGTGTGTGTGTGTGTGTGTGTGTGTGTGTGTGTGTGTGTGTGTGTTTGGAGCGGGGTGTTATTGCTGGCATGTCAACACTTTTCATCATCATTGATCATTTCCATTCAATTCACTTCCGACCATCATTATTATACTATTATCCTAATACCAACACTATCTCACTTCTCACAATTAGTCTCATTATGATCATCAGTCACCTACAACCCACATTACTGTTTACATATTTTTCCCTCCTTTTGTGTGAACCCCCCCCCCCCTCCCTCCCCCCTCCCCAGCACAACAGCCTTTTTCTCATTGATTATTTTCATTTCTCTTCAACCAACATCATATTAATGCCAACACATTTTTTTCACCCACTATAATAAATACCATATAACAGTACTGTTTCCTCCTCTAGTGTCATTGTGTACATGAGTTTCCCATCCCTCCTCCCTGTACATACGTATGTGTGGGAAGAGAAATATGAGCTTTTCCTCCCCCCTTGCCCTACCCCCCCCCCTTTTTTTTTTTCTTTTTCATAAACAATGATAGCCCCTCACTCATTGATCACTTCTATTCCTTTCCAATCATTATTATCATTACCCACAGCCCCACATATAACCACTCTCACCACAGTCTCCACCCATTTGATCTTTTTTCCCTCACTCATTGATCACTTCTATTCCTTTCCAATCATTATTATCATTACCCACAGCCCCACATGTAACCACTCTCACCACAGTCTCCACCCATTTGATCTTTTTTCCCTCACTCATTGATCACTTCTATTCCTTTCCAATCATTATTATCATTACCCACAGCCCCACATATAACCACTCTCACCACAGTCTCCACCCATTTGATCTTTTTTCCCTCACTCATTGATCACTTCTATTCCTTTCCAATCATTATCATCATTACCCACAGCCCCACATATACTCTCACCACAGTCTCCACCCATTTGATCTTTTTTCTGTATCATTTTATTCCTTACCACTAAGCACTAATATCATTCCAACATAATCACTACCGCCACTAATATATCATACCCTTAAACAATAATTACAAAACAAACAAACCCTACTGATTCACCAACCCCCCACCTCCCACCCACCTTTTTCTCAAAAAAAAAGAAAGAAAAGACACACACTTTACCAGTATCCACCCTCTTATCTTATACATCTTCTTCATCGCCACCATTATCACTATTACTGCCATTGTTTCCATTATCATCACGATTATCATTACTATTTCAACTCCATGATCTCCTCCTTAACGGCCTCGTTTTCATCCAACCGCCATTTTGCGCCGAATATGAGAAGATATGTGGTTTCTCGTTCTTCGGTTTTACTGTCCAAAATGTTGTTTGATTTTGCCTGATGAAGACCCAAGAGGTCGAAATGCATTGTGTTTTGTCTTGTAATCTGTTTATCTGTATCTGTGGCGGTAACTTACCCCTTTTGTTTTTAAATGTAGCAAATGTGGTTTGAAAATTAAAATGCAGCTGAAAGAAAACCTTCACATGCAGCATCCCTGCAGCCCTGTTATAATAACAAATAAAAGGAAATGAAAATTCTACTGCTACTACTTTAATTTTCATAATTACTTGCTCTTTATTGTTCTGAAGGCTTATCTTCAGAAGTGAGACACGACGACAGTGAGTTGATATTAAAAATTATGGGCTGTGAGGGGCCGGCGCTGGGAAGCAGGGATGGGGACAGAAACCAGAACTGATGTGTTTAACATTGTAGATTTATCTGGCGATAATGTAGAGGTATAGCGGGGAGGTGGGGGCAGGCAGGTGCAGAATTTTAACGATTGCCAGCTCAGCAGTTGCTGTAGGCGTAGGAAAGCCCAATACAGTCAACAGCTGTAATGGGCCGAAGGTGGGAGGTGTGGATGGGAGAGAGAAAACTGAACTGAGATGTTTAGCATTAGAGATTAATCTGGAAAAACTGGGGAGGTACAGAGTGGAGGTGGAGGCAGGCAGGTGCAGAATCCAGCTGGGTTTTTTTTAATTGCCAGCTCACCAGTTGCAGTAGGCGTATGAAAGCGGAGCACAGTTAACAACTAATGGGATGTGCACACAGCAGAAAATAAGCTCACTGCTCTCCAATGGAAAGGTAAGTTTCAAACGTCACCTGGAGATTCATGATCAAATGTCCACGTTGACGCTTTCCCTATAGATAGCTTGACTTGGTCCCCCAGCCAGCCAGACTGCTGTCAACCGTCAGATTCACAGCAACACGAGACGTGCAGGCCAGTGACGACGAAAACCAGTGAGTGACAACAGGTGGGGAAGGCTGTACACAGCTGGGTCCGAGAGTCACCATATGGGACTCGGCCTGTCATACAGTCATGTTGTCCTGGTGCAGTCTGTTCAATGGTTTACCTCAGTATCGGGTTGAGTGTGCATTGCTGTGCCCTAAAGTTAGGCAGTCCACAGAAAATAAAGCTATTTCACCAAGTTTGATTTACCAGAATCAAGACCAGCCATGAAATTTCAAAGTCTGTAACATTAAAATGATACACCCACTGCTGCAGTAAATTCCTCAAATGATCGGTTCTAAAGTTGTCTGCTGTTAAAATGTGCAAATTTAACCAGCAGAAGACCTGGAGCCACATCCATTGTTAGATGCTTTATTAAGATTTCAAGAGAAGAAAACGCTTATTACATTCTCCTGAAGTATGGAGAGTAAGTAGCTGGGAGTTGCTTGTTGCTGAGAGTGAAGTGTAGACAATTTCGACCGAGTCGGTGAACAACAAAGAGTGTCATACAAAGGAGCAAAACGCTCAAGGGTTCTGAGAGGATGGCCCTGGTTTCAACAGCTGGTCAGTGTGAAAATATTATTTTTATAAACAGAAATGTTTCAAAACATAAGTTGGTTCGTAAATTTGCATCCTGACCTTTTGTGTACAATTCTATTCGTAGATAATGGAGCAACAGATTGATTTCATTGCTTTTAATTCATTTGAGAAAAGCATAACTTAAGCAGTTTGCAATTATTTGTATCAAGTTTCAAAATAATCAAGATTGGGGTATTGATTTCATCAGTTTAGTTCAAGTTGGAATCGTACAACGTGTTCATGAACATGTATTGAGCCTGACATAATTTTTCAACACATTTGAATATTGAATGGGAAAAGTTTCATTAGGTTGCGGTATCATTGCACAGTCTTGTTCATAATTCACCAGCACACAGAAATTCGCATGTTTAACAAACAGACTTTTGTCTCGAATATGACAATCTGCCATCAAATAGCTGTCACACGTACATCGTGACGGTGGCACGAAAGCAATCTCCCTGTTCATGTATTTCCTCTCTTCAATCCATTTTTGTTACTGCATGTATATCATAATGCACGTCTGTGAGAAAATTGAAGTTAAATTCAATTTTGACAAGCATATCTTCGCAAGTCTACTCTGAGGTACACTTTTTACGTGTTTTAGCCGTCCCTTCCACCATTGCAATATTTTCATACTCTCATAACGTTCCAAGTTTACTCTAAGATGTATTTTTAACGTTTTTCACCGTCCATTACACTAGTATTACAGCTAAATAATCTTTAAAAGAATATCACGCTGATAAACAAACATGTTTTCATTTCAAACGATTTGTTTTATTTTATTCATTCTACTGATTATAGTCATTTTCACACAAGTTCCTGGCGACATCATCAAACTCTGAATATATCTAGCTGTTCTTCTGTATCACACGCGCGCGCGCGCGCCACACACACACACACACACACACACACAAGGAAGTTTCCCCTATCAATTCATTACTAAAATTTTACCTTCCCTACACAAAAATGTTTTCACTATGACCACACCTAACCACACAAACACATGTTCAATGTAACATATTGACAGGCCACCGCAAGTCAAAGATACTCGTTTCTTTCATATTAGACATCAACACTGCCACACAAAGTTCCCTGGTCCTCACAGATCTCTAATGATTTTCTTCCCCAGTTACGCATCAGCCAGCCACAGCATCCTTTTCAATTTTTGAGATCTCTTGCCGACTTTCAAAAAAAAAAAAAAAAAGAGAGAGAGAAACCTGTGCCTGTGGCTCCCTTAAAACAGAAAAAAAGAACTCCTTGCTCCTATTCTATCAAAGTAAAAGTTCCTGAAAAGAACAGAAAAACAAAATTGAAATTCAAAATCATTTTAGAAACTATTTTCATGTAAAGAATAATCATCGTCGTCATTTTCCTCCTCTTTTCATGATTTTCATCACATCTCACCGGGAGATTTGCTGAGCCTCTCGTTCACTCGTGACCTTTACTTTGTTACTGTCGACACCTCCCTTGTGGTCAGGAGAAAGAAAAGGCATGTGGCCTCGCTAACGCCTGTTCGCGTGACGTTGTCGGTCAGAAATCATCTCATTCAACGGTCCATTCTTCAGGTGAAAACCAATTACCCTGTGTCATCTACTCACTACTGTGCGGCATGCATGTTCCATAGCTTCCATGACTTGGTAGGCCAGGGCACAAATTTTCCAACCCCTTTTTCTAAGCTTCAACAAACGATCCATTTTCCCATTGACATACTCTTTATTTAAAAAAATGAACACAGACTAAATTACCAGCAACTTGGGCACATTTCCTGACACAGAGAGAGAGAGAGAGAGAGAGAGAAGAGAGAGAGAGCACGTGCGTGCGTGCGTGCATTCGAGTGTGTGTGGTGTGTGTGTGTGTGTGTGTGTGTGCGTGCGTGCGTGCGTGCGTGTGTGGGTGCGTGTGCGTGTGCTGTATGCATGTGCGCGGATGTATACATATGCACGTTCTAGTATGTGTGTCTGTGAACGTGCATGTGCGTACGCGTATATGTGTGCACATACATGTGTGTGTTTGTGCGCACCTGACATAAAACACTAGTAAAACCATCAATGGACACACCGACCCAACTTCGCATCTTCTGTCCCTCCCCCACAGCACACGGAACACATGACGTGCACAAACATGCAGTAGCAAATTTCAGCAGATACAGAATACCGTATAATAATCCCCTCGCTAGATACTGATAGATACAATAATTACTCGGTTGATGCGTTAATGTACGTGATCGTTCGCTTCCTGACTGCACTACCAGACTGTCCATCCAAAGACAGCCCCCATAAACTGGCTAACACTGACCACTTTGGCACGAATTCGTCATGGACACAGATGGAGAATGAATGAAAACGTAGGTCACCACGATAGCAAGGCAGTAAGCGCCATAGTGTTTGGATTTTTATTTGACCGATATTAAGAAATTAGAATTTTGAAAATGAAGCTATGGAGTTCCATGGTGATCAATGACTTCATGAAAGGGGATGTACTGTATGGTTCTTTTCACAATCTACTGCAGTAGTTAATGGTGATCAATGACTTCATGAAACGGAGGTATACTGTATTGTTCTTTTCACAATCTACTGCAGTAGTTAATGGTGATCAATGACTTCATGAAAGGGGGTGTACTGTATTGTTCTTTTCACAATCTACTGCAGTAGTTAATGGTGATCAACGACTTCATGAAAGGGGGTGTAATGTACGGTTTTTTTCACAATCTACTGCAGTAGTTAATGGTGATCAGTGACTTCATGAAAGGGGGTGTACTGTACGGTTTTTTTCACAATCTACTCCAGTAGTTAATGGTGATCAGTGACATCATGAAAGGGGGTGTACTGTACGGTTCTTTTCACAATCTACTGCAGTAGTTAATGGTGATCATGACATCATGAAAGGGGGTGTTCTGTATTGTTCTTTTCACAATCTACTGCAGTAGTTAATGGTGATCAGTGACTTCATGAAAGGGGGTGTACTGTACGGTTCTTTTCACAATCTACTGCAGTAGTTAATGGTGATCAGTGACTTCATGAAAGGGGTGTACTGTATCGTTGTTTTCACAATCTACTGCAGTAGTTAATGGTGATCAGTGACTTCATGAAAGGGGAAGTACTGTACGGTTCTTTTCACAATCTACTCCAGTAGTTAATGGTGATCAGTGACTTCATGAAAGGGGGTGTACTGTATGGTTGTTTTCACAATCTACTGCAGTAGTTAATGGTGATCAGTGACTTCATGAAAGGGGGTGTACTGTATTGTTCTTTTCACAATCTACTGCAGTAGTTAATGGTGATCAACGACTTCATGAAAGGGGGTGTTCTGTATGGTTCTTTTCACAATCTACTGCAGTAGTTAATGGTGATCAATGACTTCATGAAAGGGGGTGTACTGTATAGTTCTTTTCACAATCTACTGCAGTAGTTAATGGTGATCAACGACTTCATGAAAGGGGGTGTACTGTATCGTGTTTTCACAATCTACTGCAGTAGTTAATGGTGATCAATGACTTCATGAAAGGGGGTGTACTGTACGGTTCTTTTCACAATCTACTCCAGTAGTTAATGGTGATCAGTGACTTCATGAAAGGGGGTGTACTGTATCGTTGTTTTCACAATCTACTGCAGTAGTTAATGGTGATTAGTGACTTCATGAAAGGGGGTGTACTGTATCGTTGTTTTCACAATCTACTGCAGTAGTTAATGGTGATCAATGACTTCATGAAAGGGGGTGTAATGTACGGTTCTTTTCACAATCTACTGCAGTAGTTAATGGTGATCAGTGACTTCATGAAAGGGGGTGTACTGTATAGGTGTTTTCACAATCTACTGCAGGGTCACCCAGGTTGTGAATAAAGGAGTTACCTGACGTTGGCTGTTTCAGGGGTGAAGGAGTCGCCATGTCAAAAACAGGAATTGTGCTGGTTGTCCTGTACCTTCTTTCTTCTCCAGTAAACCTTCAGCAAAATGAAGGTAGGGTGTTTCATTCATGTCTGTATTTTCTGTCTGTCTGTCTGTTAGATTGATTCTTAATTAAAGTTGTAGATACATTGGTGACGGTAGATCAAAATTGATATCAATTTTTTTAACCTTTGATGAGGGACGTTGGTGTACTGTATTCCTCCATGTCATCTGTTAGGAACTAGTGTTGTTTTGTGTGTGTGTGTGTGTGTGTGTGTGTGTGTGTGTGTGTGTGTGTGTGTGTGTGTGTGTGTGTGTGTGTGTTTGCTGAGATTTATTTAGAATAATGATCAAAGAATTTGAGCTTACAGGTGCGCAAAAAGAGTACAGTACACAAAGTCAATACATCATCAGCGTTTCTTTAAGTCTTGTCCCTAATCGTTTGTTATACAAGGTAAAACAGAAATAAGGAAAACATCAAAGCAAAAAAAAGCAAATCAAGTATGATATGGTTTCAACTAGGTTTGTCAACACGTTAGGTTCTTTTTGTTTTAACATAAGGACATACATTACAATACAATACAACACAATACAATACAACACAACACATTACAATACAATACAATACAATCTAAGGGGATCTGTTCAGTGGTGTGTTAATATCAGACTTGTACCACGACAGGTCCTGACCAAGACCTCAACACAATATTGGTTCCACCTTGATGTGACTTCAGCCCTAAATATCCTGTACTTGACATTTAACCAGTCTCTCATTTTTGTAAGAATGTCACTTTAACCCATGCTTATTTAATTTTACTTTATTGACTTTTATTGACTGACCTTAATCCAGATTCTGACACGATTTCAGTACAGCCTTAAACTGACCTTAGTTTTATATTGATTTTCATCTTGTTTCTAATATGAAGAATACCTAAGCAGATGCCTGACCTACGCATTAGCCCAACACGCTGGTCAGATCTTGAGTGCTTATCTAACATTGGTTGTGCCGTTCTCCATCGTTGTATGTGTGTGTATGAATGTACACGTGTGTGTATGGATGTGTGGGCATGGGTCCATGTGTGTATGCGTGATCGTGAGCGCTTGTGTTTGTGCATGATGTGCATGTATGCGTATGCATGAGTGTGTGTGAGTGTGTGTGCACGGATGCGAGTGTGCGCTCGTGTGTGCATGTGTGCGTGCATATGTGTGTGTGTATGTGTGTGTGTGTGTGTGTGCGCGCGCGCGCGCGTGCACGCATGCGCATATGTGAGTAGTATAGTATGTTGTTTTCATGCCTTACTGATGGTCTCATAATAATAATAATAATAATGGTTTCTTATACAGCGCTTAATCAAACGAATTTCTCTAAGCGCTTTACAAAGTCATACTACATTCACCCTTCTCATATACAATAATACACCTTACACCCAGCTACAAATACTATTACTACAATAACTAACAAATCCTTATCCTACGAGTATGACATTCACTTATTTTTCAAATATCACTACAAAAACTTAATCCTATAACGTTCAATCATACAACAAATACATATAATAGAAAACATACACATACACTACATTTGAAAAGGCCCAGACGGCTATGAGATATTTGAAACCTGTTTCTCAAAGGAGAGGGAATGGTCAAGAATGACCCCTAGACTGCGGACAGAGACAGTACAGTCATTGATAGTGACAGTTGAAGGCAGAGAAGGATGGTTAGGTTGTTTTGTCATCTAAGCGTCTCATCAGTGCGCATGCGCAGAGATAAGGTGACGTCGTATCAGGGCTGAAGATAGATAAGGGCTGTCATAGATAAGGTATTAAGATAGATGACCGGTAACGCCGGAAGCGGGAGAGGGTGTCGGAAGTGGGGTAATGCGCATGCATAGGATTATCAGCATATCAGGGATTATGACAGATATTGGGTCGTCATAGATTATAGGTGTCACGGATAACAGATATAAGTAACGACCGGAAAAGGAAGAGGATGTTGGAAGTGGGGTAGTGGGGTATCAGGGATTATGATAGATAGTGGGTTGTCATAGATTATAGGTGTCACGGATAACAATATAAGTAACGACCGGAAAAGGAAGAGGATGTTGGAAGTGGGGTAGTGGGTATCAGGGATTATGATAGATAGTGGGTTGTCATAGATTGTAGGTGGGCGGTTATAGATTTTGTGTCAACGGTTCTGTTTGTGTTGTTGCTGGGACGGTGTTGTCTCCCCAGTATCCTAGCGACGAGAGAGAGAGAGAGAGTTGATGTGTGTGTGTGTGTGTGTGTGTGTGTGTGTGTGTGTGTGTGTGTGTGTGTGTGTGTGTGTGTGTAAACACGATGTTCATGCAGAAAGAAAAAAAGAAAGACAGAAGGAAAGAAAGAGGAAGAAGAAGAAGAAGATGTGTGTGTGTGTGGTGTGTGTGTGTGTGTGTGTGTGTGTGTGTGTGTGTGTGTGTGTGTAAACACGATGTGCATGTGGAAAGAAAGAAAGAATCAGGAGGAAGAAGAATATAAAAGAGGAAGAAGAAGATTGTGTGTGTGTGTGTGTGTGTGTGTGTGTGTGTGTGTGTGTGTGTGTGTGTGTGTGTGTGTCTAAAGACGATGTACTGGGCTCTTTTAGCAACGAGATGTTTCATCTCCCTTTGGAAGATGTGTGGCCCGGAAAAGGGCGTAAAAGTCGGAGAATTCTTCCTAACCCCTCAAGTTAACCTTCAAGGTTGGCGACATTCCTCTTTCTTCCCTGACATCCTCCTGTTCTCTTTCTTATGTCTGTGGTGGTTTTTTTTTTTTTTTTTTTTTTTTTTGTTTTCTCCCACTGCCCACTCTTTTCTCCATATCCTCTTCTTGTCTTCTGTGGTGTTCTCTCTCTCTCTCTCCTCTCTCTCTCTCTCTCTCTCTCTCTCTCTCCTCTCTCTCTCTCTCTCTCTCTCTCTCTCCTGCAGACAGGGTTTCTTGCAGAACAAACAGAGTGGACATGCGTTGGTTGTAGTCTTTGGCTGAGTACTTTTGCACCTTCAGCAGTCGTAGGAACTCTTTCAACCCAAGACCCACCCCTTTTTGTGTGGGGCCCACACGACCACTCTTGGTACTGGTGGGGTACCGGTAATGATGAATGTGAATTTTCACTCCACCTCCTCGAGTCTTGACAGGCAAAACTGTTTCTCCCGAGTGGGTACAGCATGGTAGGTTGCTGGCGTTTCATCATTGCTTCCTGCTTCGGTTGAAGACATTCGAATTATGAGTTCAAAATCTAACGACAGAGTGACTCTCTCCTGCCCCAGAGGATTAGGTGACGTCACGGGATTAGCATAGATTTTGTGTCAACAGTTCTGCCTCGTTGTAATGTTGTTGTCTCCTGGTATCCTAGCGATGAGAGAGAGAGAGAGAGAGAGAGAGAGAGAGAGACAGACAGACAGACAGACAGACAGACAGACAGACAGACAGAGGGTTGATGTGTGTGTGCATGCGTGCGTGCGTGGGTGGGTGGGTGCGTGTGTGCATGCGTGCGTGCATGCGTGCGTGCGTGCGTGCGTGCGTGCGTACGTGTGTTTATTGAAGAAGATGAAGAAGAATGCCTTCCAGTCCAAAGGAAAGAAAGAAAGAAAGAAGGAAGAAAGACAAAGTGTAAGGAAGGAAAGAAGAAAGAAAGAAAGTAAGAAGAAGAAAGAAAGAAAGAAAGAAGAAGAGTTAAAGTAAGAAGAAGAACAGAATAAGACAGACAGACAGACAGACGACAGATAAACAGACACAGACTGACGGATAGCCAGCCAGCCAGACGCGATCTGTCATTCTTTTTTAATTTTACCAATTGTTGAACATCAAGTCTCAAAAAGTGTGTCGAACGTATTAACATCCAATAACCCGGTTCATTATCAGCGTTCCACGGTTCAGTGGGGGGGAACAGCGGATGGTGCGTCGCCGGTGTCGTTGAAGTTTCTTGCAGACAGAGCATGTGTTGTCTTTTGGGTACACCCCGGCTGCTGCAGCCGCTTCATGTAGAATACCCGTAGGATGGGAATACATCACACTACTGGTAGGATCAAAGACTGTAGAAACAGGCACGGGTAGTGTGTCCTCATTGGGAGGGGCGGTATAATGAGGAGGAGAAGGGGGGGGGGGGTGTGCGTCGGCGCTGTTTTGGATTTGCGCCTCAGCTTCTTGGGTGTGCTGCCCATCTCCTTGCTGGGTTTTTTTACGGCGTGGAATGGTGCTGTACGAGAGGCAGTTGTCAACACGGCTCGTGACAGTTGTCAACACGGCTCGTGACAGTTGTCAACACGGCTCGTGACAGCGTGGAATGGTGCTGTACGAGAGGCAGTTGTCAACACGGCTCGTGACAGTTGTCAACACGGCTCGTGACAGTTGTCAACACGGCTCGTGACAGTTGTCAACACGGCTCGTGACAGCGTGGAATGGTGCTGTACGAGAGGCAGTTGTCAACACGGCTCGTGACAGTTGTCAACACGGCTCGTGACAGTTGTCAACACGGCTCGTGACAGCGTGGAATGGTGCTGTACGAGAGGCAGTTGTCAACACGGCTCGTGACAGCGTCGAATGGTGCTGTACGAGAGCTTTCAATTCGTCAGGGTCTAGAGTAAAACGTAGCTTCGTAGGGTAGCGTTTCAGGCAGATACGAGGTCGTTTGTTGACCATACGCACAGTCACAACGGCGTTCCCAGAGAGAGGATACATCTTCAATGGATGGGATCGCTATGACGGCGCTGTGGAGGGATCTCCGGCTATGTACAGTCAGGAGGAACCAATGGGGATGTCGTTGGCTAAACCAATCAAGTACAGTCAGGAGGAACCAATGGGGATGTCGTTGGCTAAACCAATCAAGTACAGTCAGGAGGAACCAATGGGGATGTCGTTGGCTAAACCAATCAAGTACAGTCAGGAGGAACCAATGGGGATGTCGTTGGCTAAACCAATCAAGTACAGTCAGGAGGAACCAATGGGGATGTCGTTGGCTAAACCAATCAAGTACAGTCAGGAGGAACCAATGGGGATGTCGTTGGCTAAACCAATCAAGTACAATCAGGAGGAACCAATGGGGATGTCGTTGGCTAAACCTATCAAAGATGAAGTATTCGATGGACTAGATCAGCGACTCGTCTATTGTTGGCTCTGAGGCGATGGGGTTCGAATCCCCGGCTCACGATTCTTTTTAAACGCCAGCCTGGCTTTTTCATACAAGATATAATACAACACGTAATAGCTACACGCCACGCTGGTGGCTTCCTGAAGCGTGCGTTGAGTATACGTATGGAAAGGAGAATGGTCAAGTAAAAATGTCTCAATGCCAGGGTGTCGCCAAGGGGGGAGAGCGAAAAAATCAAAGTATTCGGAGCTACCTCGAGGGGAGAGCCAAGAGTGGCGGGTTTGCGTTTCTGTTTAAAACATTTTTTGAAACACGGCCACTAAAGCTTCACCAGTCTTCTTTTTCAGGGGCACCAGCCATGCGTACATAGACAGCACATCGATACAAGAGAGTAAAAATGCATAACCGTCATTCGCTGTTTTTAAGTCCCTGACGTCGATGAGGTCAACCTGCCAATGCTGGTCCATATTTCCGACAATCATCCGGCACCGTGGAAACCGTTTTTAAGGGGTTTGTGTAATGTATAAGTGTCCTGACGTGACAACCAATCCTTCACTTCTCAACGGGCTTTTTTTTACTTTGTTTTTTAATGCTCTTATTCCTCCATAGGCTCCGGGCTGATACGAATTGTAGTACAATCGCTCCAGTTGCGTCGTCGTCGTCTTAATACGGTGTCCACTTGATTTTTGTCCTTTCTTTTTTTATCATGTTTTTTCCGTGTCACTGCCTTCTCATTTCCTTGCCTGTTCTCAGGCACTTGGCTTATGAACTCCCAGCGCCGCGGATTTCCTGTGAACTCTTGTGGTACGTTAGTACTTTGCAGAGCCGTGGCAAAAGTTTTCCAGCCAACGGGGTCTTGTTTTTTCTGCTTCAAAGCACATCATTCACCAGATCCACCAGATTACTTTTCTAATGACTTGCCCTTAATATTCGAGTTCACCACAAGATGTCCACTTTATGAGCTGGGGGTTATTTCTGATATATTTTAGAAGAAGAGAGGCTTTTGTCTCACATTTTCAGGGACACTTTCCAATATTTCTTCATCCTGGGGTGGGGTGGTTTTTGTTGCGAGTGGTGATGGTGGTGGTGGTGGTGTAGATGTGGATGATGTCGATGGCTGCTCTATTTTTACTGTCCCCAAAGGTCGTCCCCACTCTTCTTTTAATCATGTCAAACACCGCCATGATGTCTGTTCATATTCCTTCAGTTTATCTTCGTCATGATGCTCGTCAGTTCGGAGTAAAGTTTGCATACCTTGATCCATCATGCGGAGACTTTCCATGGCTGCATCCGGAATAGGGTGTGATTTACTCTCCGACAATGGTTCCGGGACACTGGGATCTATTAACACCATTTTTTTTTCGCCATTACGATTAGGGAAGAAGATCACCTGTATTAGGGAAGAAGATCACCTGTATTAGGGAAGAAGATCACCTGTATTAGGGAAGAAGATCACCTGTATTAGGGAAGAAGATCACCTGTATTAAAGGAAGAAGAAATCACCTGTATTGTCAAGGGGTATTAGGGAAGAAGATCACCTGTATTGTCAAGGGGTATTAGGGAAGAAGATCACCTGTATTGTCAAGGGGTATGAAGGGAGGAAAGCATGAAAACGTTGAAAGGCTTCCTGAGGTGGCACAACAACAAAGATGTTGTACCATTCTTGGAAGCGCTGGAAAAGCAGAAGGATTTTTATCGTGAGCTTGGTTTGGATAATGTTGAAGGAGAAGGTGGTTTGGATATGTTGAAGGAAGGTGGTTTGGATATGTTGAAGGAAGGTATTTCAGTCCCAGGACTGACACTGTAATATCTGTTCAAAACATTGCTTGAGGAGGAACCGTTGACAAACAAAAATGGGCTATGGCCTCAATCTGAATATATCATTCGCATTCTCTCTCTCTCCTCTCTCTCTCTCTCTCTCTCTCTCTCTCTCTCTCTCTCTCTCTCTCTCTCTCTTTCATTACTCGAATACTGAGAGACATTACAACGAGACAGTACCATTGACACAAAAAAGGGATCGTGTGGAAAACGTTAAGGGTCGTGTGCAAATTAACGGTACCCATCAACTCTCTCTCTCTCTCTCTCTCTCTCTCTCTCTCTCTCTCTCTCTCTGTCTCTCTCTTCTCTCTGTCTATCTTAATTACTTTCTTTCTTTCTTACATTCTTTCTTTCCTTTGGACTGGAGGACATTCTCTTCTTCTTCTTCTTCTTCTTCTTCTTCTTCTTCATCTTTCTTTCTTTCTTTCTTTCCACATGAACATCGTGTTTACACACACACACACACACACACACACACACACACACACACACACACACATACGCACGCATGCACACACACACACACACACACACACACACCACACCACACACACACACACACACACACACACACACACACACACGTACATCTTCTTCCTCTTTCTTCTCCTTCTTCCTCTTTCTTTCTTTCTTTCCGCGTGAACACCATGTTTATGCACACACACACACACCACACACACACACACACACACACACACATACACACACACACACACACACACACACATCAACCCTCTCTGTCTCTCTGTCGTCGCTAGGATACCAGGGAGACAACACTGTTCCAGCAACAACACAAACAGAACCGTTGACACAAAATCTATAACCGCCCACCTACAATCTGACAACCCACTATCTATCATAATCCCTGATACCCCACTACCCCACTACCCCACTTTCAACATCCTCTTCCTTTTCCGGTCGTTACTTATTATCTGTTACCCATGAGACTATAATCTATGATGACCCACTATCTATCATAATCCCTGATATGCCGGTAATCCTATGCATGTGCACTACCCTACTTCTGACAGCCTCTTCCGCTTCCGACCATTACCGCTTATCTATCTTAATCCCTTATCTGTGACAGCCTTTATCTATCTTAATCCCTTATCTATGACAGCCTTTATCTATCTTAATCCTTATCTATGACAGCCTTTATCTATCTTAAGCCCTAATACGACGCCACCTTACCTCTGCGCATGCGCACTGATGAGACCCTCAGATGTGACCCTCAATACTATTTATGTGTTGTGTGTGTGTGTGTGTGTGTGTGTGTGTGTGTGTGTGTGTGTGTGTGTGTGTGCAGAAAAGCATGTGCATGTGTGTATGTGTGTGATTCGTGGGTTTGTGTGAGCATACACACGTATCTGCATATGTATGTATATATGTATGCATGTGTAAATATATGTATGTGTGTGTTTGTCTTTGTATGTGGGCGTGTACGCATGTGCGTGCGTGTATGTACGTGCGCATTCATGTGTAAGTGTGTATGTGTGCATGCACATGGGTTAACCAGTACAGCCCAGAGCCGCCGGACCACCACGACAGACAGGTCCACAGGGGCAATACGGTCCGACAGTAGCTCAAGGAGCGCCTGCTGAACGTGGATCTAGTGGTGAGCCGGGCCCCCAAGGAGTAGCAGTAGAAGCGGGTCAACCAGGTCTACCCAAACCGGATGGAGCTCCAGGGGAGCGCAGCCAACCTGGTCACTCTGGAGCTCCCGGACCTATGGGGGTGGCTGGACTCCAAGGAGAGCGGGTTAGTCCCGCATTCCCTGGTGCCTATGGTAAGGCTGTTCCCCCAGGACGCCAACGCAACAGTGGAGAACCTGGTGCTCGTGGTGATAACGGCCAGGATGTATCCCCAGGACCCAGAGGACCCCCTGGACCTTCTGGACCCCCAGGCCTCCCGACTATGCACCAGTTAGACCACTAGTTAGTACCCAGAAAGGACCTGATCCATACATGCAATACGACCAGCTGCTTGATAGCATGAGCTCCTCAAAAAAAAGGGGGGGGAAAATCCACACATATTTCGACAAAATGGATTGTTTCATCGATTCAGTGATCCAACACTATTTTGGCATTGACGCAAATTCATATATTTAATATCACGGATGTTTTCATGCAAGGATCTTATAGGAGAAGTGCCTATCTGTTTAAACTATTCAATCTGTTTGTCACAGTGAGCACAAATGCATGCACGCACTCAGCTCAGCATTCACTCCGTGCACACGCAGTCTCTCCAAACAACCAGAAGGCGCACTACAATAACTCTTCTTCTCCCCCTCCTCTCCTGGGAATAATTTACTAAACGTTAATCAACTTTTCCATCATAACAACACGCTTGTTTTCCAGTTTATAACTTCTGTTCCTCCACTCCAGTGGAGGTACAAACATTCCACAGATCCACTAGCTGGGACCAAATTTCATCTCATTATACGTAGTAATTCACAAGAACTTCTTTTACAGGTTTCTCCTCCTCAATGGAGAAACAATTTATACACTTTCCAAAGACGAATTAGAGATGGCTTAAAATACATGGAACAATATCTGAGTTCCGACCAGGGGGACAATCAAAAATCATAGTGGGACAACATGACAAACGTTTTAAGTTCTCTCACGACTGCTGCAGTCGTTGTCCTCTTCACAATTAGGTGCTGCCACAGCACTGGAGCCCAAGTACTTCTGCGATTGTCTCAGTCGCTTACCCCGTTACTGGTACTGCCACAGCACCGGGAAGGGCTGAAACACGAATGAAGTCCGTGTAAGTAATCTATTTCAAAATCTGAATAATGATAAATTCTTTTCCCTTTTTTTCCCTTTTCTTAACTCTCTCTCTTTTCTCTTCCCCCCCCCCCCCCCCCCAAACAAAAGACTTTCAAAGTGGGTAGAGAAAGAGGAAAAAATAATAGAAGAGCAAGCAGGCTTCAGACCAGGTTATAGTACCGTAGATCATATTTTCACCCTATATGCGTTAGTACAAAAGTTTCTTATAAAAAAAGTCTAAACTGTATGTTGCCTTTGTGGACTTCAGAAAGGCTTTCGATTCTGTGAACAGAAATGTTTTATGGGCAGTTTTGAGAAAATGTGGTGTGAAAGGAAAACTTTATCAAGCTATACGAAGTGTTTACGATTCTGTATTAGCATGTGTACGAGATAAATGTTGTTATTCAGATTACTTTGAATGCCCAAGGGGGGTGAAACAAGGATGTCTACTTAGTCCGCTCTTATTTTCCTTTTTCATAAACGAATTGGCTGTTGATTTGTCAAGCAATGGAAAACATGGTATTCAGCTTATTCCTGGTGCAGCTGAAATATTCTTACTATTGTTTGCGGATGATGTTATTTTGTTATCTGACTCTGTTATTGGGCTCCAGAATCAAATAAATAGTCTTAAAGAAGGGGCAGATCGATTAAAGTTAACTGTCAATCTTGACAAAACAAATGTAATGGTTTTCAGAAAAGGTGGCTACTTAAGTGTAGAGAAAGATGGTTTTATGGAAATGAAGAAGTAAAGGTAACGAACTCATACAAATACTTAGGGATGGCTTTTACCACAAAGTTGAGTGTTAGCAATGCTCTGTCTGATGTTTGTAGAAAGGCAAAAAATGCAGTGATGGAAATCATGAAATCATTAAGAAGACTAAACACTATTGATATAAATTTATTTTGGAAGCTTTTCGATACGCAAATTCAGCCTATCCTAACATACGCAGCTGAAGTCTGGGGATTAGAACAAGACAGTAAACAGATTGAAAATGTCCACATGTTTGCCATAAAAAGATATCTGAATGTACCCCTACATACATCAAATAAACTGATATATGGAGAAACTGGGAGGTATTCTCTACGCGTTACAACTACTGTAAAATGCATCAAATACTGGTTAAAACTAGTCAGACTCCCCATGTCGAGAATATGTAGGCAAGCCTACGAAATGCTTCTGTTACAGCACGAATCTGGTCACTTTAATTGGGTGTCAGAAGTACAAAAGACTCTGACTGAAAATGGCTTTGGTATTGTTTGGCTGAACCAGGGAGTTTGTTCCGAATATGGTTTTATAACAGAATTCAAAGACAGCTCATTTCCTGTTTCAAACAAAACTGGCATGCAGAAATAGATAATAACGATAAATATAGATATTTCTGTTCTTTCAAAAGCATTTTTCAGGCAGAAAAGTACCTAACGTTAATTACAAATAAATGGCACAGAATCAGTTTGGCCAGATTTAGGTTAAGGGTTAGTGGTCTAAAAACTGTAAAGCAATGGTTCTTAAGTTCTGAATATTCGAATGACACTATTTGCCCATCTTGTGGAAATGAATTAGAAAACGAAGAACATTTTTTGTTTCATTGTACTACTTATGCTGACAAACGTAAAAGCTGCAGTGTGTTGAATACTCGTTCATTCCACCAAAATAATGCTAGCATTGCTTCAGTGTTATCTAATAACAATGAACGTGTTGTTAAAGAAGTGGCTAAATACATAGCTGAAGCCATGTATGTGAGAAAAAAGATAATTGAGCAAAATACCGGTTAACATAAGGATGATCCAATGTGCGGATGTTCTGGGGAGGGAGAGGGTGCGGGGGGGGGGGGCAGGGGAGGGTGTGTGGCTGGCGGAATAGGGGGAGGGAGAGGGAAGGGTTAGTGGTCAAGTGTGTGTGATTATGGCGGTATGGATGTTGGGGGCAATAGTAGAAAGGTAGCGGGGTGGGGCGGAGGGAAAGGTGAGGACGTGTGTGTGTGTGTGTGTGTGTGTGTGTGTGTGTGTGTGTGTGTGTGTGTGTGTGTGAGTGAGTACGTGTACGCATGAAATGTCTGCTTTTTGTATCGGTGAATGCATTTGCCAACCCCCTGTCTAAAAGGCTTAACTCTAAACGGACAATAAAAAATGTCAGTGTCAGTGTCAGTGTCTCTTTTCTCTCCCCATCTGTCTATACCTCACCTGGTAATGGTAGATTGCAGGTGAATCTCGTTCTGCAGTTCCAAACAACCTGTCTGGTCAGTGTCCCCAAGCCATCTCCTTCCTATACTTTATTTTTCCTTCCTGCGTTCTTCCTGAGTACATATTCAGTGAGTACTCGTCTAACTCTACGCATTACCAGCCCTTGGTTACTTGACCAATGGACGACGTCCGTCCATTTTCCAATAATCACCCTACGTCTATAGCCACAGCGACACCGATCACACTGGTCAGGCCATGCAAATTATCCTTTCTTTTACCTTTTCTCTTCCCTACCTAAGGAAATGCTTTATTTCAAATAAGGGCGTACGCAACGGAACGGCACATGTCGCCATGTGAGGCTACATCACATGACACCCCCCATCCCGGGGTGAAAAAAAAAAAAAACTTTCGCCAAAATTTTTTTTTAATACACATACATATCTAGTTAACATCCAATTTCAGCCATCAATCACCAATTTTTCATCACACAAGCGTACGAACATCATAAAGATCCAAAATCACATTCCAAAATCTTAGTTTGAGAAAAAAATACAATCAGTTTCGTTTAGTTTTTAAAAACAAATTCATACTCCATCACCACAAATCACAAGTCACACAGACACGAAGAACATATAATGATACTGATCATTCCAAATGCCAATCATGTTTATATATACCAAAATGTAAACACAGTTTTTCTTGCCTGTTTTCACATAAACATGTGTACCAAAATCCTCACAAAACGAGAATTTCCTCATGACTCACTTGATGAGAAAAATTTGCCAAGTGAAAAGTCTTTGTTCAAGCAAGAATATACCATATAGTAGTCCACTCGAAAGTTAAACCCTTTTTTTCATTCTTCACAATGGACCGACGTTAAAACAAAAATTAAAAAAAAACACTTGTAACACATCAAATGACGTATGCTGCACCCATTCACAAAGTAACATCCTACTATGAGACTCCAATGCCTATACATATGCACTTTTGAGAAAAGATCAATTACAACTACTTATTAATTCAGGTTGACAGTTGCACACATAAAACTGCCAAATGTCAATAAAGTCTTTCCACAATGAAAACAAACAGCAGAATAATAAAGTCTGTTCACAATGAAAACAAACAGCAGAAACAGTCTTTCCTTTCTTATGCAGTTACAGCTGCACGAAGGATACTGTGCACTCACGCACGGGACAGAAAATCTGCCATGATATTCGGAGTTCCAGGTAATGGCTCAATGTTAAACTTGAACTCCTGCAATGACAAAGCCCATCTTAACAGCCTGCTATTTTTGGTCTTGGACGACTGCAAAAACGTCAATGGCCTGTGGTCGGTTTGTAACCGAAAATGTCTTCCAGTAAGGAATCTGGCAAATTTCTCACAAGCCCAAACAATGGCAAGACACTCCCTCTCAATTTTTGAGTATTTGACTTTTGTGTCAGAGAACTTTTTACGTGCATATTGCACAGGGTGTAACAATCCATTCTTTTCTTGCAAAAGTACAGCTCCCATGCCTTTGGAGCTGGCATCAGTTTTCAAAACAAAATCCTCTGAATGAGAGGGCAAAAGCAGTACAGGGAATGAATTGAGGGTGTCTTGAACACATTCCAGAGCTTTCTGGCACTCATCTGACCAGACAATACTTTTGTTTTTTGTTCCTTTTGTTAAGTCACTCAAAGGGGCTGTCAATGACGCAAAGTGCGGTACATATCTTCTGTAATAGGACAACAATCCAATGAGTGATCTTATCTGTTTCTTTGTAGTGGGTCTCTTCAAGGCCAAGATCTTTTCTACTTTCTTTTCCTCTGGTGTCATTTTCCCAACAGAAATGACATGACCCAAAAACTCAAGAGTCTTTAATCCAGCACGAATTTTGGATGGTCTAGCCATCAGACCAAAATTCCGGAGTTTACAAAAAAAACAGCTCTCAGGTTATCCAGAAGATCATTCCATGACTTTGCAGCAAGCAAAATGTCATCAAATAAACTGACTGCTCCACACTCATGAAGTGTTAGTGCGCGCATCATTCTGGCAAAAGAAGCTGGGGCATTTTGTAAACCAAATGGCATTTTCGTCCATTGAAACAGTCCAAAAGGTGTCTGAAAAACTGTTTTTTCCTTTACTTCAGCCATCGGGATTTGCCAATATCCTTTAGTCAAATCTATTTTGACAAAATATTTTCCTTCTGAGAGTTGACAAAGAAGTTCCTCAATGTCTGGGATAGGTTCTGCATCAAACACAGTGATTTTGTTTAACTTCCTGTAATCGATACAAAACCGCACCGAACCATCAGGTTTGTCCACCAATACAACTGGTGAGCTGTATGGTGACGAGGACGGTTCTATAACCTTCAACCCGAGCATAACTTGAATCTCTCTTTCGACAACCTTTTTTTTTTTCGCAAATGGGAGGGGGTATGGTTTGACTCGGACTGGGTTTTCCGTACTCAGCTGAATAGTATGGGGTTCAATTGATGTCACTGTCCCTGGGGTATCAGTCAGGACATCCTGAAAGTCCTTCAAAATACCTTCCAATTGTTCTTTCTGAATCAAAGACAGAGCATCACACAAAACAACATCACGATAAGTTTCTCCCTTGACAGAAAGAGTGGGCACAGGTACAGTATCATCTATACTGGTAGATGTTAACAATCCCACATTTGTTTTTTGTTGTTTTTTTTAATCATTTTTCAAACAATACATTACAAATGAACATCATAACATTTCAAAAAGAAAAAAAGAAAAAAAAATGTGGGGGGGGGCACACACACACACACACACACACACACACACACACACACACACACACACACACACACACACACACACACGAAAAGGCCATTGAACAATCAAACATCCTTGTACACAAAAGAAAAGGGGGACCGGGGTCGGGGGGTTGGGGGCTGCGGGTAAGGGACAGGGGAGGTCCATTGACATTTTCATATCAAACACAAATCAAACTTGATTATATACAAATATTCAACCATTTTTGAAAACATACAGCTGAAGTAGATCTTGCTGAATGTAGTGGTTTACAGATAAAATGCATATATTTTATTTTGAATTCTAACGTTCAAACTAATCGAGAACTGAACTGTACAGAAACCAAGTTTGTTTAAACTTGCACAAGTTATATTTGTAATTGCCATGTAATGCTCTAAGTAATATCTGTCACTCAATAATATAACAAAGGTATGTACATGTAGCTGTGCATTTGGCATTTATATGTAGATGTAAAATTTTGCAAATAAAGTGATGGATTCAAAAAGAGCGTCTGTGTGTGTATTCTGCTTAACATCAAACAATACAAGTTCCTTGTCAATCATAAAATCATGACAATGTGAATATATTCAAGTCAGCAACTGCTGGACATTCGTCCAAAATCGGTACATATTAGTATGACAGTTAAACAGCATATTGAAAAATGTCTGCTCTTCTTGCTCACAAAATTTATATAAAAAGTACAAGATGATGCAGAGACAAGAATCTCTGGGTTGAAAGTAATTTATGTTGCAATCAAAATGTCTATTTCCTGAGATTATTTTAGTTTTTAGATAATAACACTACATATTCTGTGCACAACTGTATGCGATCCTCCGGTGACTAAATCCCTCCCGTACTATCCTTGGGATGAAAGAAAGGTCGAAAGTTCCCAAGAACAGCAACAGGACCAGCCAGCAAGGGTCACATCAATACATTAGAATGGAACCTTCCACTCTATATAGAGCCATCCAAGATAATAAAAAAAAAAAAAGAAAAAAAAAGTAACAGGCTGAACATTGGATATTCCATGTCATCCAATCCATCTATAGGTAAGCATCATCCCAAACACAAACATGTATTATATCCACACACCCAAATATTCACATTGCACACATAGATCTCATCATTCCCCCCCCCCCCCCCCCCCCCCCCCCTGCTCCCTCCATGCACACTTGATGAAATTGTTTGCAGACACATGGCCAGAGCTCGCCAGCGACGATACACATACGTACTCCTATGCATTAGCTCTTTTACACTCAAGTCATATTCATCCTACTGAGACCATGGCATCTACGTATGCCTCGTATATTATGGCAAATACCTCCCTACTGCGTAAGCTTATTCTATTTTTTTTAAAAATGAAGCTCTTATTTCCCTGACATATCTCCCGTCAAATGCGACATATATATACCACACACACACCACACACACACACACACACACACAAAACACACAACACACACACACACACACACACACACACACACACACAATATATATATATTATATATATATAATATATATAGTATATATATATATACATATACATACATATACATATACATACACACATATATACATATGTCGCTTATAAGAATTAAAATCCTTCAAAATTAGTAGTTATCACAATGACAATAATATTCATGGGAATCGAGATAAGCAATCAACGTACAGTGTATTTGAAATAGTTGACAATTCTTTTCACTTTCAAAGTTGTAACTTCCCCACTCACAGATCATTTATTAAAAGACCATTACTCATGTGAATCTTCAAATAAAGGTTTATAATGAATCCAGTTATTTTCGAGTTTTTGAAGTTCAGAGTTCACTGTTGCTACATATCTTTCTATTTGATACCGTGCCTTGAGTATTTTAATGAATACTGAAGTGAGGATCTGGCACTTTGTTATCTTGCATCTGTATATATAATTTTTAGCCAAAAGAATTATCAGATCAACTACAGTATCGCTGTTGAAGTTAAAGTCTGTACCAAATAGTACTATACTTTCTGTGAAATATAAGTTATCTACATTTGAACATTTCTCTTTCAGCAGATTTTCTAGTGTTTTCCAAAATTCATGAACATATTTGCATCTCCAGAAGACATGCTCTATAGTATCTTTCTCATTACTGCAGAAATTGCAGTTTTGATTTTGTACAACTCCTATTTCTTTCAACACCACGTTAGTTCCTATTATTCTATGTACTATTCTTATCTGTAACCATTTAAGTTTTATATCTTTGATCTGCTGAATCTTTGAGAAACAACGTTTCCAAGGTATGTCTCGGTTGAGCTTTTCAGACCATTTTGTGATGCATTTTGGTTTCCGGTTATCCTTGATTAATGTTTTATAATATATCTGGGTGCCTTTTGATATAGATATCCTTCCCAAAGCTGCGTTGTGCTCTGCCATATTGCGATCTTGAATAGTAAGTCCAACTTTTCTTAAATAATTCTTTATTGATGCTATACATCCCATGTATGACAGAAAGTTAATCTGTATGTTGTATTTTGATCTGAATTCATTAAATGTGAGTATTTCTCCATTATTCTTTATTAAATCAGAAATTCTGTTTACTTTTTTTTCATGCCACCCTTTAAACTTAACAGTTTTATTCCCTATTCTAATGTTATCATTATAAAGAATTGGTTCGGCTAGTACTTCCTGAGTGGTTCTGGTTTTACTTTATAAAAACAATTGTCTATAGGAGGTGAATACATGTTGCCAAAACATATTTTCTTTATTTCTTATATACAGATAGTTTGGAGAGTACTCTTCAATGTGTTCAATAAACGAGCAATTATGCACCAACAATTCTTTCCATCTGTGTGTAGTACTTTTAATTCGTCTTACCCACGTTAGTTTTAGTGATGTGATAAATGCTTGTACATCTGGTATGTTCAGTCCTCCATCTCTTATATCCTTAACAGCTGTTTTACGGCTAATCTTGTCTTGCTTCTTGTTCCACACAAACCAAAAACATAGTCTTTGTAATTCTTTTATATGTGCATCCGGAGGGTTTGGCAAAAGAAGCCAGAGATGTGTTAATTTGGACAAGATTAGCGATTTGAGTACTGCGATTCTCCCGAGAAGGGTGATAATTCTTTTTAGCCAGGTTTTGAATGCTTTCACTTCAATCATCTTTTCTTTGTAGTTTCTTTTTTCTATGTCTTTTAGATCATTAGTAAACCATATTCCTAGTATTTTGAATTCTTTAGGATTCCATATCATGTTTAGGTGTTGCATATATTTTATTGTGCTATTTTTATTACTCCACAACCATACGATCTGCGTTTTTTCTTTATTCAGAAACAGTCCAGACGTTTTACCAAACTTTTCTAAAATTTGAGTTGACTTTTCAAAGGATATTCTGTCTCCACTATTCATTAGTTGAGTGTCATCTGCAAATTGTGATATTTTATATTCACTCTCACCTATTTGGATTCCTTTTGTGTTTTTTTCTTCTTTGATCATAATAGATAATATTTCTGCACATAGTACAAAAATGTATGGTGACATTGGGTCGCCTTGACGACACCCTCTCTCTATATAAAACCATGGTGTGCTTTGTCCATTGGTAAAAACTGTTGATTTAATATTTTTATTAAAAAAAAACACTAATCCATCTGCACATATCCTTGCCAAGTCCAAAGGCTTTTAATACTTTGAACATAAAATTCCAATCTAATGAGTCAAACGCTTTTTCAAAATCTAGATTTATCAACATTCCTGGTTTGTGTTTTGTGTTCAGTTGATTGATTATATCATAAATGAGTCTGATATTGTTTCCCATGTATCTGTTTGGAATAAATCCGGTCTGATCTTCGCTAATTACAGTTGGGAGTATTCTTTTTAATCTATTTGCTATGCATGTTGATCCTATTTTATAGATAACATTTAGCAAGGAAATAGGTCTCCAGTTCTTAATGTGTTCTTTGGGTTTCCCTGGTTTTGGTATACAGATAATTATACCTTCTTTCTGTACATTAGAAAACTCTCCTCTTTAAAACTCTCATTCAAGGCTCTTACAACTAGAAAGCCAATCTGTTTCCAAAAGAACTTTAAAAAAAACTCAGCTCCAAACCCATCTGTTCCTGGGCTTTTTCCATCCTTCATATTTTTCAATGCCGTGACTGCTTCCTCCAGTGTTATTTTACCTTCTAAAGATCTACTTTCTTCCATTGTTATTTTTGGTACCTCTTTAACAAAATCTTCAATATTGGGTTGTTCCAAATCTCTTTTTTTATGTAATTTTTCATAGAAGTCTTTAACTTCTTCTTTTATTTCATCTGTATGTTCTATTATTTTCCCTTGACTGTTTATCAGTTTTGTTATTTGCTTGCTAACAAAGTTACGTTTTTCAAGATTACAGAAATACTTTGTAATTTTTTTTCCTTCTGCTACCCATCTTGCTTTAGATCTTAGTAGTACCCCATTCATGATTTTTTCTCTTAACAAAGTCAACTCCTGATTGTATTCTTCAAGTACCTTCCTGTCTTGTTCTGTTTTGTGTTCTTTTTTTCTCAGTTTCTTTTGTGTCATGTGTCAATTTTTCTTCTTTCTGCTTTGATTCTCTTTTTTTCATTGTTGCATATGAAATTGTTTTTGTTCTAATTTTCATCAGCAAAAAGTCCAGAAAGGTCCTATCAGATACTTTAAATTTTATTTCTGAGTTACCTTCATCTTTAGTTTGGTTGGGTTCTTCCTGGGTTTCTGTATATCCTTTTATTACGTTTTGTATTTCTTCATTAATTTCATCAACATATTTTTTATCTTTAAGTAGGGAGGTATTAATCTTCCAAAAAGTATTTTGTTTGACATCTTTTCCAAATTTAAGTTTTAGAGTTATTAATGAATGATCAGTTCTATAGCCTGGAATTATATCTGTATCATCAAAGTACCATATCAGGTAATCCGATAGTAGAAAGAAATCTATTCTACTTTGCTGAAAGGGGGTTGGTCTTCTCCATGTATATCTCCTACTGTCTGGATTGTTCTCTCTCCATATATCTGTTAAAACAAGCTCTGACATCATTTCTTCTACTGCTTTCTTAGCTTTGGGGTTATTAACATGTTTATAGTTAAAACAATCTATTTCCTGTTCTAAGGCAATATTAAAGTCTCCAACTATTATAACATTGTTGTTTTTGTATCTTTTTATTCTCTGTATTAGATCTTCATAAAACATAGGGTCATCTTTATTGGGACCATATACACTTACTAATAATAATTCTTTTTCCATAGCTGTAAAGGATATAATAATGAAATTACCATTTATATCTGATTCAACTTTATTGATCTTAAATTCAAGGTTATTATTAAATAGCACTGCTATTCCCCTGGCATTTGAAGTAAGTGAAGAAAAGACACAAGTATATCCCCATTCTGATTGTATATAGTTTTCCATTTGTTTTTCAAAATGTGTGTCTTGTAGACAGTAAATAGAATAATTTTTTTCCTCAAATAGTGAAAGACATCTCTCCTTTTCTGTTTATTTCCAAGCCCCTGACAGTTTCATGAAGAAATTGTTATTATATTGTTACTACTTGTTTTTTTGTTCCATTATGTTGTATTGTTAGTCTGCTTACTAATCAAATGTTCCTTTAGACTCGCTAAGAACATTTTAAACTTCTGGCTATTTTCATTATAATTAAGAATTGAACATTCATAACAGTGTAACACCCATGTTGGTCTCTTATAACATCATGTATCTTATACTCAAAGCTATTATTAAGAAGAACAGCCACACCATTTTTGATAGTTTCCGTACCACACAGCCATACATTATATCCCCAGCTGGCTCGGATAAAATTCTCAGAGCCTTCCTTTAAGTGTGTCTCTTGAAGACAATAAACATGAGCTGTTTTTTTTCTTCAAAAAATCAAATACATCTTTCCTTTTTTTACTATTATTTAGACCATTACAATTCAAAGAACAAATTTTAAATGAACTATCCTGTGCCATTTTGAGTTTGGCAAGAAAGGTTAAAGAAGTAAACAGATAATAACAAATAAAAAAAGGTCTACAAAAGAAAAAAGTAAGAAATACTCCAAAAGTGTTGCTAACACTAGAGACACACCCTTTGAAATACAGTGATGTCGCACATCCCATATAAATACAGAAGCTACCTCAGCCTCAACCTTCCAATGTGATAATAAGCAAGTTTTCACACCCATCATTAATATCAACATCTTATAAATGCACAAATAAATTATACATGACCCAGTTACAATCTCACTCTCACACACACACCCGCCACCTTGATATGAAGAAAATGAAAAGGTAATGTGCAACATAAAGACCAACTTACAAAGCAATGACATAAAACTGCACACACACACACACACACACACACACACACACACACACACACACACACACACACCAACCTGTTATATAAGGGTCCACCACCCTACTCCAAACGAGCATGGAAGCCTACTACTACTACAACTACTACTACAATATCTAGCGCGATGGGAAAAAAAAAAAAAAAAAAAACCGCCGTCGAACAACTCATGTCATAATCATCTTGTATGACTGTCTAACAATCCCACATTTGTTGTTTGCACAGTCTTTGCTCTGTCTCTGTATGTGACATCAGGTACAAAATCAGAATCAATGATTTCTGTAACAGCCACATCTGTTCCAGACACTGGACATATCCATTCAATTGACTCGTTAATGGCAACATTTGTACGTTCAACATACTTTTTTAGCATGTTTACATGGAATACCTTTTCAGCATTTGCCATTTTCACTTTGTAATTCACTCCAGAAAGTTTGTTGTCTTGTCCAGGTACATGCCTGTAGAGGATGTCAGAGTCCAGTATGTACGTCGGCTTGTCCATTGGTATGTCAGAGACGGTCTGCTTTGCAGTAGAAAGTATAGTCGTCAGTGTCTCGTCACTTCTCTGCATAGTCTTGAAAACGTCTGGCGTAACTTTTAGTTCATCCAGTTTTGAAACCTTGTGCGGTTTTGTTGGTTTTCCCTGCTCTACAACTTTTGATCTTGTACTGATGAGACAAGGAACGAAAGATCCTCCGGCACCACCATGTACTGTCGCGACACCTGGTAGATTTCCCAAAATCAAATCACAAACTGGATTCTCAATCACACAGGCGGTAAGCGATCCGGAATAGTATGGTGTGTCGACGGAAATTTTTGCAAGTGGAAAAGTTTCAATTTTTCCACCAAACGATCTGCATCTCTTAACACTGTCAAGATATTGGTCCGGTAGAACAAAAGATTTCCTTACACCAGCTGTGGTGCAACCTGTATCTCGCAAAACAGAACCTTGTAAACATTAATGGCACAATCCTCCAAAAGAAGACCATCAATGAACTGATCTGGCGCCAAAACAAGACCTTTTTCACATGTAGTGGAAACAAATCCAGTCTTTGTTCCACTTCCTTTGAAAGGACAGTCCCGTTTTAAATGGAATTTGCCGTCACAAAAATGGCAACGCATGGTTTGGTTGCCGGACAACTGGTTACTGTCAAGCTGTGAACCTCGACCATGTCCACGAACTGGACCAAAGGGTCTGCGCGGTTGTTGTTCACCACGCCCTCGGAAAGGAAAAGGTCTTTCCGGTGGCGAGTATTGGTACTGACGGAAATCGCCAGAACCGACATGGCCCTGACCGCGGAAAGGTCTTTGTCTGTTGCCAAAAGACGTGTAACCGTGAGGACCTTGGAATGAAGCGCGATCTCCTCTTCTATAGTTTCCTTGTCCAGAATGTATTTGAAATGCTGCGTGAGACTCGGAAAGGGACGAATCCTCCTTGCGGGCAACAACTTTATCTGGATGAGCAATACAGTACTGATCCGCCATCTGACACATTTCGTCAAAGTTATCCTGCTCCGAGGCCTTTCGTCCGCTGGGTCGGAACTCATCAGGGAGACACGGCTGGTTATGTCTGCGCTCCTGGCGTCACTGTGGTGAGAACACCACAGTATTATGGACTGTGGTGTGTCTCTATTTAACGCCAGGAGCGCAGACATAACCAGCCGTGTCTCCCTGATGAGTTCCGACCCAGCGGACGAATGGCCTCGGAGCAGGCAATACAAATATATCTGCCTTCAAAAGGGATTACGATGGTTCCCTTATGCAGCTAGTGAAGAGTTTCCATATCTGTAATATATTTTCTTAATTTCATCTTCCCAGTTTCTCCATCTTCAAACTTCCCCCCTCCTTAAGTCCAAATCTTTGCCAAGTCATTACTATGAAGACAGTTCAGTTGTTGGCCTGCGCTTGTTTTCCCCCCACTATTAGATTGTTCGTCTATGTATTCGTCTGACTTTATTCAAGTTTAAAAGGCTGTGCCAGTCTTGAATAAAAGTTACTCTGTGTTCGGTTTTCTTATGGGAGCAAAAGTTACCCCACTTGTTTATCGTTTATTGTTTACTGTTCCCTGCCTCATTTCATTTCCAATTTTGTTTCGATTAAATTGAGGTTATTTGTATTTGTTTCTGTACGTCTGTGTGTTTGTCTTTTGATCTTCCTTGCATCTTTGGGTGGATCCTCAAGCGTAGGCTCAAAGATTGTCCCCTACATTTTATACTATTTGATTAATGTCTTCAGTTTTTCAGCAACTTTTTTCCTTCCCACACTTTCGTTTGGTTTCATTTACTACCCTTCACTGGCTGTTTTGGGGGTGCTATTGGATTCTTTTTTGCACCCTTGGTGGTGAGAACACCACAGTATTATGGACTGTGGTGTGTCTCTATTTGACGCCAGGAGCGCAGACATAACCAGCCGTGTCTCCCTGATGAGTTCCGACCCAGCGGACGAAAGGCCTCGGAGCAGGCAATACAAATATATCTGCCTTCAAAAGGGATTACGATGGTTGCCTCCATCTTCAAACTCCACCCAGTCTTGTGCCAGTCTTGAATAAAAGTTACTCTGTGTTAGGTTTTCTTATGGGAGCAAAAGTTACCCCACTTGTTTACCGTTTATTGTTTACTGTTCCCTGCCTCATTTCATTTCCAGTTCTGACCTGCCTCATTTCATTTCCAGTTCTGACCTGCCTCATTTCATTTCCAGTTCTGACCTGCCTCATTTCATTTCCAGTTCCGACCTTCACATATCGGAGTAACAAGGAAAGGGGATAGGATGCCTCGTGAATACATAGAATGGGTATGGTTAACCTTAACGAATCCATTCTTTGTTTGATTAAAGAGTAATCAGAGATGAGTATGGTTAACCTTAACGAATCCATTCTTTGTTTGATTAAAGAGTAATCAGAGATGAGTATGGTTAACCTTAACGAATCCATTCTTTGTTTGATTAAAGAGTAATCAGAGATGAGTATGGTTAACCTTAACGAATCCATTCTTTGTTTGATTAAAGAGTAATCAGAGATGAGTATGGTTAACCTTAACGAATCCATTCTTTGTTTGATTAAAGAGTAATCAGAGATGGGTATGGTTAACCTTAACGAATCCATTCTTTGTTTGATTAAAGAGTAATCAGAGACAAGAGACCTGCAAATAACATTAATAGACCCACATCCATATATTGAATTCTGAAAAGATATCAAATTATTCATGTCCTATATTCAGATACGTATATAGAGTGAGAAGAGAAAAGAAAACCTAATAACCATACAGTTCAATGAGTCAGCCACCTTGACCAGATCACCGTCAAGAGGACATTTATTTGTATGATTCATAGCTGTTAATAGCACGTCACCGTCAACATCTTTCACATATGTTAATATACATATGTTAGAAAATGAATGAGAAATTCTAAAACAAAATTCCTCTTTTTCCCTTGGGAGGGGGAGGGGGTATATGTTCACGTCAATACACTTTTCATTTCTTTTCTTTTCCTTGGAACGGGGAAACGTTTTCTACATCAATACACTTTTCTTTTCTTTTCCTCCCGCCCCCCCCCCCCCCTCCTTTTTCCAAGGGGGGGGGGGGGGGGAAGAAAAGAAAAGTGTATTGATGTAGAAAACGTTTCCCCGTTTCAAACTCCCCCCCCCCCCTTGGGGGGGGGGGGGGAGGAAAAGAAAAGAAATGAAAAGTGTATTGACGTGAACATATACCCCCCTCCCCCCTCCCAAGGGAAAAAGAGGAATTTTGTTTTAGAATTTCTCATTCATTTTCTAACATATGTATATGAAACGGGGAAACGTTTTCTACATCAATACACTTTTCTTTTCTTTTCCTCCCCCCCCCCCCTCCTTTTTCCAAGGGGGGGGTGGAGTTTGAAACGGGGAAACGTTTTCTACATCAATACACTTTTCTTTTCTTTTCTTTTCCTTCCCCCCCCCCCCCCTCCTTTTTCCAAGGGGGGGGGGGGTGGAGTTTGAAACGGGGAAACGTTTTCTACATCAATACACTTTTCTTTTCTTTTCTTTTCCTTCCCCCCCCCCCCCCCTCCTTTTTCCAAGGGGGGGGGGGGGTGGAGTTTGAAACGGGGAAACGTTTTCTACATCAAGCAATGAACAAAACAACCAATCAGAGAAAAGAAAAATCATTAATAATCAAGTCAATAGTCTTTGGCAGACACATGTAGGTAGCATAACTAGACCACCTCAGTAGACCTTGAAAGCTTACAGTACAAAATTCGAACAGTACAAATATTCAAACCAGAGTACAAAATTCAATCCAGAGGACCATGATAAACGAAAACAACACTAAAAGGCAGAAATACATATAATTCACTGCATCACCTAGAAGTCCGTCAGCGTTCATTTCATATATTTTGTTAACACGTCTTAAACATTCATAGTTACATCTAACTTCAAAGTCTGTCCATTCTTAAGCTTGGTTAAAATCTTTCCATTTGAAGACCACGTGGTCATGGTCCTGGGGTCTTCTGGGGCTTTTTTAACAGTTTGTAATTCAGCTGCGTGAGGTCCTCACCCACAGAAATCACCGACTGTTTCAGCCTGGGCCTGTCGGCGAGCACTCGACTCCGGAGTCTCCTTCAATAAAAAAAAAAACGTGCGATGATGGGGCGTGGTCTGGTAGCCCCCGGCTTGCCGACACGGTGGACCATTTTCATACCTGCCTGTGACACCTTAACCTCCACCTTTTCACTGAAAATGTTCACACAGTTTTGGATACAGGTTTTTTTTGTTGTTGTTGTTTTTTTGTTGTTGTTGTTTTTTGCTGTCCCAACCTCTGCGCCACCTCAGAGGCAGTGCACCCACGCCGCTCATTCCGACACCCCGTCCACAGCCACAGCCCGGTCGGCCCCGCCGCAGCCCCGGCACCGGCAATCCACAGGGAGCAGTCAATGTCAACTCGTCAAGAGGCAACCCACCGGAGGATACACTGCACTGCTGCCGAGTCACTTCGGTGGTGTTCAGTGGCACCTGTTCTGATCTAACAGACGCAGGACACCACCTACTAAGCCCCTACTGACGACAATAATTGCTTAGTCGCGGAGCCGGCGTGAGTGAGCTCTCCCTCCGGAGGGCGCCACCACGTCCGTCCAACGACAGCCCCCATGGACTCGCCGATACCGGTGATCCCGACGGAACCAAACCAAGGCCACAGACGTGGAGAGGACATCAAAATTGAGGTCACCATGAGAGCAGGGCATGAAGGGCCACAGAATGGGAGACTTTTTTTTTTTTTTTTGGTATGCTGATCGATGAGAATGAGGATGATTAAGATGATGCTAAGGATTTCCATTTCGGTCTGAGACTACATGACAGGGCTGTACTCTACGCTTCCTTTCATAATATATCCTGGCGTCAACCAGGCCCGAGAGATACGGGCACCTGCAGTGTTGGTCAGGAAATTTGAGCAACACTCCCAGAGACGCATCCATTAAGTGGATGAAGCTCGACTGTGTGGTCCCAGTCTTCCCGACTGAGCCCGCAGCAACTCAACTCTGGGTAGGAGTCGGTCGGGGCAGAAAAACCCACATGACTTCTGATGGGATTCGAACCCACGACCTCCCAGCCGGGAGTCCGCGACGCTAACCACTTCGCCACGGCGGCTGGTGTTTTGGATACAGTTGTATATCGTTTCGTTCCCCCCCCCCACCCCCCACCCCCACCCCCGACTGCTTCTCTGGCACCCCGTGAACGCGAACATTAAACTTACTACTGTGTTGTTCTTCGTCGTTTAAGTCTCTCCTTAGTACACAGTATTTCTTCTTGCACTGATCCATCCGTCAACGCAATTCCGCGTTCTCTGCCTTCAGTTTTGTTATGTCTGCACTTAGGCTATCTTTTTTGGCTTTTAATTCAAATAGGTCACATTCTAACTGTTCAGTTCTCTTGTCCTGCTTGACGGCTATCTATTCATTTCATCTCTCAGTTCTTTTATGTCTTCTTTAGCTGCTAAATTTATTAGACTCAATTTGATTTCCTCAAGAGTGTCATGTGGTGTCATGTCTTCTTCACTGCCTGCACTATCTGTTCTGTGTTTCTTTCTGTCTTGTTTTTCCTTATCGTTATCTGAATTAAGACTGACACACGTATCACTGGCAGACGAAGTTGATGATGGCTTTCGTTTAATTACGCCCCGCGATAAATATGTGGAGATAGTACTTGTCATCCCTCACTGCCTGTAAAGCTTCGTTGATTCACTCACCTACACCCACAACACACCACATTTTCTCACTTTCACTAAGAATCCACATCACACGAAAATATATCCACCGGCTGCGTTCTTCGGACGACAAAATATCAATATTCAAAATATATCACTATCGACACAAACTGCTGTCGAAACCCGCTCTGCACACAGTTCGCCATAAGATAGACTTCAGCGTTTTCTTTAGATTCAGTATTTTATCATTGCAGGGACTTTCCCCCACGCTCACTTCTAAAGTTAGGTTGAAGGAGGGAAGGGTGAGAGAATGGAAGAACGCGTCCTCTCTGTCCCAGAGCGCAGGTCAAACTCGTCAGGAACCAGTGTTGTATTGTTTCCCTGCATGGCATGTGTTGAGGAACATATGTGTTTCATGTCCTTTCATTACATTACTATGGAACATTGATGTATTGTGTCCTTTCATGACATGGGCTGAGGACCATTGGTGTAAGTGTACTTTCACAGACATGGGCTGAGGACCATTGGTGTAAGTATACCTTCAAAGACATGTGTTGAGGAACATAGGTGTAAGTGTACCTTCACAGACATGTGTTGAGGAACATTAGTGTAAGTGTACCTTCATAGACATGTGTTGAGGAACATTGGTGTAAGTGTACCTTCATAGACATGTGTTGAGGAACATAGGTGTAAGTGTACCTTCATAGACATGTGTTGAGGAACATTGGTGTAAGTGTACCTTCATACACATGTGTTGAGGAACACTGGTGTAAGTGTACCTTCACTGACTTGTGTTGAGGAACATTGGTGTAAGTGTACCTTCATAGACATGTGTTGAGGAACATTGGTGTAAGTGTACCTTCATACACATGTGTTGAGGAACACTGGTGTAAGTGTACCTTCATTGACTTGTGTTGAGGAACATTGGTGTAAGTGTACCTTCATAGACATGTGTTGAGGAATATTGGTGTAAGTGTACCTTCATAGACTTGTGTTGAGGAATATTGGTGTAAGTGTACCTTCAGAGACGTGTTGGAATATTGGTGTTAGTGTACCTTCAGAGACATGTATTGGAACATTGGTGTAAGTGTACTTTCATAGACATATGTAGAGAAACATTAGGGTAAGTGTACCTTCATAGACATGAGTTGTAGAACATTGGTGAAACTGTACCTTCATGGGGATGAGTTGAGGAACATTGGTGTAAGTGTACTTCATACATGTGTTGAGGAACCTTGGTGCAAATGTACCTTCATACATGTGTTGATGAACATTGGTGTAAATGTACCTTCATACATGTGTTGATGAACATTGGTGTAAATGTACCTTCATACATGTGTTGATGAACATTGGTGTAAATGTACCTTCATACATGTGTTGATGAACATTGGTGTAAATGTATCTTCATACATGTGTTGATGAATATTGGTGTAAATGTACCTTCATACATGTTGATGAACATTGGTGTAAATGTACCTTCATACATGTGTTGATGAACATTGGTGTAAATGTACCTTCATACATGTGTTGATGAACATTGGTGTAAATGTACCTTCATACATGTGTTGATGAACATTGGTGTAAATGTACCTTCATACATGTGTTGATGAACATTGGTGTAAATGTACCTTCATACATGTGTTGATGAACATTGGTGTAAATGTACCTTCTATACATGTGTTAAGGGAACATTGGCGTAAGTGTACCTTCATAAACATGTGTCGAGGAACATGGGTGTATTGTGCCCTTTCATGACATGTGCTGAGGAGCATTGGTGTGAGTGTATCTCCTTTATAGATAAGTCGTGAGGAACATTGGTGTGAATGTACCTTCATAGTTATGTGTTGGAACAATGGTGTAAGTGTACCTTCATAGACATGTGTCGTGGAACATTGGTGTATTGTGACCTTCCATGACATGTGTCAAAACCCAGTACTGTATTGTCTCCCTTCATAACACTTGTTGAGGGACATTGATACAGTGAGTGCCTTGATGATGCTTTGATGGACATTGGTGTATTGCGTGGCTTCGGGAACATGTTCTGAGGGCCAATGTTTGTTGTGTCCCTTCTTAAATATGTGTAAAAAGACAGAGGAGTATAATTTCCCTTCTTGACATGTATTGAGGGACAGTGGTGCATGATGTCCCAATTGTATGTGGTATCTCTTCATATGTGGCGAGGAACATTTCGCAATTGTGTACCTTCACAGGCATGTGTTGAGAAACGTTGGTGTATTATTTACCTTCATGACGTATTGAGGAACGGTTGTGTCTTGTGTTCTTTCATGACATGTGTTGAGGAACTTTGGTGTGTTGTGTGCCTTCATGACATGCGTTGAGGAACGGTTCTGTCTTGTGTTCTCCCATGACATGTGTTGAGGAACATCCATATATTGTGTTTCTTCATAGACGTGCACTAAGGAACTTTGGTGTATTGCGTCCCTTTGTAGACATGTGTCGAAAACACTGAAAGTGCGTGTTGATGCAGAAACGGTTCCTGCCTGGTGGCGACACTCTCATGCAGCCTCAAAGACCTTGGGTGCTTTTGTAATATCGAACCAACATGTTCTGTCTTAAAGTGTTGTTGTTGTCGTCGTTGTGCTGGTAAATGGGTGACTTCATTTCCTGGTTTTTAATGTAGGCTTACAGGGAGGAAAAATATATGGATACCCTGTTCACTGCTCATAGGTGTTAACCTTGATAGTGCTGAAACTATCATGTCTCAATGGGTGTATGACGCGACTGAGATTGTTTTCGTCATTATTAAACTGTTTATATGTTTGTTTTATTTTATTTTTCTAAAAGTCTTTTGAATAGTGTGTGCTTGCTTTGAATATCTATAATGTGTTTTAAAGCGAATTAAACAGAATTCTTAAGTTTTCTAAACTGGAACTTGCGAAAAACAAAAAAGTAAGCAGACTTTCACAAGAAGTGAATATTCAAACCGTTATTCGTTAGTATGACGACACTGATTACTGAGCACAATATAATTCCAACCATCATTCATTAGGGTGACGACACTAATTACTGAGCACAATATTATTCATACCATCGTTCACTAGTGTGACGACAATGATTACTGAACACAATCTCATTCAAACCGTTTTTCAGTAATGTGACGGCATTCACTACATAGCAATATGATTCAACCGTTGTACGATAGTGTGACGACAATGATGACTGACACTATCTGACCGTTTTGCACTAGTGTGGCGACACCGATTAGACTTTAGACTTTAGCAGCTACCGCGAGAAGCGACGCATGGGACGTTCAAGTGCCCCATTGTGACCAGTCCTCAGCCAGTTTGCTGACATCTCTCAAACTTCTGTGGACTGGACACAGGTCTCTCTCCACCGTTTGCCACCACCCATCTTGGGAAGCCCTTTCTTTCTCTTACCTGCTGGGACCCACCTGGCAGCCTGGTTAGCAGGTCTTGTCGTGGGGAGCCTCTATACATGGCCTAGGCAGTGGAGGTGTCACTTGCAGACAGTGTCAGGTACAGCAAGTTGTTGGCAACTGTCTCTTATCTCTCTGTTTGAGACAAAGCTACTCCACGTGATGCCCTGAATTTCTGTGACGACACCAATATCTGAACTGAATGTCATTTCAAGCGCTGTTCATCAGTGTGACAACGCATGACCAATTGGCAAAGGAAGGAGAACAGTAGCCCCAACTGGAGCAGGAAGTCTCCTTTGAAAAAATCAAAGGCATTATCAAGGAGAAGCAAACAAGGAGATGGCTTGAGCAGCACCCAGACTTCAACAAAAAAAGATGCATACTACCTGCTGCTCAGATCAGACCAAGTGAGCATTGTGAGACTGAGGACAGGGCATTCCAGACTGAAACATCACATGTTAACAAAATTCCACATTGGCAAGTCTTCAAGTTACCCATGCGGTACAACCCCAGTGACAGTGGAACACTTCCTGCAGGACTGTCGTACACATAAAAAGCTAAGAGTAGAGACCTGTCCTGCCAACACACCGACGAGGGGAAAGCTTTATGGATCACTGAAGGGCCTCCACCCTACAGCAACCTTCGTCAGTGACTCTGGGGTTTCTCTGTGAGTTCACTAAGAAGAAGAAGAAGAAGAAGGTCGCTTCTCTGTTGTGGTGTTGGGCCCTGTCTCTTTTGAGGACTGCACTACCCAAAACATATTAACTGTTCATTGACAGGGATCTCCGTGATGCATTCTGTGCGTCATTCACACACCAGAACCTTATTTTACATTCTTAAACATAAACCATGCGTAGACTTCACCCTCTAACATTAAAACCTGGGCAGGGGGTCTTTCCCAATGATGGCTGAAATGTTGAATTTTTCCAGATGACTTTCAAAATTATTACAGATTTGTAAAAGATTGTAACAGTTGATAAAAATGAGTTCTAGGAGATGAACAAGTAAAACAGTTTTCCTCTTCCCCAAGGGGCAGAATTTATTAACGCAAAGCTGAAGTAGGCATTGTACGTCTGTGTAGGTGCTTCCAGCTACGTGAGGTGTATAGTCATTAACAATCGGTGAAGGCTTAAAACCCTGGTTTGTTGCTGTAGTTATGTATTTTGATATTGAAGACAGCAGTGCGCATCCAAGTCCTGTTCTTAGATGCCGGAGAATGGGGCGCCTCCATTAATCTGAAACTGTCGATCTGTCGGGAAAGTTTGGATGAAGGAGAAGAGAGACGGCATCAGAAATCCGGATCATGAAGGTCCATGAGAATATCAGATTTCAAGGAATTGTCATAAGCTTTTGCAAGTAAACAGGAGGGGAGGGTGGGGCTCCTGCGTACTGCTTATTGATGAAAGCACAGAGGGCTGTAGTTTCTGGACTCAAGAAATGGTCCGCAGCAGAATGGTACATGTGGAAAGTGCACTGCACGATTGTGTGGCCAAAAGACCTTTCTTTTTCAGCTTCCATATGAGTCGAGAGTGAACTATTTTCCCCACTAGTTTACAAAGGCAACTCTTCACAGTTGTTAGACGATAATGGGGTTAGAAACCCTCTTTCCCGGGTTCTGGAATTAGAATAATGACATTAGAAAAGTAGTTACAGACTCAGAATCAAAAACTTACTTGGAGAATATTTCGACAGGGTCGCCCTGTCTTCTTCAGCTCACTGTTGCTGTTGTGGCAGCGAGGCTTGATGGGACGACTGTTGTGTGGGGTGAACGGTTGTCAGGATCTGATTGTAGATTGGGGGAAGTTCAAAGCCTTGATCTCTGTTCAGGCTGGGGCGTCTGGTCTTAATTTCGATGGCTTCTTTAACTTTTCTTTTTGTGAGAAAGGGCTCTGTAGATAAGATCTTGGTTTCTTGGGGGGCTGAAACTGTGGCCTGTGGCTTGTAGATGTTCATGTATGGCAGAAGTAGATCGGTTTTGGTGTTCCTGTAGACGGGTGGTGAGTGGTCTTGCTGTCTCGCCAATGTAGGTATTGGCACAGTCTTGACATCCTATCTGGTACACTACACCACACTGCTTGAGGGGTCCGTTTTGTCTTTGACATGGGTCAGTTGCTGGCGTAGGGAGTTGGTGGGTTTGTGGAACACTTTGCATCCATGTTGTTGGAAGGTCCAGGCTAGACGCTCTGAGACTCCTTTAATGTAAGGGATCCCCACTTTCACAGTGTCCGTACCTGTAGAAGAAGGGTAGCGAACTCAAGGGTTGTCCCACATCCATGCAGGGTATCCATTAGCGGAAAGGGCAATCTTGATGTGTTCTTCTTCTTCAGCTCTTCCTCCTTAGTGGAACACAGTACAGAGGCTCTGTGCATGAGGGTGTTGACAACAGATCTCTTGTGCTGGAGGGGGTGGTTAGAGTGAAAGTTCACATATTGGTCAGTGTGGGTGGGTTTCCTATAAACGGTGGTCTCCACCCTGTCGTCATGGGTTCGGGTGATGAGTGTATCCAGGAACGGGATCTTCCCTTCTACTTCAGTTTCGGAAGTGAATTGGATACTGTCGTCGATGGAATTCAGGTGAGTGGTGAAGCTGTCAACCTCTGTCTCCTGTATGCGGGTCATGGTGTCATCCACATAGCGGTACCACATGCTGGAAGGGTTGGCAGCAGTCTCAAGGGCTACTTTTTCAAAATGTTCCATGTACAGGTTGGCTACCACTGGAGATACTGGCGAACCCATGGCAGCTCCTTGTTTCTGCTGGTAGAACTCATGGTTGAATGAAAAGTAGGTGCTAGTGAGGCAGTTCCAACAGTTCTAGCACCTGTTTTGTAGTGAGTTCACACCGGTGACGAAGGTGGTAGTCATCCTCAATCTTCTCCCGAATGACTTGGAGAGCCTTGGGTACAGGGATGCTAGTGAACAAACATCATAGGAGACAAGTTTCTCCCCTGGAGCCAGTTGCTGGTTTTTCATCTTCTGTACAAAATCTGTTCACTAGCATCCCTGTACCCAAGGCTCTCCACACACACACTTCGAAGTGAGGGGAGAAAGGAGATGGGAATGGTGTGGAGTGGGTGGCAGCGGTATTGCTGACTGTTAAGCGGCGGGTTTCTTCACTGACTTGCGCGCCAGTGCTTTTCTACACGGGAATGACAAGTTGAAGCATGGGAGAAACAACATCCATGTGCTGTTTCAAATCACTCCCAGTCTCTCCTCTTGTGTTCTGAGCCCATGTCTTGCTTTTTAGCGTATTGGCGACTGCGTGTGTTTCCCCACCCCCTCCCAAGCACATCCTCTCCACCCCACCCCACCTACCCCCCACCTCCTTTGTTCCCCATGTAATGCGACGTCAAACCGTTGAAAACCGGTGAATGAAACGCAGTGATTTTTCAAGAATGCGCTGCTTTGGAATGACACGTGTTTGCAGGAATGATTCGCAGAAGAAAGACCTATACACTGATTTTACTATCCAGCCTGTCAGTCAATTGTCAGTTGTGTCGCTCAAAGGTCTCCGGACAATACGTTTGTGTGAGCGCTTGAAAACAGGTTGCAGAGATAAAAAGCGGCACAAAATCACACAATCTCTGTCCAAATGTGATGAGATTTCACACTGGAACGAAGAAAATACACGCGCGGACAGACACAAAGCCTTCATTAAGCTCGCCAGTGCAGTACACAACACAAACACACAACACTTCCGTCAGCTGTGTGATGCACACAGATGTGACGCTATATTACGTTGTCTGAAGACACACCCTAGGTACACGTTTACACAATTCACATACATAAAAACTGAAAGTAAATAACCCAGTGTCGGCACACGATTGCGTAGAGCATAGCAAATGTGAAAGGACAGTCGGCACACAGCTGGCACGTCGGTCACACACACACACACACACACACACACACACACACACACACACACACACATAGTCTCTCTCTCTCTCTCTCTCTCTCTCTCTCTCTCTCCACACACACACACACACACACACACACACACACACACACCCCACACACACACACACGCACGCACGCACACACACACACACACACACACACACACACACAATGTACACACATACATGCACACGCACGCACGCATGCACACATGCACACTGATATACAAAGTCAAAAGTCACAAAAAAAAGTACACAATAATGTTGACAGACTCATTCTACACGATGCTAACATTGATTTTTGTCGGAAACTATAAAGCGGACAAACAAATAAACAAACAAAAACGAAAACGCGATTCAAGTCAGCGTTGTTGCGTGATATGGGAGGCAACTGCTGATAGCCTTGTTGTATCAGGTTTAGGAGTTATCGCCAGACAAATGTCGTCTGCTTTAATGAGGTTGCATTCAGAATGTATTTGGGAAAAAAAGAAGAAGAAGAAAAAAAAATATATATATATATATATTACAGTTCAAAAGTCGGAGTGGAAGACAGCAAAGCGCCTTCAAGTATATATATTTACATATATATTCCCTTGCTTCGTATAAGTTTTTAGGAGACTGGATCTGTGAAGACTTTTTGGTCGACTGAAAAACAACAAAACGCTATGCCGGACCTATAAGCAGATGTACTGGAAACAGTCGCCTGAAGTTGTTATCAAAAACTGTTTTGAGGAAGTTGAAGTCCGCAGACTAAAGAAGGAGAGTTGTCAAAAAGAAATGAGAGTGTAAAAAGAAGATGGTATTACATGTGAGTAAAGTGCACGTAAGTCTTAGAATTTAGTGCAGAACAAAATGTCATTTGACTGTGAAAAGTCACTGGGAAAAGATGGGGGTGGGGAGGGGGGGGGGCGGCGGAGGGGGGGGGGAGTGGGGGATGAAACTCGACGAGTGATTGGCAACGACGGCAGATTTGTGTGAAGTGAAAGGATGAAGAAATCGACAATACACAGCGTTTTGGAGTGTACGCAGATAAGATTCAAACTGCAAAAGCCTACTCGGTGGAATGTTTTGGGGATGTACTGCGGTTTAGTGGTGTAGGGACATACGTTTTTGTTGATAAAACAATAAACTTCGAAACGTATGTGGACACTCTGGAAGTCAACTTCTGGCCGGTGATAGCCAAACAATTCTCAAAAGAGCCTTGCATTTTTTTTGTCAGAACGATAATGCAGGTTACCACACTTCTCACCGCACCACACACCAGAAGCGAAACAGCAAGGATTCGTCGCATGGTGTGGCCATCACACAGTCTGGACATTGATATAGTTGAACTGTATTGAGAAGGTTTCACTGCAAACTGAAAAATGGAGTCCATGAACTTGTAAAGTAAGAATCCTTCACCAGAAAAAAAAAACAAGAAAACCACAGTCAATTCATGCCAGCCTACGTTCAGTCACTTTACAACACCCTGCCAACTACAGTAGGTCAAGGTTTGACGGCCACTGGACCAAGCAAAAAGAAATCAAGGTCGGTGGATTTGTTATGCTTCTAATTAAGGACGGAGTCTACTTATACATGACAATAATGAGAAACAACTTGGTTTAAGGTTAAAGTTGTCACGTCATACATGTTTAGAATGCGGAAATCAGTATGGCTTGCCATGCGTTTGTTCAGGTAACAGCTAAACGCATGATGGAAGGGGGGGGGGATATGATGAAAGATTACATTTACTAGGGACACAATGCTTTCTTTGCATTCTTGAATTCGTCATAGATTAAAAAAAAGTCTACAGGTCATGACAGAGTGATGAGAATTTTCTAGAATTTTGCATTCACACTTTTCATTGTCATCCAGATACACAGAAAATAGAATCAACATGTTTCACTAGACAAACGTTTGACTTAAATGGTAAACTCCCCTTATCCCATAAACTTCGATATAAATCTTTCGTCACCGTGTCAGTTGTACGGACAGTTACCGAGGAATGAAAATGTCAGGAAGATGAAAAATAGAAGCCATTTGCGGCAGGTTTCATCTGTTTTTCGGATCTGCTCGATCGCAGTACATGTCAGGTGTTCAATCGTGTGTTCAGGACTGTTGAAATGTCTAGTGTTTGTTTTTTGGTGTTAATGTCTGATCTGTGCTTGTAAAATCTCTGCTGTAAAGTTTTGCCAGTTTCCCCTACATACTGCATATTGTGACATTTCAGACAGTCAATGAGATAAATCATGTTTGATGACTGGCAAGTGAGATAATCATTAATAGTGAACTGTTGTTTGGTACGAACACTTGTAAAGGTGGATGTCTGTAGGAGATGATTTTTACATATAATGCATTTTCTGCCTGTTTTACAATGAAAGCTGCCATGTGAGGCCTGACCTGACTGGTGTTGGGTGGGGGTGGGGGTGGGATCTTGGAGGGCATCAGCAGACGTTTGAGGTTGACACAGTTCCTTTCTCCCACCACAGGTGGTGCAGGGGACGCCGCTAACATTCGCCTGCTGGTGTGTAGGGCGGGCATGGCTTGTTTCAACCACTTGGCCAGCGGTGGGTTGGCAGGGTTGTGGGTTACTATGTATGGGGTTCTCTTCCCTGTGGCACCATGCTGATTGTAATTGAGCGTTTCATCACGTGCAGTGGATGACACCTTGGCAATGGATGCCTCCACCAAGGCTTTGGGATACCCTCTTCTTGCCAGCCTGTCAGCCAGTTCGTGGCATCTTTGACGAAATGTTGTTGCTGTTGAACAGATACGCCTGATGCGAAGGGCTTGACTGTAGGGAATGCTCCGCACACAGTGACGAGGGTGGCATGAATTGAAGGGTAACGTCATGTGTGCATCTGTGTCCTTGATGTGGAGGTCCGTACTGATGTGCCCATCCTGGACGGAGAGGTTGACGTCTAGAAAGGGAATGTTGACTGTACCATAATTTGCTGTGAACTTAATGGTGCGGTGTTGAGAATTCAGCCACTGAATGAAATCTTGCAGCTGCTGTTCACCATGCAGCCAGAGGAGGGCAATGTCATCTATAAAGCGACGACACAGTTTTGGATCCAAGACCCATGATGATGTTGTTAGCAACCATTGCTCCAACCAGGCCATGAAAACATTGGCGATAGAAGGCGCCATGGGTGTCCCCATAGCAGTGCCCATGGTTTGCTTGTAGATTCTTTCATTAAATGTGAAGATGTTGTTGGTCAGGATGTGGTTCACAATGTCGGTGAGGACAGAAAGCGGTGGTAAACTGATGTCTGACTGCTGTATGGGTTTTACAATTTCTCTTAGGGATGTGTGGACCTCCTCATGCGGGATGTTGGAATACAGTCCCACCACATCCACGGTGACTAGTAGTGCCTCAGGTGGAAGAGGTTCGTATGCTGCCTTCCATTGTTCCACGACTTGTAAAAAAATGTGTAGTATCTTTCAGGTAAGAAGGCAGGGCTTGTACCATTGGCTGCAGCCAGTAATCTACCAGTTTGGATAGCTTTTCCGTTGGGCCCCCTATGCCTGACACGATAGGTCTTCCTGGTGGTACATCTGCATTTTTATGGATCTTTGGTAGATGTTAAAAATAAGGTGTATTCACCTCAGCCTCTTCTGTCTTTCCCCAGGAATGAAAATGTACCCAATCAATTACAATATCGGCTATTTTGTAAATGTAAAACCTGTAACAATTACAAAAAGCAATCAAATTAAGGATTGTTCCGTGTTTTGCATTTTTTACACAGCGCAAGTAGGTAGATCCGTCGGCCAATTTACGTTATGAAACTATGGTTAACAAGCATCAATTCTATCCATTTCCACTTCACAAAACAAGTTCAAAATTGCGTACAGTCACTTAAAACATATTTCACTAAGTCAAACGGTTTCCTACTGTCACACAGGGTGATGTTTTGTTTTGTTTTTGTTTGTTTTGTTTTGTTTTGTTTTTGTTTGTTTTGTTTTGTTTTTCGTTTTGCTTGTTTCTTTGTTTTTCCTTGTGTGAATAAATTGAATTGTTATAAAAGGAATAGACCAGTCGCTGTCCACAAAGAGCCAGTGAAACTTTTTTTTCAACCCCGGCACACTGTTGAACCGCGGCTCATCGTGTGTAACCAAAATTCATCATGGATTCTTCTCCTCCCCAGCAGATCATGACAATCGGTACTGTATGAAAACAGGCACAATTTAGGTACTCAAGTCAATAAAGGTTGAATCAATATCTTATACTCTGCCTAAAGCTAACCCTAACTCTAACCTGACCCTAACCCTATCCTAACCGAGTGTAGCCCTAACCGTGAAAAAAAAAATTTTAAGTCTTCCTGCCTGAACCTGAACAAAAGTGACTTTCCCCGATCATGACATTTGCGTTGAGCCAAATGTGTGCATTTTTTTCAGGTAGAGAGGCCTAGTTGTTTAAAAAAAATATATATTGAAGCCCGTCTGGTTAACAGTGAAAAGTTTGGTTTGAAGATTTGGCTTGTTTTTGAAACTGTACCACATATTACAATCATTCATACGTAAGCCGCGGTTAAACACAGATTTCCACTCCTTAAAATGTTATACGTTATGACTTCCAAACGAATAAGAAAGAAATTCCGTATCGCAGGAAACAGAACCCTGCATTGAACAAAGCTCCACTGTGAGCAAAATGACGCTTTGCTCAAATAAGTGAAATAAAAGAAAGGGGAAAGGGTTGTCTCTCTCTCTCTCTCTCTCTCTCTCTCTCTCTCTCTCTCTCTCTCTCTCTCACACACACACACACACACACACACACACACACACGCACACACACACACACACACACACACACACACACGCACACACAACTATCTCTCTCTCTCACACACACACCCCACACACACACACACACCACACACACAACACGTACCACCACTCTGTAATGTGTTGTCATTTAATAATCTAAACGCTGAGTCATCAATTATAAGCGCTTCACATGTGAATCAGTTACACAAAAGCAAACACTTTTTTTAAACCCCACTGCTTCTGTTAAAAAAAGAATTTTGTTTGTAGTATAATGGTCAGTAAACAGATGCGGCCTTGACTGTCTGCAAGTTTAGCCTTCACAGAACTGGATAAATGACCTTCACTTCGCGCAAGATTGGTAAGGTACCCTGTGTGGAGCTCGCAGTTTATGAATTTGTAACATTAACTTCATGCGTGTGTACCTATATGCCTATGATGAAACAGCACATGTGTTATCATTTATTGTTCTGGATGTTGGTCTGCTGTTTGATGGTCACAATAATATCAGAATTATTCATAGTAGGCCGGCGTTTGAAAAGCCTAAAATGACGCTCACCTTGTGGCTTCAAACAAAAGGAATCCTGAGAATTTGCTTATCGTTGCGTAAGCTTGCATACAAGAGAGTCTAACTGCATAATTAACAGCAACTAAAGAATTAACTCTGAACATTCTAGAGTGGAGATCTTAATTCCATGCGCTTTAAGCTGACATTTCAACTGCAAGAAATGCGTGAGACGACCGACGTTTATAAGAATAACAATGTAAAATTGAAACTAGCCCCAGATCTAAACTGAGTCAGTGAGGTGCATGATTGATGTTTCGAAATCATCTTGATGCTCACATTGTTGTTAAATGTTTTATGAAGTTTGATGGTCTTTTCGCCACGTGGATTTGCTTTTTTATTATGTTAAAGTTGAAACCTTCGTCTGTTCTCTGTTCCGCCCGTTAGACTAGCTTGTATCAATTCGACCTTGACACTAGTGAAAGACTCGGCCCTTACCTGATTGTTGACTGCTCATTTAGATCTCTCACTTGTCCATCTGAAGATTCTACAAATTTCTACAGATTTCGTTTCCCTCTCCTTCTCTCTCTTTTTTTTTATCTGGGTTGTACTTGTAGTAGCTTGAAATGCGCACATTTGAATTGGCAACACGGAAAGCTAGACCAACAATTCGCAACACGGAAAGCTAGACCAACAACTCGCAACACGGAAAGCTAGACCAACAACTCGCAACACGGAAAGCTAGACCAACAACCTAATCACACAGGAGTCTAAAGCACGTTTTCGCAGACATGGCTGTGATTGGTCGACCTTGCTCTTGCAAGGTCGCTAAAATCTGTAGCCTCTAGGCCGTAGGCCTACCGTGGCAGGCCTAGCACTGATAGCTTTTTGTAAGACAGTACCTGCACTCAGTGGCTGACACACACTTCCAAAGGTCCTGGACCTTCATACCATCCTATTTTTATTCTATGTACGATTAGCGTCCATGCTTCTGTATTAACTATCAAGGGGGAAAATTCTGCATTCAGAGCACAAATAATGAGAATGTGATGGCCACGGCAAGCATTCACACACATCAGGTTCTTCTATATTATAGCGTCAGATCACATTAGAAGATAAGAACTTAACGGGGTTATTTCTCTTCTCGATTTTTTTTTTATTGCTGTTTCTCTCTCTCTCTCCTCTCTCTCTCTCTCTCTCTCTCTCTCTCTCTCTCTCTCTCTCTCTCTCTCCACCCCCCCTCTCTCTCTCTCTCTGCATGTGTCTACATGTATTAACAAACCTGGTCACTCTCGTGTCTTTTTTTTCTAGAGAGGGAGGCGGGGCAGCGAAAAGGAGAGAGAGGGCAGGTGAAGATTGTGATTTGATTTTTCTTTTTTTTTTTTTTCTTTTTTTTTTTTGGGGGGGGGTCAAGGGAATATCTGTTTACTTAATCTGTTCCTGTTGGATTAGTGTTTTAATACAGTTCCCTTGTCAGCTAGCTTTATTATTATCCTTGAGTGAATCTCAAGGCTTAAACTGGAATTCGTGCAAACAAGTTTCAGTACAGGCTATATTACATACTACCTGGACTGATGAGGCCATGTCGTTTGAACAGAACACGGTAAATCCTATCTTTTTTTTCAGTGTATTTCTGTCATATGTTAATACATACCATGTAAGTTTCAGCCCTGCAACATTCGCAATTTCCGGTAATTAGGCCCACAAATGTTTTAGAACAGAAACTGGTGGAAGAGGGACTGGGGGAACTGAATAGAAACTGGAGGAAGTGGGTAGGGAAGGGGCCTGAGGTGCAGGGGAGGGGGGGGAGGGCGGGGGGGGGGGGGGCGAGAGGAAAGGTTCTGAGATGGAAAGTACCGCCCGACTTTCCTGGCCATGCGTTAGCGCTGTAAAATTATTAGAAGTGTATGAAGTGGGGTGAAATGTGAAGGAGGTGGTCGGCCAACGCAGTATAACGTCATAGAAGAGGAACGCCAACAGAGTAAGAAGTAAAAGTGTCATTAAAATACCATGTCTTCTTTTATCAAAACTTCGATGGCATGCTTGTTTTTTGAAAAAGAATGGAAACAATTGAGGACCTAGGATAGCCTATTTCACCTCACACTAGGATAGCCTATTTCACCTCACATTGGGGGGAACAAAACGTGTGTGGATACATCTGTCACGTACACATACAAGTACGGAATCATAAATACTTTTAAGGGCCAATTATAGCTTACCATTAGCACCCCATGTTTCTTAAAACATTCCACAAAATATTCCTCTTCACATAATTGAAGGCTTTTTTTCTTTTCTTTTCTTTTCTTTTTTTTTTTTTCCTTTTAAATCAGCAAAACCACTTACAATTTTCCAATTTTCTGTTACGTTGGGGGTAATTTGGCCACCAAACCCACATGTTTTCTTGTCTTTCGGCTCATTCAGTTAGTCTTTTATTCAAAGTGTGCTTACAGATTTTGCTTACTGTACTTTTCATGAACACCTCTGTAATGATCAGAGTTATTTATGTCATTTGTGTGTGGGGGGGGAGGGGGGGAAGGGGGGGGGGGTAACGATAGACTTCATTCTGAAGAAAAAGTTCCATTTTCAAATACTTTATTGAACAGAGCAACAACAAAATTCACCAGTTATTCTAATTTTAACCTTTCACTAGTGATGTGGTCTGAACGCGCAGGTTTGCCCATCTTAATGCTTTTCATGCTTGACAGTTCCTTTCGCTCAGAAACTGGATCAAAGGAAAAAAGGTTCATCGCCCATGTTCCCTTTTTCAATGATTAAATCAGTATCTTCGGTGTCGCTATCTTGTACATGAAACAAGATGCAAACGTACTCCCAGTTTATCTATCAATCGGCTAAGCACTTTCTGAGGTATTTCATAAAAAAAGAAAAACCGTTTTGGGCCGTTATAGCCTTAGTAACGGCTATTCTGGTGAAATAAAACATCGGGCATCATCCGTGACCCATAATGAACATACCTACAAATTTTCAGAAAGATCGGCTCAGACGTTTTGTCTGTTTGAGTGGAACACATTTTGACCACGGACAGACACACAGACAGACAGACACACAGACAGCATTTCCTCGTTCCCATTGTAAAGTACTCCTTGTTCTATAAGAACTGGGAGTACAAAAACGGGGAAATGATTACACCACTACTGAGTACTAATATCAGTGCAACTGATCGTTTTTCTGTTAACTGATCTAATTATTGACCCAAACCATTTAACATCATAAAATGAATTTCTTAAGGTTTATAATTTTTCTTCTTCGTACTTGCATCGTTATATGTCTTTTATCTAGCATATTCTTATCTTTAATTCACATGTTCTTCTTTCTTCCTTTTTTTTTTTTTTTTTTTTTTTTTTTTTTGGCGCCTGTTGATTACTGGTTTACATCTGTTAAATCTTCCCAGAACTCTTTTTACGTTCTTTTTCTTCAGTTCTCTTTCATTGTTGAACTAGTCATGAGCCTTTCTTTTTCTAACAGTCCACACCATGTGGGAGAGAGAGAGAGAGAGAGAGAGAGAGAGAGAGAGAGAGAGAGAGAGAGAGAGAGAGGTGTTTGGGTAAAAGCGTGTGTGAGAGAGAGAGAGAGAGAGAGAGAGAGAGAGAGTGTGTGTGTATGTGTGTGTGTGTGAGTGTGTGTGTGTGTGTGTGTGTGTGTGTGTGTGTGTGTGTGTGTGTGTGTGTGTGTGTGTGTGAAGACTAGAGAGAGGAGGGGAGAGAAAGGAAGAGAGACCGAAATAGAGAGGGAGGGGAGGGGGGCGAGAAAGAGAGAGACGGAGATGATATATTAAAAAAAAAAAGCGAGAGTGAGAGTGAGAGACAGAGAAAAGAGGGAGGGAGGGAGGGAAACGCAGAGAGAGAGAGAGAGAGAGAGGGAGGGAGGGCATGTGCATCCGGGCATGACAATATAATAGCAGTAAGCAGAAAGTCGTCTTGTAGAAAAGTCTGAGGGGGGCAATGGCTTCGTTCTATTGGTCCGTGCCTCACCGGAGAGAGAACATGAAAGGGATGACCTCTCTTTCGTCGTCCCGTTTCACGATTTCAATGTCTCAGCTAATTATTCTCTCTCTCTCTCTCTCTCTCTCTCCCCTCTCTCTCTCTCTCTCTCTCTCTCTCTCTCTCTCTCTCTCCCTCTCTCTCTCTCTCTCTCTCTCTCTCTCACACACACACACACACACACACACACACACACACACACACTCAAAACACACACACACACTTGCTCTCTCTCTCTCTCCTCTCTCTCTCTCTCTCTCTCTCTCTCTCTCTCTCTCTCAAACACACACACCACACACACACGCGCGGCGCGCGCGCACGCGCGTAGTTATTGTGGCCCATTGTTGATGACTGATAGTGACAGCGATCCATTAACTATGACTCATAGTAACAATTGTCAGTTTAGGTCAATTCTTGTAACTGATGGTGACAGTAGCCTGTCATTAATGACTGATGGTGACATGGACCCATTAGTGATGATTGATGGTGACATGGACCCATTAGTGATGATTGATGGTGACATGGACCCATTAGTGATGATTGATGGTGACATGGACCCATTAGTGATGATTGATGGTGACATGGACCCATTAGTGATGATTGATGGTGACATGGACCCATTAGTGATGATTGATGGTGACATGGACCCATTAGTGATGATTTGGTGACATGGACCCATTAGTGATGATTGATGGTGACATGGACCCATTAGGGGATGGATTGATGGTGACATGGACCCATTAGTGATGATTGATGGTGACATGGTACAGTTAGTGATGATTGATGGTGACATGGACCCATTAGTGATGATTGATGGTGACATGGACCCATTAGTGATGATTGATGGTGACATGGACCCATTAGTGATGATTGATGGTGACATGGACCCATTAGTGATGATTGATGGTAACAGTGGCCCATTAATGATGATTGATGGTGACATGGACCCATTAATGATGATTGATGGTGACATGGACCCATTAGTGATGATTGATGGTGACATGGACCCATTAGTGATGATTGATGGTGACATGGACCCATTAGTGATGATTGATGGTGACATGGACCCATTAGTGATGATTGATGGTGACATGGACCCATTAGTGATGATTGATGGTAACAGTAGCCTGTCATTAATGACTGATGGTGACATGGACCCATTAGTGATGATTGATGGTGACATGGACCCATTAGTGATGATTGATGGTAACAGTAGCCTGTCATTAATGACTGATGGTGAATGGACCCATTAGTGATGATTGATGGTGACATGGACCCATTAGTGATGATTGATGGTGACATGGACCCATTAGTGATGATTGATGGTGACATGGACCCATTAGTGATGATTGATGGTGACATGGACCCATTAGTGATGATTGATGGTGACATGGACCCGTTAGTGATGATTGATGGTGACATGGACCCATTAGTGATGATTGATGGTGACATGGACCCATCAGTGATGATTGATGGTGACAGTGGCCCATTAATGATGATTGATGGTGACAGTCGCCCATTAATGATGATTGATGGTGACAGTGGCCCATTAATGATGATTGATGGTGACAGTGGCCCATTAATGATGATTGATGGTGACAGTGGCCCGTTAGTGATGATTGATGGTGACAGTGGCCCATTAATGATGATTGATGGTGACAGTCGCCCGTTAGTGATGATTGATGGTGACAGTGGCCCATTAATGATGATTGATGGTGACAGTCGCCCGTTAGTGATGATTGATGGTGACAGTGGCCCATTAATGATGATTGATGGTGACAGTCGCCCGTTAGTGATGATTGATGGTGACAGTCGCCCGTTAGTGATGATTGATGGTGACAGTGGCCCATTAATGATGATTGATGGTGACAGTCGCCCGTTAGTGATGATTGATGGTGACAGTGGCCGTTAGTGATGATTGATGGTGACAGTGGCCCATTAATGATGATTGATGGTGACAGTCGCCCGTTAGTGATGATTGATGGTGACAGTCGCCGTTAGTGATGATTGATGGTGACAGTGGCCCATTAATGATGATTGATGGTGACAGTCGCCCGTTAGTGATGATTGATGGTGACAGTCGCCCGTTAGTGATGATTGATGGTGACAGTGGCACGTTAGTGATGATTGATCGTGACAGTGGCCCATTAGTGACCACTGATGGTGACAGAAGCCCATTAGCGATGATTGATCGTGACAGTGGCCTATTAGTGACGACTGATAGTGATAGTAGCCCATTAGTGATGATTGATCGTGACAATAGCCCATTAGTGATGATTGATGGTGACAGGGGCTCATTAATGATTCATTATGGTGACAGGAAGGAACCCATTAGTAATGAAAGATAGTGACAGTGGTCCATTAGTGACGAATGATGGTGACAGTGGCTCATTAGTTTATGACTGATTGTGACAGTGGCCCATTAGTGATGACTGGCAGTGGTCCATTAGTGATGACTCATGGTGCCAGTGGCCCATTAACGATGACTGATGGTGGCAGGGGCCCGTTAATGGTGACTGATAGTGACAGTGGCCCATTAGTGATGACTGATAGTGACAGTGGCCCATTAGTGATGACTGATTGTGACAGTGGCCCATTAGTGATGACTGATAGTGACAGTGGCCCATTAGTGATGACTGATTGTGACAGTGGCCCATTAGTGATGACTGATTGTGACAGTGGCCCATTAGTGATGACTGATTGTGACAGTGGCCCATTAGTGATGACTGATTGTGACAGTGGCCCATTAGTGATGACTGATTGTGACGGGGCGCATTAGTGTTGACTGAATCAAACAGCGGCCCATTAGTGATGACTGATGATGACTGTGGCCCATTAGAATTGACAAATGGTGACAGGGGCCCATCATTGATGACTGGCAATGGCAGTAGCCTTTAACTGATGACCAATCGTGACAATGGCCTGTGATTGATGACTGATAATGACAATGGCCTACCATTGATGACTAACGGTGACAGGGGTCCATCATTGATGACTGATAGTGACAGTGGCCCATCATTGATGACATTGACGAAACACCTGTCACTGTAGATTTGTAGTGAGAGTGTCCCATGATTGATGACTGATAGGGACAAAGGCCTATCATCAGTCAGTGACTTTGACAAAAAGCCCATCATTGAAGTCTTATAGTGACAGTGCCCCTTAATTGATACCTGCCATTGGCAGTGGCCCGTCATTCGTGACTCACATTGACAGTAACCCATCAATAAAGACTGAGAGTGACAGAGGGCACGCACGCACACACACACACACACACACACACACACACACACAACACACACACACACACACACACACAAGGAGAGAGAGAGAGAGAGAGAGAGAGAGAGAGGAGAGGAGAGAGAGAGAGAACCAATGGTAATGGTAGGGGGAAAGTATTATAGATACGCTCAAAGAAATGATCGAACTTTTAATCTTTCTGTTGATTGACGTGCTATCCAGAGGAACATTGTAGCAATCAAGGGGACCACCTGTTACAGTTTCGGCACACACACACATTCTGGGCCATTCTTCTGTATTCAAACGTTCCTGCTCTCTCCTACGACGTTACACTCCCTCAGACACTGCACTGTGGCTGAGTAAGATGGAAGCTGGAGCGTGGTCATTTGTGGTATGTTAGGATTTACATGCCTACTGATACAGAACTAACCGTCCCTATTCGATATTTATAATCAAAGTGCTTTCTGCCTGTCTGTCTGTCCATCTGTGTGTCTGTGACCCGTTTTAGTTGTCCCCGGAACTAATGCAGTGTTCCTCTGATCTTGTGCAAATTTTGCATGGTGACTCATCAGCATGCTTGACATGTCAGGGGAGTTGGGAGTGAGGACGTGAGGTGGACAATAGGGGAAAGGGGAGGGGGAGTGGGGCGGTCAAGGGAGAGGAGAATAGGAGGGGGACGGGGAAACAGAGGGTAGGGGAAAGGGAACGAGAGATAATGTTAGGGAAGGCGAAGGGTGAGGATAGACCCAGATAGGGAGAAAGAGGGGACAGGGGTGAGAAGGAAAAGACGGGGTGGGATATGGAGGGGAAAGGAGAAGGGGGTTGCGGTGGGTATCTAATGAATATATATATATATATATATATATATATATATATACATAGATATATATATAGATATATATAATGCTGAACAATAAAGTAGTGAGGGAAAACAAGTGCAGGTGAACAATTCTTCCATCATTATACAGGGTCGAACTTTAATTAAGGACCACTTATACACAGTCTCACAAAACATAGAAAGAAAAACCGACAAACGACAGAAACTTTATAATGTTTAAGTTCATTATCAATGAACAACATTTTGTCACTTTCATCGAAAAAATCATTCTTTCTGATTAGACAGGGGAGCCTGAATGAGACTACCCCCCAAAATGACATTCACAAAAAGAGTGTTTCTTTACAGTCTGATCAAAACCGAGTGTGCCCCCCTCGTGCTGCCACACAATCCACACAGCGCTGCCTCACGGTGTTGACTGTTCTTGTAATGAGTGCCTGGGGGAGGTTTGCCCACTCCTGCTGCAGGTAGTGCAGCAGCTCCTGTCGATTTGCCGGAACAGGGTGATTTTCTTGAACTCTCCTCCCAAGCTCGCCCCAGATGTTCTCAATAGGGTTCATGTCCGGGCTATTTGCCGGCCATGGCATCCTGGTGATGCCAGCTTGCACCACAAAAGTGTTCACGGCTCGACAACGATGTGGGGTGGCATTATCGTCCATGAACACAGGCTGAGCCCCAATCTGCTGGAGTGCTGGGACAACCAAAGGCCGTAAAATCTCCTGCAGGTAGCGTTGGCCGTTCATGTTGCCATCCACATGGTACAGGGGAGTCTTGTGGTGACTGCTGATGCCCCCCCCCCCCCCCCCCCCATACCATGACGGAGCCACCACCAAAAGCGACGACCTCCTGGATGACGTCATCTGCCAGCTGCTCCCTAGGACGCCGCCACACCCGAATGCGTCCATCTCGTGGCTTCAACTGGAACTTGGACTCATCGGTGAAAAGCACCATCCGCCACTGAGCCCGAGTCCATGTTCGATGAGCTGTGCACCAGGCCAGGCGACGTGCCCGGTGGGCCGCAGTCAGTTTTGGTTTCCGGACTGGGCGCCTTGCTCGAAGGTTGGCAGCATTGAGGCGCCGCCTTATGGTCATCTCACACACTGCTGTGTTAGTGGCAGCTTGGAGCCGACGCCTGATGGTGTTGGAGGTGGTGGTCCTGGTCCGAAGAGTATGTCTTGCGGATGAACCTGTCATCTCTTGCAGTGGTCTTCTTTGGCTGGCCTGGACGGGGTCTCTCTTTGACAGTTCCAGTGGCTTGAAAACGTTCTCTCAGCCGAATGATGACGGTGGACACTTGTAGTCTTCTGGCCACTTCTCGAACGCCAACTCGATCCTGCAGCCATGCAATCGCCCGAGTCCGGTCAAAATCAGACAGCTTGCGTCTTGGAGGCATTTTTGTGTTATGAAGAATTATGCACGTTGGGCTGCTTTTAGGTGCATTCCAGTCAGTAAAATGCTCTGCAATGCATTGGTTTTTGCACGTGCATTTGGAATTTCAGTGCAAAACCGTCTGAAGCAGTGTTCACTCTTGCTTAAAAAACAAGCAATTTTGACAACAATCTGCAACTTTCAACCCCCCCTCTGCATGCCGCACGTGACAATAAGACAGCTTTCGCAAGCTTTGCGGAATACTCTGTTGACCCCTTAAACCTTTCCCAGTCGAATTCTTCGAAAAAATGCATTGCTTGTATTTTTGGCCAATTTAAAAATAAAGGGCCTTTTTTCGGGGTGGTCCTTAATTAAAGTTCGACCCTGTAGTAATGACTAAAGATTTGAAATGTTAAAAAAAAAAAAAAAGGGAAAGTGTAAATTATAAAAAAATGAAAACCCTTCACTAGCTGCATGAGGGAACCATCGCAATATATATATATATATATATTATGAATATTTCTTGCAGTCATTGCAACACCAAGCTGCTCTGTAAGTTGCTGGAATGGTGCTCGGTATTTATCCTTGGAATTTATTTATAATTATATATATATATATATATATATATATATATATATATATAATATTACCTGTGTGATTAATCACACAGGTGGAAATTTGAAAGAGGACACATACGTTTTTTTCACTGGTTTGATCATGTCTGCTCATACATCAGTGATTTTTTCTATACTAATGTCTGCTAAGCGACATTTATATCAGAGTGGGATTCCAGCCATTGTAGAAGCTTGGCTTCATCGGACTGCCTCCGTTTTGCCGCCCATGTGTTGAAAGTATACATAAAAGGATTAACTGCAGAGTTCAACGGCAATATAAATACTGCCAGCGCTACGTTCACCTTACCTGGAATGGGAATGCCAGCCAATGCTAACATTCCACACATTCCAATAGGAAACCAGCACATGAAATCGGTCATCGCAACAGTGATCAGTCGCTGCGCTATTGTCATGTCCCGTGATACTTTGGTCGTGTTGGTCTTGAAAGCATTGTTTTGTATCGACCAGTAGATAAGTCCTTGGCCAACAGAGATAAATAAGAACAAAATGAAGTTAAAGACAACAAGCAGACTGAAGGAGTATTCTTTTCCTTCAAAGTCTTGTTTTGTTACTGGTAGCGGAATACAGATGCCTGTTTGGCTATAAAACTCCCAGTGAGCCAGTATGGGGAGTGAAGGCAGTAAGGCCAGAATCCAACCGACAGACCAAGTCGACAGGCAGACCATGGCTGCTGACATTCTCCCAAATCGCAAGTTGCTGAATGGGAATCGAAGGACAAGGAAACGATCCAATGTGATCAGCGAGATGATCAGAGCAGACACTTCACTGGACAACAGACACAGAGAACCGGCCACTTTGCAGGCTATACTGTCTTTCCATGTGTCATCAAACTGGAGATATCTGCCACGGAATTGCTCATCAGCTATTCCAATGATAGCAATGTAGACACCCATCAGAAAGTCAGCTATCGTAAGATTTAGGACAAACACATTGAAACCACTTGAAGAAGTCATACTCTTCGCCGCCAAACGTGCACAGAAACAGAAAACATTGCCGCTCACTGATAGACAGGCAGTCAGCCAAAGAAACCCTCGATAGAACCACGATTGTAGCAAGTCTTCACATGAAGAAATTTCGTCTTTGGGAGCATGACAAGAGGCATTGTCAAAATTAGTAGGCAGTATTCTTTTGCAGCACATTTTATAATTATCAGTCGAAATGAGAGACAAACTGGAAAGATCTTTGAACAAGTCTAGTGGAAACATTGTCACTGGACTGCCATCCATGTAAAGTTCAGTCAGATGGGGTATGAACTGAAATCCTCCGAGGGTAATGGTATGAATGTCTGTAAACGTTAAATTGAGCTTCTGTGTGTGCACAAATGGCAAAAACACTTTAGAATCAAACACCGTTAGAGCAGTGAATGACAGGTCTACCAGCAACGGGCTTCTGTGTTGAACAAAAGATGACAAATCAGTATAGAGGGAGGTGATGGGGTTATGGGAGAGTAGCAATGTTCGTAAATTGTACAATGAAAGGAAAACAGTCATGTTCACCTGTTTCAGATTGTTATCACGGAGGTCAAGAAACTGCAAATTTAACATTTTCATTATAGGCAAGACAACCAAGGAGCACTGAACAAGAATAAGATGAACAAGATAGGAAACTTGTCTGACATCAGAAGGTGTCATTCCAGAACTGGTTCCATCTAAATAGCGAATATATCGGTGCCGTGTCATTGAAAAAGGCTGGAGACAAAGGAACGTGTGACCTTGACACAGACAGACCTTAGGACAACTTGTGTCACACAATATTTCATCATCATGCATTGGACAGTGAGGCCAGCCATCACACAGGTGGTCAGTATGTAGACAAGTCGTTGATGCTCTGCACTGGAAGAATCCTGAACACACCATGTCCTCACAGCCGTCTTCGTCCTTACGGTCAATACAATCGTGCATTCCATTGCATCGTGTGTAGACAGGCAGACAGTCATTGAAGTCACCAGGACAACGATAGTGGCTGTCAGGACAGGACTCGTTAAAATACATTGGGTTTGAGGTAAACATCCTGATGCCATCAAACTGGATCAGAGCAGGCGAAGGAAAAACTGGAAACTTTATCACTCTTCGTCTGAGTGAACTGCAGCTTTGTTCCTCCGAGTGATCCTGGCAATGTGGTGTTTGATCACACACCTTGGAGAATGACAGACACTGACCATTCCTACACGTGAACATGTTGATACAATTTGGATATTTACAGAATGATTCATCACTGCTGTCCTGACAGTCGTCTATAAAATTACACACCAGAGAGTATGACATTGTGGAAACGTCACCTATGCATGTGAATGTAGGAACTAACACACTGTGCTCACTCTGTAGCTTGCTGTTATGTGAGGAGTGATTATGAAAATGACAAGTTGTGTGTCCTTGGCTACACACCTTTAAATGATGAAAGCCGCACAAAAGAAATGTGTATGTTCCATGACCACCATGGCACCACGTCATAGGTTCTTGTTGCCATGGCAACACAATCCGAGTGTTGTTTAATGAAGCTGGCTTGAGATTAGGTCGTTCACCAGTCCCATTTGTCGTGAATGCACAAACTGTTTTATAAGAACCCTTCTTTCTATCGTCATCATTGATCGCACAGTCATAAGCCCCATAATACATATAACTGCCATAACCAGAAAAATAGCACTGTATATATCCAAGGTGAAAAACATGCAAAACAGTGCGTAATGTATGATAAAGTACTAATCTGCCCAGAAGAGCTTCATGCCTGTACATGGGAAGCGATGACTTATCATTCGAGAACACACCGACATAAAACCCCCTCAGGTAATTCCGAATCAGCTCTGTTCTACTCTGAACTATGCCAAACCAGTCCACCACACACACAGGGAAGCTTACTGTACCTCCCAAAGAATGACAATGCTCATCACTTACTGCGTTGATAGAAGCACCATCATTATTCAATCCAGTCTTGCTGCTTACAAACGAGTAGCACCGTCCACACATGGCTATCATGCCCTGGCAGTCAGGACTGCTGTAGGGACAGTGTCCTGCTTCATCCCGTCCATCCTCACACTCTGTCTTCAAGTCACAGTCCATGTGGTGACGAAAACTGGAATAACGATCCACTGAACAGTTCCAGAAACCACTGGGCAATTTTTGAGGTGATTTACTTTCGGGAAGAAAGGTAAAGAAAAGTTGAAAGCATCGTGTCATGATACATGATTTTCTGACAACTTGAAGACACAATATTGTTGCATTGGCCACAAAACCCACGTCAAATACAGCAGAACGAGAGTATCCCAATACTTTACTTAACGTTTCGACAACACGGTTCACACGCCGATCAAACAGCCGAACAGGACGATACATGGAGATCTTGAGTTTAAGTGACGTGAGTTTTTTAACACTCAGCATGACTGTAAATCCGTGTGGAACAGAGAGGTGTCTCCACAGATGAAAGGATCATTATCACTCAGATTTCCTCTCATTGTCATGTAGCCAGACGACGGGGAGGTCATCACAACAATCACGTGTTCTGATTCTTCTTTGCAACGTGCTGCCAGTCACATATCACTTGGCAATTTTAATGAACTTACACCAACCTAAAAACATATGGAGCTAGAGCGCAAAGCACAGACATCCACCAAGCCTGAACTGATCCTTGATCCTTGTCTCTAATCTAAGACGAAAGTAGAATATTTACAGCAATAATTTAAGAAAAGAAGATAGAATCGGTGGCTCTACACTTATGTGAGCAAATCCGTTCATGAGTATGAGAATCGTCCAGGTAAATTAATTGCATATCTGAAAACATCTGAAAAAGTTACTTCATATGCATTTTTGAAAAAGGTATAGAAAATGCAATCCTCGATGTTTGAGTTATCAATTTTTACTGTTTCATGGAAGTATTACATCACAATTAGTCATCAATTCCATGTCACTCTATTTTGTAGAGTAAAATTCTGTAACAATCTAACTGACAGATCTTGATTCTGCCGTCGACCCCGACCTCATAAAATGTCATAGACTCCTCCTTTGGCATTACTCCGTCCTTAAACCAGGTTTTGTTCAATCAGTTCAGCAATTTATGTTCCCATGTTATCAGCCAAACCAGTTAACCAACCAGTCAACCAACAGATGCGGGTAAAACCTTACCTCCATAGTAGAGGTAAGAACAATCAAGACCTACAAATGCATCAGATCGCCTGTCAACAAAACAAGCATCTTAGGAAAATGCAACGCATCTAGCCATCAACCTCACAAGCATCCAAAAATGAAACAACCAATTATGCGACCTATCTGTCGATTAGTACACAAAGCATTTCATCTCTTGGTCAATTACCATTTGCGCTACACGTATATATGCATTGTGATCCCGTCTTCCACCCCACTCCGCACAGATTGATGCCATTTGAAAAGAGTGCAAGGCTATGCTTCTTTTCCCATTTCATAGACTCATACTCGTTCACGAGAAGCATACCTCTATAACGAGTTCATGGGTTTCGTGAGCCTATACTCATTCCTGACCCAGTGAAATCCAGTGATATGCCACTATCCCTAATGAATGGCTCTCACAGAACCATTTCGTCCATGACGTAATTCAACTGTATTCATCTTTGCCCATTTCAGGGTTGTCTCAGACCAACACTTCGTTCTTGAGGCGGTCGTGCTCTGAAAGTCTGTTTCTACTTCATTTCCTACCATGATTCATCCATAATGTCGTTATTCAGACCCAAACGTTACAGAAACATGAACTACTGGTCAGGAAGTTTGATCTCTACTCTCAGAAGCTCGTCTTGCACTGGATACAACTCGTAGGAGCTGGCAGAGGCTCTGTTAGTTTGGCCTTCTATGGATGTTCGAACCGACAACATTCCCAACTGCATCCCGTGACAGTACCATTGCACCAGGTGGTTGATGAATCATTTAGTCCTTTGTAAAATAATGTTACACGTGACTCTTCTTCTTGTTCGCAATTCATGCGTTACAAGCCAAATCACAGTCCTCCTCAGTCTCACCTGATTAATCCTTTTAACTTTTCCAAGTGAGTCTCAGCTTTCATGGGGTCATTATTCTTCATCACTACGACCCGAAGTAGATCTATGCTGTCCTTGTCTGTCGGGCAGTGCTGCAGGTAGGAGTAACCATGGACCAGTTGATGACAGCAACTGTTCATCGATTGTAAATTGGACATCATGTTTCCTACATGTGAAGACAGCTAATTTTGCTGTTCGTCATATATTTACCTGTTCCACAACTATACTGTTTCAGCTGTCACAGACACGCCATTTCTGTTTTGTCACAGTGCTGTCGGTCATTTCTATCACTCTTCCTTTCCATTATCTCAGTGCATCACAAGTCTAGAGTACTTCACTGCCTGAAAGCAGATGCAGGCTCAGTCACATGGAACAGCCTTGAAATTACTATTTATTTCTTTTAACAAATTTACTTTCAAAATATGGCATGGCGATGAATTGAATTGTGAAGACTACAAGCCAAACACTAAACCACGTAGTCTTTGCACATCGTGATTTAAAAATTTCTGGCTGTAGTCGGAAGTTAATCGACAATAATTGCAATGGAAATAAAAACAACATAGGGCAATGAGCGAATAACGAAAATACAAGAAGCAAACACACACACAAATCAAACAATGGGCTGATGGTGGTGGAGAAGCTGAAAAGAAAGAGAGACATTGGGCAACTATGCATCTTTTGAATATCACAACCCCCGTCTTCCCACCCACCCCCTCCACGACGTCCATCCCGATTAAGTCGGCCGAGAGTATTGTCCTGAAGAGATTTGCGTCAGAAACAGGAGCATCAGGACCCACCCCAGTTTCCATACACCAGGAATAGGAAATGCACAAGCCAAATTCATGTACCGGGAATCTCTTCATCGACTTCATCAATGCTTTCAATACCTTACAGCGTTCATCTTCTGGTAGGGAAACTACTAATATATGTGTCAGTTTAGTGTTTCTCCATTGCAGTTTTTTTTTTTTTTACATTTTTATTCACAAGATGAACAGTAAACATTATATATACATTTCCAGAAAGAAAATTGAATAGTATCTACAGCAGGTTTCATATATCATACTTTTTTCAAATGTATTCATCAAGGTTTTTTAACATGAATGACAAAAACAAACAAACAAGCAAACAAAACTACACATGTAGCAAGAGAGATAGAGATAGACAGACAGGCAAGATAAGACAAACAAAGATATGCAGACAGCTAAATGTAGTGCAAACTTGAGATAAACTTAGGTTGTGCAGATACTTCAATCAAAAAGAGGGACATAGGCTACCCAAGAAAGCAGGAATTTTTCATAATTCAACTCAATTGTTGAAATATACTTTTCAATCTCATACCGTTTTTTGAGGTATCCACAAAAGACACGGACAGTTGGCACTACACTTGTCATCTTACAATGGTAATATATACAGTTTTGCTAATAGAATAATCAAATCTAAAACATGGTCAGTTTTTACGTCTCTTTCACATCCAAAAATCACCAGATGTTCGCTAAAGCGAAATGAGTGAGCCAAAGAACAGTTCTGAGCAAGAGTGGTTTGGAAATCCCTCCAGAACGAGTGTACAAAATGACAATGCCAAAAAATGTGTTGAATATTTTCTTTTTCTAGGTTGCAAAAAGAGCACTTATCATTCCTATTTATGTTCATGTTGAACAGTATACTGTTAGTTCCTAGAATTCTGTGCACTATCCTTATCTGCAACCACTTTAATTTGATGTCCTTTATCTTCCTAATTTTCCTGAAAATGGTGTTCCATTGTATGCTTCGATATATCCTTCTATCCCACTTTTCACAACAGTTTGGCAATGTGTTGTTTTTCCCCAGTAGATCATAAAATGGTCTTGCACCCTTTGGAATAGATTGTATTATCCTGAAAGCTTTACTCGAGTCATAATTTAAAAGATTATTATTTGGCATGGCTAATCCACTACTTTGAATATATGCTCTAACAGCATTAAACATTCCCTATAAACAAGAAAGTTAGCCTGAATATCATATTTGACACAAAACGTATCAAAAGACAGAAATCCTCCATTTTCATCCAATAAATTAGCAACTTGATAAACCCCTTTTTCAATCCAGTTCTGATGAAATGGAGACTCTCTGGCTATCAGGATACCGGAATTACAAAAGATGGGTTCAGAAATTAATTCTTCAGGGTTTTCAATTTCAACACATTTCCCTATTTCTTCATAGGATTTATAGACACTTAACCAAAAGAGATTCTTATTTCTGAAATGTATAATATTAGTACCTATCTTATCTATAAACCTGTTTTGTGCATATAATTGTTTCACGATACATGCCCATTTGTGCTTACTAGTGTGCAATCTTCTGATCCAAGCAACTTTTAATGCATTTACATAATTTCGAACATTTGGGATTCCAATACCACCTTGATCAGTACTTTTATACGATATCTTTCTACTTATCTTGTCATTCTTCTCATTCCAAACAAATCGATAAATGCTCCGTTGTATCACGTTCAAAATTTTGTCTGGTGGATTTGGCAAGAGCATCCAAAGAAAAACTATTTTAGACAAAATGAGAGATTTAAGAATAGCTATTCGTCCAAGTGGTGTCAACTGTCTTTTAAGCCATACCTCATATAATATTTTAATTTCCTTAAATCTGTGCTCGAAATTAATTCTTACACATTCTTTTAAATCATTGGTGAACCAAATACCAAGTATTTTGAATCGCAACGGATTCCATTCCATGTGCAAATGGGGCATATATTTTACCTGTGAATTTTTTCTACAGCCAAGCCAAACTGCGATGCTTTTTTTACAATTCAGTTTTAACCCGGACACACTTCCAAAAACATTAACAATTCTCATTGATTCTTCAAATGATTCCCTATCACCCTCTTGTATTAATTCAGTATCGTCAGCGTATTGGGATATCTTAATTTCAACTCCTCCAGTATTTACCTTTACACCTTTGATTATATCATTCTTTCTGATCATGGCAGCTAGAATTTCAACACAAATTATGAACAAATAAGGTGAGATTGGGTCTCCCTGTATACATCCCCTTTGCACATGGAACCATGGTGTTAATCTTCCATTTACTGTAACAGACGATTTGATATCTTTTGTAAAGGTTTTTATCCATTGACAAAAATCAGGACCAAAGCAAAATTCATCCAATATTTTCCACATAAACGACCAACTGAGCGAATCAAAAGCCTTCTCAAAATCTAGAGAAATTAGTAGACCAGGTCTTTTGCTTGTCTGAAGATAATCAATCAGATCATATATTAGACGTATGTTATCTCCAATGTATCTGTTTTTAATGAATCCAGTCTGGTCTCCATCTATAATTGATGGAAGAATTAATTTCAGCCTATTTGCAATACATGCAGAGCCTATCTTATAAACAACATTAAGCAAAGAGATGGGTCTCCAGTTTCCAATAAACTGACGTGGTTTATCTCCCTTAGGAATACAGATTATTACCCCTTCTTTTTGTGTGGAAGACAATTCCCCTTTTCTAAACCCTTCATTTAGTGACCTTACAACAAAAGCCCCAAGATAACGCCAAAAAAATTTGAAAAATTCCACTGTGAATCCATCGCTTCCTGGGCTTTTATTATTTTTCATGTTTTTGAGTGCAAACCCAGCCTCTGTCAATGAAATTTCGCCTTCTAAGGAGTCCTGCTCTTCCCCGGACAAACGTGGTAGTTCGGCAACCAAATTCCTTATTTCTATATCTTCAACGTTTTTTTCAAGGTACAATGTTTTGTAAAATGTGTTGATTTCATTTGCTATTTCTTTTTCATCTTTTATCATTGTACCATTTTTATCTATCTCTGTGATTCTTTTACTCACAAAATTCCTCTTTTCTAAGGAACAAAAATAGTTTGTGATTTCTCGCCCTCAGCTATCCATCTTGTCCGGGAGCGAAGCAAGACTCCCTCCATTTTTTTCTCCCTTAGAGATACCAGTTCTGCTTTACTATTTTCTAAGTAATTTTTCTCTATTTCAGTTAACATCACTTTTTTTTCTAGTCGCTTTATCTCTTCTTCTAGCTTTTTTTCCTGTTCTGTATTTTTTTTCTTTTTAGCTGTTGCAAATGCTATTGTTTTCGCTCTTATTTTCATAAGCATAGTGTCAAGAAGCAGTTGGTCACTAATACTAAACTGCAATTCGTCTTTTGGTATCTGATTCATATTTTCACGAGAATAGGGGGATAAGGCATACTCCTCTAAAACCCGTTTTATTTCATTATGAACTTCTTCCACATACATTTTGTCTTTTAATAGAGAACTATTAAATTTCCAGAGTCCGGCTCTGCTCTCTTCCTTTTTCGACCCAAGGACTAACGTGATGATAGAATGGTCAGTTCTATATCCTGGAATTATGTCGGTGTGAAGCGAGTTATTATACAATGATTCTGACACTAGAAAAAAGTCTAATCTACTCTGCTGAAGGGGATTGTTCCTCCTCCACGTATATCTTCTTGTATCTGGATTCATTTCACGCCATACATCCATTAATTCCAAATTCATCATCATTCTCTTGACCATGTTCTTGTGCCCTGACATTATTATGGTGCCTATAGTTATAATAATCCATATCAAAATCCATAACTAGATTCCAGTCACCACCTATTATTACAAAATCGAAATTCTTTTCTTTAATACGTTCTTCAAGATTTGCATAAAAATCTGGGTCATCCCTGTTCGGTCCATATATACTTACAATCACAAATTTCTTTTTTTCAATCATGACTGAAAGAAGTATGTATCCTCCATTTTCGTCTTTACAAATGTTCTGAACTTTGAACTCAAAATTGTTGTTAAGCAAGATAGCTGTTCCCCTAGAATTTGAGGTGTGAGGAGCAAAAAAGCAGGAAAAGCCCCATTCAGCAGTTACATATTTTTCAAGCTTTGGATCCATGTGAATATCTTGCAAAAGGTAGATTGAATAAGATTTTGATCGCAAATAATGAAACACATCCCTACGTTTTTTTTTATTTGCTAGGCCCTGACAGTTCATGGACAACAGTTTTAATTCCTCACTATCAACCATTATTAAGGTGAAATTGTTTTTCACAAACATTGCATATTCGCATGGCTTTCCTAGAAATATTCAATATGAACATTCTCAGACAATCTCTGTGCCTTAAATTCAAAATTAAATAAACAATGCATTTTTTGCATGACCTCACATCTGTTTCACACACATTCTGCACTAACCTTAGACACATTTCAAACCATGAAGAACCATTCAAAGCATAAAAAGAATATGAACAAACAAAAAACAGGCAACAAAAGTAAAAACACACAACATGTAACATGAAAGACGCGTGCATAGCACGTGCGGTCTTTACTTGACCGCTAATCATGAAAAAGGGAGAAGCCCAAACTTCTTTTTTTTTCTCACAAAATTTAGGTTAACTCTTTCATGAAGATAAATTCAATGATAATAGTAATGAAAAATATAAGAATTAACGACAAGAAGCCCACAACAACAGTATCAAAAAGTCATCCTTCTCATCATTCTCATAATTGATTCACAATGCGTTGAGTTCACATCTTACTACGGAATGGAGAAAAACTAAACAAACAAACAAACAAAACAATCCTACTCTTTCAAAGTTGACAAATCCACCTCATATAGCTTCCCCCCTCCCCCCCCCTTCAACCCCCTGCCCCCCCTCCTCCCCCCCTCCCCCCCCCCCACCCCCCCATGGACCGCTCCCCAATCCCCACCCTCATAATGTTAATTGTAGAATATGACAGACTTTGCCACAATTAATCATATTAGGACCAATAATAGCCTTGTCTAGTAATATGAAAACTGCTACATTAGACCAAACTTTTTCTTTCCCTCAAGAATGTTGCTTTTGAATTCCATGAAATGACAGGGAAAAAAAATGTCATACGTATTTGATTTGCATTACGATGGTCGTAGCTTTTCCTTTCAATTTCGTGTTGGAGTCTGTCATTCCCAGGTAGGAGGGTGGGGAGCAGGGACATCCCGTGCAGTCCACTGTCATCATTCCCCAGCACCACGGCCCTGCAGCTCCGAGTTTCTGGGGTCAGGAGGGGACTGTTTGGGAGCACACTCATTTTAAACATTAACATAACTTAGTTAAACATAGCCTCATGATCTCATTAACATAACTTAGTTAAACATAGCCTCATGATCTCTCCCCCCCCCTCCCCCCCATCCCCCTTTCCCCCCACAACCTCCCCCTCTTCCGCCTCCCCCCCCCCCCCCCCCCGAAAAAAGAGGTCACTACAGAAAATGTGAACATGAAAGTAAATTTACCTTCATGTGAGGTGAGATAATTCTTTAAAGAATGAATAAACAAAAAATAAAATACTTTAAGAAAAATGTGCGTCAACGTCATCAGACTACATGAGCAGCCCCACGTAAATAAGTTTTACACATTAGCTTAGTGTTTGAGAGCTACTTTTTCTTTTCTCTCCCACCCCCCCCCCCCCCCACCCCCCCACCCCCCCTTTTTTTTTTTCCCCCTAAAAAGAAGTAGAAAAAAATGGGTTTTTGTTATTAAGAAAAGTGTACCTAATTATGCATTATATAAACCTGGATCTGCACATCGGCCTACACGCCTACACACATTGAGGGGCGCCTACACACCAGCATTATCTTTAACTGTATAGTAAAGGGACACACCGCTCGATAGACATATCATTATACATACATATCTTAACACCTGCACATACACATATGCATACACATACATATACATTCGCCACTTGTCTATGTTTTCCTTATACATGTTGAAGTATGTGAGTTTTGCTTTGAAATAGATGCTAAAGACAAATAGAAAGACAAACCATGTTGACAATCACAGCAAAGCAGAGCCCGGCCACTGGACAACAAATGCTCCATTGGAGTCTGATCCATACTTCGAAAGAAGAAAAAAACACTCACGTGTTTTTACAAATAAATAAGAGTACTAAAAACATGCAACAAAGCAGTACAATTCTAAAATGCTCCACTGAAATCCGGAAGAAGAAAAACAACTCACACGCTTTTACATACAGTGTGAGAGCACAGCAATAACATTAAGCAATATAGTACCTTTCTGTTTACAAATTACCACATATTAACTAGGTTTTGCCCCTACTCCCCTGTGTTGAGGCCGCTGTGCTGCATGGAAGCTTCCTCAGGTCCCGCATCCTCTGTCCGTCCGTCCGCACTGCTTCCCTCACATGGCGAGGCTTCCCTGCTGGCTGGCGGTTCTCCATCGCTGCCTGTCGTTTGGCCCACGGCGTGTCGGGACTGCTGGCTGCTGAATGGGAGGGCAGCTTGGCTGGTCCCCTCCGCTCTCCGCACTCGGCCCCTGCCTCTGTCTTCGAGCCCCCAGGTGGAAGGGTGACCTGAAAAAGAACTCTCTGGTGCCTCATCAAACTGAGTGTTCGATCGATGAGCCTGAGAGACGGTTGGTAACCTTATATGACAGAATCAATCTGTGCTATGTTGCCGTCTTCGATTTGAAGGATTTGAAAATCCAGCAGCTTACAGAAGAGCTTGCCCTGAAAAGACCAGGCTGAAAGCACTGCTGGATGTTTCTTTATTTCCATCAGCCTCTGATAGTTCAGCTTGGTTAGTTCTTCATTTATGTAGATCTTCGAGTTTTGCTGCTTAAGTTTCTTACGCTGGGCAAATATTTGTGTTCTTATTTTTCATTTTAGTCACACGAACTACCACTGGTCTGTCATGGCCAGGTGAGAACTTGCCGACTCGGTGGGCGATGCTGATGTGATCAGACTGGAATGACTGCACTCCTAGTTTGTCTTTTACTAGACCAATGACTTTCTGTTCAGTTTGCTCTGAGGTCTCTGATTTTGAATCGCCAGTCAAGTTTATTATTTTGATGTTTTCTTTTCTTGTGTACTGTTCCAGTGTGTTTCTGAGTTCTTTTTCCTGTGTGAGACGTTTGTTAAGTCTGCTGACATCATCTGATAAATCTTCACATTTTTTCTCCAACTGTTGAACTTTCTTCCTTAAGAGTTCGTTTTCCTTTCTGATCTCAAATACTTCAGACAATATCTGATCTAACTGGTCATTAGTCCTGCTTGACTCCGTCTGACTTTTTTCCATATATCCCTCCAACCTGCCCAGGGAGGCCAGAACTGACGCCCCATTCCCCCTGTCCAGCAAGTTTTCCGTCTCGCCCCCTCCTGCCTCACATGACTCTCCTGCCTGACTGCTGGTGAAGGCGGTGATTTTTTGTTGTTGGTCATCCAGCTTCCTCTTTTTGCTGACTGAGCGCTCTCTGTAGCTGTTGTCGCCTTCTTCCGCTGCTTCCCCAGGACTGCCTGAGCACACGGGGGTGGGGGTGGAATTTTTCTGACTTGAACCACCACTGTTATTGCGCCCTTGTTTTCTACCACGCTGTTGGTTTGGTGTCTTATTTTTGTTCCCCCCTCCCATTATAAAGTCCCTTTATCAGAATAATAAAGGCAAAAACTTGCTGGAAGAAGGAAAAATTATTTACATTCAAAGAGGCTATCTATGTCTACTTTGTTTACTCACGCGCTTGCTTGCCTACAACCACAGTCTCCTATTTTCGCATTGTTGCAGAGTAGTAGTTGGAACCACACACACACCTAATCACATCAAGAATAGGCCCACCCATAGGCTCACTCAGACCTGCTGTGGTCGGAAATCTTCCCGGTTGCTACGGCTGTAATTGCCCATTCCGGTCAGGAAAGCGCACAAAAAAAAGTAAGATGCAAACAATGTTTATCAACAATTCAGCTGGAAAAGACGATAAACATTTTCCTTGCAGGCTGTTCTTAATATGAAGTTTGGTCTCCACTACAACTCAATCCATTTTGTATGAAAAACAGACCGAGTTTTTTTTCTAAGTCAGAAAATACGTGGCCAGTGCAACGCAGTTCAGATTACAACTCACGGAGCTGTTCTCTAAATGCGTGTGCACTCGACGACGGCCAGCGGTCAAGTCCCCTCCATTGCAGTTTTAGTTTGTTAACCCAAAGGCCCTAGCGCGTTCGATTCGGCCCAAGTTGTCAGATTCTGAGATAGCAACACTGGAGATCCGCGATGTTGTATGCTGTCGCCAGCACTATTCACCATATACACGGTGGACAGCCCAGATAGTGACAACTACAATCTATAGATCAAGTTTGCTGATGAAAAAGCCCTAACAGGCCTTATCCAAAATGACGAGCTGTCGTATCGGATGGGAGTTGGTAGCGTGGCATGAAAGTAACTTTTTTATCTCACCATCATCAAAAACTGATGGCTCACTTCACTACAACTCCTTCGTGTGTCGATCCTCTTGTTACCGAAGGACAACCAGTCGACACTGTCGAGTCATACGAATATCTCAACACGATCATTGACACCAGGCTGGACAGGGGTCTAAATATCGATCCTGATCACGTCAACTTAGGTGTTTCAAGGCCTGGACGAAGTGCCTGAAGGTCTCTTTCCTGCCGTCAGCTGCACACCTGTACAATGCCACCTCCAGAAGGCGTTGAACTGGTTTCCTCCAGTGCACGAGTGATGGATTCTGTGTATACTGAAGGAAATTTGATTTCGTGGATTTTTTTTTGTTTCCTATTTTCCTGCCATTCCAGTGGCATTGCGCCCACGCCACTCATTCTGGCTCCTCGCTCATAGCCACAACCTGGCTATTCCCTCCATAGCCCCAACACCAGCAATCGACAAGGAGCAACCAAATGTCAAGTTATCATGAAGCAACCCACCAGAGAAGACAGAACTATTGCCGAGTCACTTTGGTGGTCTTCAGTGCTGCATTTTCCGATCCATTAATAATAATAATAATGTATAATACTTATATAGCGCATTTCTTGTTGTACAACTCAATGCGCTTACATCCACCTATTGCACTTATTCATACAATATTCATGCACACAGCAAAAAGAAAATACACAATGGCAGACGCACCTACATGCATAAACTGTCTCACCGAACTAGTTGTGGAGGAATTTAAGAGAGATCTAGTCATCTACAGAAGAAAATAGGCTTTTTTGAAGAGGTAAGTTTTGAGCTGAGATTTAAAAGAAGAAAGAGTAGGCTGATTACGAAGGTCTTCAGGGAGGGAGTTCCAAATAGAAGGTGCTCTAAAACTGAAGGCTCTTTCGCCAACAGATTTCAGAGAACGCTTAGGGATTTTCAAAAGTTTTTGTGAAGAAGAGCGAAGGGTACGAGAGCTTTGGTAGGTGCAGAGAGAAGAAGAGAGATAGTGAGGAAGAGATTCATTGAAGTGGCGGAAAGCAAGAACTGCCAGTTTAAATTGCCACCGATACTGTATGGGAAGCCAGTGCAGTTCGATCAGCATGGGAGTGATGTGCTCACACCTCCTCCTCTTCAAAACAAGTCGTGCAGCGCTATTTTGGACTCTCTGCAGCCGAGCAATCTGTTCTGCGGGAAGCCCAGCATAAACAGAGTTGCAGTAGTCCAATCTTGACATCACCGTGGCACAGACTAGCCTGACAGCTACTTCCCTGGATATAAAGCGTCGGATGGAAGCAATACGTCTCAGCTCTAAAAAGGATGAGCGACAGACTACAGATATTTGATTCTGCATGGTCAGACACTGATCAATGGTAACACCAAGGTATTTGACAGAGTTACTGAAAGGCAATTCAGTACCATCAACAACCATTGACTCTGACTCAACGAGTTTGAGGCAGGAGGAGGTTCCAACGGGCATGACTTCAGTCTTTTCACAATTTAATTTAAGCTTATTACTTGTCATCCATTCCTGCACACTGCTGATACACCGAGACACCCCAGATTGAACAGAAACAAACTCATCAGGTGTGCCACTCTTAGAAAGCTCAGTGTCATCAGCATACTTGTGAAAATCACAATCATGGTCCGAGATAACATCCATTACACGCAGGACACCATCTACTAGGTCTCCTATTGAAGATATGAACTGCTTAGTCGCGGAGCCAGCGGCAGGGAGCTCTCCCTCACGAAGAAGACACCACATTTTCGAATGAAAGTCTCCATGAAATTGCCCGTACCGGTGACCTCGAGAGAACCTAACTGAGGGCATAGGCGTGGAGAGGAAATTGAAACTGACGTCACAATGACAGGGGGGGGGGGGGAGGGAGGGCATGAAGGGCCACAGAATTTTTTTTCTAAATGTTGATCTGTGAGGATGATTAAGATGATGCTACAGATTCTTATTCTGGTTTAAGACTGCATGGCATGGCTCTTTGCGTACTTTTTTAATATCTTGGTGTCAATCAGTCCTAAAAGATACAGATTACTAAGACATTGGTTAGAAAGTTCGAGCAACAGTCATATACACATATCCATCATGTGGATGAAACTCAACATTGTGGTCCTAGTCTTCCCAACTGAGTCCATAGCAAACTCAGCTCTGGGTGGGAGCTGGACAGGGCAGAAATGTCCCTTTGAGAAATGTCTGTAATGAAAATCGAACTGACGATCTCCCAGCCTGAAGTTCATTCCACTAACTACTTTGCCATGGTGGGTCACAGAATTTGATTTTTTTTTTCAATACGCTTTTTTTTTGTATCGTGTATGACTTTTTAAAACCACTTCTATTTTCAGTAACGTGTAATTCTGATCACAGAAACTGATTAATATGCCATCTGCTGCGTGCTTTCATACATCCATGTTGTCAGTGTGTGTGTGTGCGCGCGTGCCTGTGTGCGTATGTACTTGTGTAGATAGTCGTGGCAATAAAACATCGACCTAAATGCCTCAATTTTTCCAAACAGGCAGCGGAGCAAACAGCAAATTCCATCCCAGTTAAAGTACGTCATTTTGAAAGACAGACTTGCGTTCAGAAGGGAAGGGGTTATGACAGAAAATCTTACCCCCGAGTGTGATTTCATCGGTGTATCATTCATACAAAGGCAAGGTCTGCAGGACCAACATGAGACAGTTCTTTCGCTCTGTAAAAAGCTCTGCAGGCTTGCTACTGGATACCCGTTACTTACTTCGTGAGAACCATCTTCGTAACCAAAATGGAAACTCTCAAACATTGAATAGAACCCTCAGCATACATGATTAGTGTCACCAGAAAACAAACAAGGATGCAGTGAAGGGGAAATATAAAATGTTGAACAAAATGGCAGACTGAAGGTTGTCTAGAAATTCAAAGTTGAAAATGTAAAAGACACAGTTTATGGGGACCAGTAGCGTGAGAACATCCCAAGCTGAAACACTGGACACCACTACACAAGACTGAAGGGCTCTCTGGATAACGGATGTTGTCACTGCCGGTGTGGCTCCTTAGTTCCCTACTCCTCTGTGGGAAGAGTTGTTTTCATCCCCCCTCCCCCTGACAAGGCCAATTGTCCTGAACGAGCAAGTCGTGAGACATGACTCTAAGCTGCAGGTAAAATGTGCACGTGTTGGATGGGGTACAGCAAGGAGTGAGCGTTGTGGACAGAGAAGAGTAATTCTGCTGAGACTGATTTTTCGTGGGATGCGGAAAAGACTTCAGTTTTGAAAAGACCTGCAGGGTCCCTCTCAGAACGTTGTGGTGTGAAAAAAAGTTTTTGTCCCATTCATAACTTTGCGGTGCGAGAAAGAAAAAAGGGACTTTTTAAGTAATGCGAAATAAAAGACGTTTTGTCATTCAATGTCATTCAACTGTAATGGGCAGACTTGAAGAAAAAATTCCAGTGATCATAATGTACATAAACGTTATACAAGGTTATAACACACAGTGCATACCTTCTCATCTCTAATCCATCAAATCAAGACATTTGGAGAAAGCAAATTATACAGAAAAACTTCAGTATCACATTGTTCACATCAGGCTCCAAGGTCGTGGATAACATGTAAACATTAAAGGAAGACAATTTACATTATGTATAGTAACCATTAGTCCCATATTAGTTTAACATATTGCTTGCTAGTTTGCATGATTCATCTCCACCGAGGACAAATTTTTCACCTTTTATATCAGTAGTCCAGCTCCTTCAAAAACACGTTTAGTTTAGGTTTTGTTCTGCTACATGTGTTATCAAATATTTTCCCTTTAGAGTTATCAGATCTAACACACATCGGTTTTAGCTTCTTCATCAGTGCCAAATAATATAAGCTCCACATTGAGGGACAATCTTTCACAGTGTAAACAGTTCACTTTCAACACATTTTCAAGCTCAACCATTTAATCAAAAAATATGTTGTTCTGCATACATTTCTTGTAAAAGAATTATTTTTCTCCCACTTTAAAGATATCATGACAAAAAGTAGGTTCAGTGGCTAGATCTCCACATTAACACAAAGTTTGTATAAGTCCACATGTTTGCAGAACATTTGGTATCTCTGAAAAAACTTCCAAAATTTGTTTACAATATTTGCTTTCAACGAACCTGTAGGTCCACATCCATCCAGGCAATTAATTTCAGGCGGGACATAATGAATGTAATGTTATTTTCCGCTCTTGGTTTTCTATGTATGTTTTCCTTATCCAAGTGATTTCACAAGGAGCATATATATACTGTGAGGTTGGGTGCATTAATCCTCCCTTTTGTATACTTTGCATTGAATATTTTATTTTGATTTTGTCATTGTTGTTGTTCCAAATCAGATTTGAAGCACGTATTTTGTAATGAATCGATCTGAGAATCCGAGGGATTGGGTAGAATGATCCATATGTACACCAATTTTGATAGCACTGATGACTTAAGCACCGCTATTTTACCTAATTGCATAATCACTCTTTTTGGAATCCGAACAAATGGAGGGATCACTCACTTAAACAACAGCTACAAAAGTCCTAAGAAACATGGAAAATGGTAAAAGTCCTGGAACATAGGCATGACATTAAACTTCTTTAAATTCTTCTGGATACAGTTAGGAGAATTTGTACTCAAAATATGATCTATCTTCTGAAAGTAGAAAAGTCACGAGAATACGTGAAGAACTGGAGACCTAGTTCTCTTCTAAATGCAACTTATAGCATCAGCCTGCATTGTAAATAGAATATAAACTGTTTTACCAAACTCACAAATGACGACCAGACACCTTTCATTCCAGGTAGATACATAGACAACAGGTTGCGAATAATGTACGATTTAATTCATTCTTTAGTGGTTAATCACTTACCCGGGTTATCGATTTCCGTTGATTTCGAGAGAGCTTTTGACTCAGTTAACTGGTCATATATGGATGAAATTCTAGATGCGTTTGGATTTGGAAAAGGAATACAACGACGGATATCATCTTTTTATCTTACGTAATTGTCAACGGGAAAGCCTCTTCATGGTTTTCTATTAGAAGAGGCTGCCGTCAAGGGGACCTTATTTCTCCATGTGTTTTTAATTTGTGTGTTGAAGCACTAGCGACCAAAATAAGGCAAGACTGTCATACACACAATTTTTCGACGAGTCGTGAACGTGTGCCATTTGTATAGCCAGGGATTCAGTTTCAGTTTCAGTTTTATCAAGAAGGCGTCACTGCGTGCGGACTAGTCCATATACGCTACACCACATGTGCTAAGTTTGGAGACCACACTACGCATGATTTGAAGCTGATGGATAAATGAATTAACAGCAAAGATGAGACAATTGAAGAAGAGGGTCTTGTTGCTGCGACCAAGCGGATGTCAGACCTACGAATTAGCCCAACGCGCTGGTCAGACCTTGAGTGCCTACCTACCATTTTGTGTGTGTGTGTGTGTGTGTGTGTGTGTGTGTGTGTGTGTGTGTGTGTGTGTGTAGTGAATGTACACGTGTGTGTATGATGTGTGGGCATGGGCCCATGTGTATGCGTGGGCGCGCGCGCTCGCGCGCGCGCGTGTGTGTGTGTGTGTGTGTGTGTGTGTGTGTGTGTGTGTGTGTGTGTGCGTGTGCAGAAGTGCGTGTGCATATGTGTGTGCGTGTGTGTGTGTGTGTGTGTGTGTGTGTGTGTGTGTGTGTGTGTGTGTGTGTGTGTGTGTGTGATTTGTGGGTTTGTGTAACCACACGTATCCGCATATAGGTTATACGTGTACATACCTGTGTGTATGTGTGTGTCTTCGTATGTGGGCATGTGCGTGTGTGTGTGCATTTGTGCGCTTATGTGTATGCGTGTGTGTGCGCGCGTGTGTCGGTATGGACGAGCACATGCACACATGTGTATATGTGCATGGGTAAGAGCGTGCGAACGTATGCACACACGTTCATATGTGTTTGTGTGTGTGTGTGTGTGTGTGTGTGTGTGTGTGTGTGTGTGTGTGTGTGTGTGTGTGTGTGTGAGTGCGCGCGTGCGTGTATGTGTGTGTGCGTGTGTGTGTGTGTGTGTGTGTGTGTGTGTGTGTGTGTGTGTGTGTGTGTGTGTGTGTGTGCTGTGACTGCGTGCGTGAATGTTCAGAAGATGACTTAGAAACAAGAACAAGGCCATCAAATACAGCATATAAGTGCACGCGCACTCTCGCGCACACACACACATACACATAACAATAAGAAAACCACTCCTCCCCCTCAAACACAACCCACGCACACACACACACACACACACACACACACACACACACACACACACACACACACACACACACACATACTCTCTCTCTCTCTCTCTCTCTCTCTCTCTCTCTCTCTCTCTCACCAATGCTTCCACACACATGTCTGTGGACTCTAATTAACACGCTGGCATTACCCCACTGATGAACACACACACACACACACACACACACACACACACACACACACACACACACACACACACACACACACTCACTCACTCACTCTCTCCCACACACACTCACACACCAACGCTTGCCCACACATGATGTCCATGGACACTCTAATTGACATGCTGGCATCACCCCACTGATGAACACACCAGCGCACACACGTCTACAGTATACGCTGGGGACCATGAGAGATTCAAAGTCTTATCTCAGTTGACATGTGTTTCATCTTTTCTGTCTGTTATTGGAAAGGCCCAGTATGAGTTTGCCCCAGTCTCTAGGAGTCTTCGCAATGTTGGCCTTGAAATTATTCCAATGTTTGTTTGGTTGGTGATGTTTCTTGCTCTTCCCTTAAGTCTGGAGGTGGCGACTTCCTCTCTTGATGTTCAGATCTGAAAGATGGTCTATGGTATAGTGGCTTTGCTCTTGTTTGCTTAAGTGATTCTTCAGATTTCTTATCACATCAGATTGGCCAAGCAGCAATCCAGTTCTTATTGTTGCCTTGCTAGCCAGTGTGTCTGCTCTCTCGTTTCCTTTAAGTCCAGCATGTCCAGGGCAGTACATCCATATGAGTCTCTCCAATGGAAGGCTGCGCATTAGTTCATTCCATGCAGGGCTTCCCATTCCACTTTTTACTTTCTGAAGTAGGTTCATGGAGTCAGTCAGTATCATGGCTTGTTGAGTTTGAAACTGGCTTGTGGATATAAGCCAGTGGAGTGCTTGTGTCACTGCTTCTACCTCCATTGTTAGACTTGAAGTTGTTAAACTGTGCGCACCATTGTCTTCCCGAATAGTTCGGCCATTTTCTTTCACTGAGCCTCCCCAGCCTGACTTACCTTTGGTGACAGAACCGTCAGTGTATATTAAAAGATCATCTTTTGTGCAAAGGTCTTCTAGCAGCATCTGAATTTCTGTGTTGGTTTTGCCTTCTGGCCATTCTCGACAATGTCTCCCAAGTTCTGGAGCGATGGCAATTTGGTAGAGGTGCTTCAAGTGGTCTGGATATTTCTCCCATTCCTTGGTTTGTTTGACTTCTGCTAACTGGCACACAAGCTGTATACTGTCTTCTGCCTGTCCCATCCATGATTTTCCACGTCCTAGCCGAGTGCCTTTTGTTTCCTTGACCGCCGCATGAAGTGGGTTTTGGGGATTTTCAAGGGCTCTGAAATATGCCTTCACCTGTCCCAGCTTGTGTCTTGTCTGCATCGCGGGGAGGTCGAGCAGGTATCGCAGAGTTTCAACTGGTGTGTCCTTCGTGGTTCCCAGGATCAACCTCATTGCTTCATTTTGAATTCATTCAAATTTGAGAAGGTTGCTGTTGGACAGTGTCGTAAGCCCTAATCCATAATCAATCACACTGAGTACAAGTGCGCGATACAGTCAGTAGAGATGGCGCTGTTCAATGCCTTTAGCTGCCATTGCTTTCATGGCAGATAAGCCTTTTTTCGCTTTTAAGAACAATATTCTCAACATACTTTCTAAAGGTTAGCATTCTGTCAAAGCCTACACACAAACAGCGTAGGTTGTTAGTTGATTTAATTGGTATTCCATTGAAGGAAACTGGTGAGGGTACTTGTCCTGATGTCTTGTTGTTGAGAGTGCAGACTAATGTCTAGGCTTAGTATGGTTGATGGACGATCCAGTTTCTTGACACCACTGAGCAATGTTGTTCAACTGTTGCTGAACTGCTTTCGTTCTTTCTTCAGCATTCTTTGATGTTTTGTAGATCAGGCCGTCATCTGCAAATGTCATCACTCGAGCAATTCCGTTTCTGTTGACTTCTGCTAAGCCTTTAGTGTAAACATTGTACAAAACAGGGGAAAGAGGAGAACTTTGAGGTAATCCCATAGAAAGTTTATGAGGCTCAGAAGTCCAATATCCAAATCATAGGATGACGGTTCGCTCCCGAAGTGCCGCTGCTGTCCATCGTGTAAGTGTCTTACTGACTCCACAGTCAGGGAGTAGTTCCATGAGAAGCGAGAACTGGACTTTGTTGTATGCATCTTCCAGATCTATTGCAACAGCTGGTGTTTCTTCTTTTCTTTGGAATCCTTCGTAGACTTCATAGGCAAACGCGGCCGCATTTTCCCGTGTAGTTTTACCTGTTCTGTAGCCTCCTTGATTTGATGGGAGGATTTGTCAACTTTCAAGATATCTTGCGAGTTTTCTTGCTATGATTCTTTCCATGAGTTTTCCTACTATATTTTGCATAGTGAGTATGCGGTAGCCATTTAGCTGATGATGATCTTTTCCTGGCTTTGATAAAGCTTTCAGGTAGCTGTGTGTCCAGTCTTCTGGGACATAGCCTTTATCAAACTCTCCTGATAGAGACTGAAGAGTTTGGCTCTCTCCTCTTCTAAGAGCTGTTTGACATCTGCATACCGTACTTTGTCTGGTCCCGGAGCACTATCCTTAGTGCATCTAGCTGTTGCGTCATCCAGTTCAGATTCTGTGATTTCATCAATGCCAGTCTGGGCTAGGTGTTGGTTTAACTTGGTCAAATATTTCTTCCTTTCCTTCAGATTTCTTTGATCACTCTGTTCTATGAAACGTTTAAGTAGAGCCGACCCTTTCTCTAAATATGTCTTCAGTTTTGTGATCCCATCAGCGTCTAAGATATCTGGTGTTGCGTTTGTTTTGTTTTTGTTTCCTTCCATGCGACTATAGTGCCAGAACTGTGTTAGTGTTGTGTCATAATTAAGTGACAGACAAAACTGTTGCCACTTGGTTTCTTTTGCTTCTTCAGCTACTCTTTCGAATTTTTCAGTCTTCTGATTTATATCTGTTTTAATAGCTAGATCAGGGCAAAGTTTTCTTCTTTCTCTCTGCCAAATTCTTACTGACTTGCGTTTCTCTTTCCAGGCTGTTTCTATGTCTATATTCCACCAAAGGGGTTGGACGATTTGTTTGGTTGTAGCATTGTTTCTTTTGTATCTTCTACTCCTTAATGTTCCTATGATATCCCCTTCATTGTTGTTGTATTGAAAGGGGTCCTTTTGTTTCGTTCGTGTAACTTTTGATGGTTTCTGTAAACTGAACACAACAGGGAAATGGTCACTTCCATGATGAAGAAGTCTTTCCGCACTCATACCTGCAGTGAATTTTGGTCCAATGAGTGCAAAGTCAATGACACTGTCAGTGTCACCCTGCCTCCCTGTATGTGTTGGGGATGATGATGCCAGAGAGGAATTAATTTGCAGTGAGCACTGATCAGCTGTCAACTTTGACAAGTTCCACTGCGAGCTCAACACAGATCAAGATAACGGCGCTGGAAGCAGACACGTCTGCTGCGTTCTCTCTCTGTCCCTGCTTGTTGGTTGGGTATTGGCAGATTTAATCCCCCCAGACGGGTTTTCAGCTTGAGGTGCAGGTCCAGCTGGCTGAGTACACTGGAGGGGGTGTTCATGCTGTCCTAGGCTTCTTCTCCCGGCTGTGGCATGGCAGTCTTCTCTGAGGCCAGGATTCGCCTTTGCTCCCCCAGTGCCTTCCTTTTCGACAGCCAATAGGGCTGCCTACCTTCTGAGCAGCCAGTGTCTTCCCTGGTGTCTTCCCTCCAGACGGCTGACTAGTGCTCTTTGTTTTGGACCTTGCTCCCCTGTGCCCAGTCACAGAAGTGGGGCCAGCTGTTTTTGATCATGTCTTCTGTGCCAAGTCTCAGAGGCGTTATCTTGTGGATTGCGTTCAATGCATCCGCAATTGAGGTTAGATCGATAATCATCACCGCAAGGAGTAGGTTGTGTGTGTGTGTGTGTGTGTGTGTGTGTGTGTGTGTGTGTGTGTGTGTGTGTGTGTGTGTGTGTGACAAGACAAGACAAGACAAAATTCTTTATTTACGAGGATAATAGATCAGCACTGACGCGCCTTTTTACATCCAGTCCTCGTCCTCGTCCTCACCCTGAGTAGGGACTACAATATGCAGTGAAATGAAATAATGTAAGATGTGTGTGTGTGTGTGAGAGAGAGAGAGAGAGAGAGAGAGAGAGAGAGAGAGAGAGAGAGAGAGAGAGAGAGAGAACGAACGAACGAACGAACGAACGAACGAACGAATTTTATTTTCAGAGGGTAGTGGAGTAAGCATAACTGCTTTTTTACATCCAGCCCTCCGGGGCCAAAAAAAAAAAAAAAGAAAAGAAAGAAAAAGATACAAATTCTGAAATATACTAATACCAAATGCAACAAAACTAATGTACAAGAGTGAACACAGAAGAAGGGGTGGGATATGGTGGGGTGGGGGGCGGGGGGTGGGGGGCATTAGAGGAGGGGGGAGAGAGAGAGAAAGAGACACAGAGAGAGAGAGAGAGAGAGAGAGAGAGAGAGACAGAGAGAGAGGGGTTGTAAAAGAGAAGGTAAATATTATATCATTAAATTCAGCTTTGCATCTTTTCCTGTTGACTGTAACAAATTTTCACGAATTTTAATAGCAGCATTAATTTCATCATTTAACCACGGTGGTTTTCCATCGGTTTGATACGTTGATCTTAGTTGGACATGTTTGTCGTAATAGGACAAATATGTTATACCAAACTTCGAGAGCTTTGTCCGGATCAGTCTCCTGAAAAACACTGGAAAAGTCTGCAATACATAAATCATGAAGAAAATCGTCAGAATTAAAGGATTTATAACTACGGAAAGAAATGCATTTGTGGCTACATCTAGGAATTTTTACGCCTTTTTTGGACCAAGTTAAGCATACAGGAAAGTGATCACTGAGACCATAAACTGGTACGGAAGTTTCTGTAATATTTATTGGATTGTTTACATAGATATGATCAATGAGTGTTTCAGACTGCAGCGTTATTCTTGTTGGCGTGTCTATCAGTTGTGATAAGTTATATGATTCAAAAATTCGTTTCCATTTATCATGAGGTTTAAGTAAATCAATGTTAAAGTCACCAAGCAATACAACATCTGTTGAATAATCTGAGACATCTTCCATCATTGCTTCGAATCTATCATACCATTCCACACGTTCATCAGGGTTTCTATATAAAAAGCCTACTAATATTGGTTTAGTCCCTTTTAAACGAAACTCTATCCAGATGCATTCAATATTATGTTTATCAAAATGATGGATCAGTTTATAGTTCATTGAGTGATGTACATATCCCAGAAGACCTGTTTCTAGCCTAGATGTAGGGTCTCTCCTAATAAAATTGTAACCTGGAATCATTACTAAATCGTCTGAGACTAAATTTGATAACCGAGACTCAGAGAAACAAAAACAATGAAAACAATTGTTAGCATTAGATAAAATAGAAGGTAAATCACATAATTTGTTTAACACATGACATGCATTTAGATAGCCAGTTTTGAATCCTGAGTTGGTTAACCATTCATTACTACTCTCGGTATTGAAATTATTTGCCATTATTTTACAAGGAAAGCAACAACAAAAAAACCACCTTACCTTCAATATGTGTACAATGTAAAGCAAAATCAATTTGCAGGATACCAGGCAATTTGAAAATTAAATATTTGGGTCCAAATCTTTGCCGGGTCATTGCTGTGAAGATAGTTCGGTTGTTGGCCTGCGCTTGTTTTTTTCCCCCACTATTAGATTGTTCGTCTATGTATTTGTCTGACTTTATTCAAGTTTAAAAGGCTGTGCCAGTCTTGAATAAAAGTTACTCTGTGTTAGGTTTTCTTATGGGAGCAAAAAATACCCAACTTGTTTACTGTTTATCGTTTACTGTTCCCTGCCTCATTTCATTTCCGATTTTTGTTTTGATTAAATTGAGGTTATTTGTATTTGTTTCTGTCCGTCTGTGTGTTTGTCTTTTGATCTCCCTTGCATCTTTGGGTGGATCCTCAAGCGTAGGCTCAAAGATTGTCCCCTTTATTTTATACTGTTTGCATAATGTCTTTAGTTTTTCAGCAACTTTTTTCCTCCCCACACTTTCGTTTGGTTTCATTTACTACTCTTCGCTGGCTGCTTTGGGAGTGCTATTGGATTCTTTTTTGCACTCTTGGTGGTGAGAACACCACAGTATTATGGACTGTGGTGTGTCTCTATTTGACGCCAGGAGCGCAGACACAACCAGCCGTGTCTCCCTGATGAGTCCGACCCAGCGGACGAAAGGCCTCGGAGCAGGCAATACAAATATATCTGCCTTCAAAAGAGATTGCGATGGTTCCCTTGTGCAGCTAGTGGAGAGTTTTCGTGTCTGTAACATGTTTTCTTAATTTCGTGTTCCCAGTTTCTCCATCTTCAAATTACCCCCCCCCCCCCCCCCCCCCCCCCTCCTTGGGTCCAAATCTTTGCCGGGTCATTGCTGTGAAGATAGTTCGGTTGTTGGCCTGCGCTTGTTTTTTCCCCCACTATTAGATTGTTCGTCTATGTATTTGTCTGACTTTATTCAAGTTTAAAAGGCTGTGCCAGTCTTGAATAAAAGTTACTCTGTGTTAGGTTTTCTTATGGGAGCAAAAAATACCCAACTTGTTTACTGTTTATCGTTTACTGTTCCCTGCCTCATTTCATTTCCGATTTTTGTTTTGATTAAATTGAGGTTATTTGTATTTGTTTCTGTCCGTCTGTGTGTTTGTCTTTTGATCTCCCTTGCATTTTGGGTGGATCCTCAAGCGTAGGCTCAAAGATTGTCCCCTTTATTTTATACTGTTTGCATAATGTCTTTAGTTTTTCAGCAACTTTTTTCCTCCCCGCACTTTCGTTTGGTTTCATTTACTACTCTTCGCTGGCTGCTTTGGGAGTGCTATTGGATTCTTTTTTGCACTCTTGGTGGTGAGAACACCACAGTATTATGGACTGTGGTGTGTCTCTATTTGACGCCAGGAGCGCAGACACAACCAGCCAGTGTCTCCCTGATGAGTCCGACCCAGCGGACGAAAGGCCTCGGAGCAGGCAATACAAATATATCTGCCTTCAAAAGAGATTGCGATGGTTCCCTTGTGCAGCTAGTGGAGAGTTTTCGTGTCTGTAACATGTTTTCTTAATTTCGTGTTCCCAGTTTCTCCATCTTCAAATTACCCCCCCCCCCCCCCCCCCCCTCCTTGGGTCCAAATCTTTGCCGGGTCATTGCTGTGAAGATAGTTCGGTTGTTGGCCTGCGCTTGTTTTTTTCCCCCACTATTAGATTGTTCGTCTATGTATTTGTCTGACTTTATTCAAGTTTAAAAGGCTGTGCCAGTCTTGAATAAAAGTTACTCTGTGTTAGGTTTTCTTATGGGAGCAAAAAATACCCAACTTGTTTACTGTTTATCGTTTACTGTTCCCTGCCTCATTTCATTTCCGATTTTTGTTTTGATTAAATTGAGGTTATTTGTATTTGTTTCTGTCCGTCTGTGTGTTTGTCTTTTGATCTCCCTTGCATCTTTGGGTGGATCCTCAAGCGTAGGCTCAAAGATTGTCCCCTTTATTTTATACTGTTTGCATAATGTCTTTAGTTTTTCAGCAACTTTTTTCCTCCCCACACTTTCGTTTGGTTTCATTTACTACTCTTCGCTGGCTGCTTTGGGAGTGCTATTGGATTCTTTTTTGCACTCTTGGTGGTGAGAACACCACAGTATTATGGACTGTGGTGTGTCTCTATTTGACGCCAGGAGCGCAGACACAACCAGCCGTGTCTCCCTGATGAGTCCGACCCAGCGGACGAAAGGCCTCGGAGCAGGCAATACAAATATATCTGCCTTCAAAAGAGATTGCGATGGTTCCCTTGTGCAGCTAGTGGAGAGTTTTCGTGTCTGTAACATGTTTTCTTAATTTCGTGTTCCCAGTTTCTCCATCTTCAAATTACCCCCCCCCCCCCCCCCCCCCTCTGGGTCCAAATCTTTGCCGGGTCATTGCTGTGAAGATAGTTCGGTTGTTGGCCTGCGCTTGTTTTTTCCCCCACTATTAGATTGTTCGTCTGTGTATTTGTCTGACTTTATTCAAGTTTAAAAGGCTGTGCCAGTCTTGAATAAAAGTTACTCTGTGTTAGGTTTTCTTATGGGAGCAAAAAATACCCAACTTGTTTACTGTTTAAATATTACAAGTGAAAAAAAAAGCAAACAAACACAAAAATGTACACCTCTTCAACGGGTAACGACGCAGAAAAGAAGTTAGCAACAACAAAAAAAAATTATGAGCAATAACAATGGTAAGGGCACAATCACAAAGCACCTATGCCTAAAGAAGACACGAGAAGTGCAAGTGTTCAAATAATCAACGTCCTTCTACAACAGTCCATTTCAAGTGTCCCAAGTCCGAGTAGTTATACGGCCGAAGATAGGGAAGATTATTACAATAATGCAACAGTTACATATTTAATCATATGACGACGTAAATGCTAACAATTTGACTAGAATGAATGGGGAGAAATGTACCGACTGAATAAAAAAAATGTATTATCTTTCGCACATAAATAAATACCGAACAAGGACAAAGCATCATACAATATATCAAAACATCACCACTCATTCTACCAATTGGCAGCAGTCCTCTGTTGGTCACGTTGCGTCACCAACTGTGATGCCAACGTCATCAACTGCTGCGCACAATAACCCAGAGGGTTAATTGAAGGCCAGTTTCGGTTGTCAGCATGACTCTCCTGTGTCAGAGGATTGACAGGTAGAGTTGTTGAACCCAAGGGAAAATGGGGCTGTGCTTGGCCAAGGCCAGATCCTTGAACCCTCTGCACAGAGAACGGATAAGGGACGGGAAATCTGGGGTAAGGAGCGGCGGGAATCGTGTAACTCGGGCAGAGGAATGGAGGCGGGACATGTGTCGGGATGGTGGGGATACTTGGTGGGGGACGCGAATTTTCACCGTTCAGTGTCTGACTGTAAGCCTCAGCACAGGGATTATCCAAATGATCTGGCGGTGGAACCTGGGGAGTCAGCTCTGGCTGGTTCATGACTGGTTTGCGATTGGTTTGGGACATTAATGGAGGGAAGTCACTTGTTGAGACATGGGGGGAACACCTGAATTTCTGGCGTTCACATATTGTCAAGAAGCTGTTTGTAGGGCAGGGCCATAATTTCTAGTGCTGTTCCTCTGTACAGTACGGGGCATGGACCGATCACTGGTGGGGACATGGTGTGGCTTATTGAAGGGGCCTGTATTGTTAGCCGGGTCGTTCAACTGTAAACGCCCGGTCTGAGGGAGAACAGTCTTACTGGTCATGCTGTTATGTCATAGGGTGGTGTGAGTGAGTGAAAGAGAGAGAGAGAGAGAGAGAGAGAGAGAGAGAGAGAGAGAGAAGAGAGAGAGAGAGAGAAAGTCTACTCCAGTTTGGACAACAATATGCCTAACAAGTGATTGAAATTCCGATGGGATTTGATTCATATCCAGAAGGAGTCACTTGTTAATTTTCATTGAAAAAATGTAAGAAATTCCTTTTATTGTTGTTGTTTTGTGTCATGAGTAGTGCAATGAATTCTTTTTCAGCCTAACAGGGAGCGTGAGTGTGAACACATGTCGACAGAATCAAATAAGTTTATATGTTGATGTTGTTCATGTGCTGAAAAGCCATTTCCATCTTTTCATCGTTTATTCAATGTACACTCCTCGCTAAATTACTGTTCATGCTGTTATGTCATAGGGTGGTGTGAGTGAGTGAAAGAAAGAATTTGTACACGCAAACAACCTACACTCCTTCATACATTCATGAGACAGATTAGACAAATCCATTTACAAACACCCCTCATTCCACTCTGTGACAAAATCACGATATTGAAGGCATATAAAAAAAAAAGGATTTAGGATAAATCAGTTTGCAGATGACACTACCTTTACGTTAGAAGGAGATAAGAAGTCATATGAAAAGCTATAAAGCTTTATGAATTTGAGCTATTATCAATATCAGGACTTAAATCAAACTTTGAAGAAACGTTTAATGTTTAGTTAGGTATAGAGAAAAATGCCACAAAAACATTTTACCTTGGTACAAAATGGAATGGAACACCTCAAAATTCTAGGGTTGTGGTTTACGAACAGTCTATCAGATATGACAAATTGATGTGACAGGTAGATTCTCAGAAGTTCAAAATCTATTCAGAATATGGTCATTATAATGATTGGTTTAGGCCAGGTTCTTCTATTTTTTTTACCTGCGAGCGTGAGTGTCCCCCTCCCCCCCCCCCCCCCCCCCCCCCACCTTCCTCTTTTGTGCATAGTAAAATCTTGTCTTTGACATACTGAGAGCCACACATGAAACTTAATAATAATATAACGTGTTTTTTTTTTCTACATGGAAAGCTGTCTTCTCCTTGGTAAGTTTTTCAGCAAGTTTTGTTTTTTCGCTTAATTACTGTGGATTCACTTCGATTGTGGTGGGGAAGTGTATCTAATGTTGTGGGTATATTCCATTTGGGGAATTGCAATGGTGACGTCTGCTACGCTTTGCAAGTGGTTTTTCAGTAGTTGATATATATAGCGTATTTGGAAGCATTCCTGAGTGTACCCCCCCCCCCCCCCCCCTTTAGGATTTAAAAGGTGTTGTCTCACCTCTGGGGCACTTAGGCACTCAAATTTCCCGGACAGTTAGTAATCTTCTTTAAGGCCATTCTCTCGCTTGACGTAAATGAATGAGCATGATTGAAGATTTGATTTAAATTATATGTCCAATTCATATCGTCAGACTTGTATTTTGTGTCATGCTGTCTGTTCTGTGGGAAGTATTCGGTGAAGCCAGGCAGTGACCACAACACCACACACACACACACACACACACACACACACACACACCACACACACACTCTCTCTCTCTCTCTCTCTCTCTCTCTTCTCTCTCTCTCTCTCTCTCTCTCTCTCTCTCTTTCTCTCTCCATGTATGTATATACATATATATGTATGATTCTGAAATAGCTAATAGTTGGGTATACCAAGCTCAGGTTAATGGTTCCTCTGACATTAAACCAATGTCTTTGGGAAGAAGAAAAATGTTGAAAATAAAAAGAAAATTGAAAAGTCAAAAAAGAAGGGGTGGGGGTGGGGGGGGGCGTGTGTGGAATATGAGTGGGAGCTATTCGGGGCAATGGGAAAAGAAAATGGGAATGAAAAATAGAGCGTTAGAATGTCAGCATTAAATCGTGCTGAGTTTGCTGTGGAATCAACTGGAATGACTGGGACCACACCACCGCGTTTCATTCGCTCAGTGGATGCGTCACTGAGAATGTAGTTCAAATATCCAGACCAACGCTACAGGCGTCTGTGTCTGTTGAAAGGAAGCGTTGAGTACAGCCCTGCCATGTAGTCTCCGACCGCAATGGAACTCCATAGTAATTTTCATCATTTTCATCCTCATCGATCAGCATAAAAATATTCGGTTATGTGCCCCTTCACGCTCTGCTTTCATGGTGGCCTCAGTTTCTATTTCGTCTCCCTATCCATGCCCTTGGTGAAGTTCTGTTTGGGTCACTAGTCCTGACAGGTTTACGGGGACCGTCTTTGGACTGACGTGGTGGCACTCTCCTGTGAGAGAGCTCACTTGTGCGAGGTCTGTGACTATGCAGTTACTGTCAGAAGGGAGCTTCATGGTCCTGCGTATGTTCGATTAGAACAGCCAGCACTGGACACCATCTTAGTGGCTTGGCAGCAGCACAGTGTGTCCTCTGGTGGGTTCCCTTCTGATAGCTTGTCACCATATGCTGAACATGAAACCAGAACAGAAAAAAGAGAGACAAAGAAGAACAGTCGGGCATAGCAAAAACAAGTCAATGTTGCAAACTTAAACCACAGAAGCAGTAGAGGGGAGAGTTATGTCAAGTGAAAACAACAACAGCAACAACAACAACAACCAAGTGAAAACAACAACGACAACAACAACAGCAACAACAACAACAAGAAGAACAACAACAACAGCAACACCAGAAAAGAACAAAAGAACGAGAAAGAAAAACAAGTCAATGCTGGAAACTTAAACCACTGAAACAGTAGAGGGGCAAGCTATGTCAAGTGAAAACAACAACAGCAACAACAACAACAACCAAGTGAAACCAACAACAACAACAATAGCAACAACAGCAACAAGAAGAAGAACAACAACAACTGATCTTGCTAATCAGAGGGTAAACTAATTGCCAATAAAGATAAGAGCGTCTCTTACTGATGAAGACAAAGAATTCCTAAGAAAACATGACTAGAAGGTAGCAGACAAAACACAATGACGGAGCGAGCATTTTTGTGACGAGTGCACACCCGGCAAGCATTATCAATTCCGCCACAACTATTTTACAGGGCACACAACATACAGTGACCGATTCGAGGCATAGTAAAGCAATAAAAAAAAATGACAAATGCTAATGCGCTTGTATTGCTTCTCATCCATCAAGGGAATGGTCATTCAAGTGCAGACAGGCTGTTAAGAGAGAGCTGACATAACTTTGTTCCATATCTGTGCCACTCACCAGTCAGTTACCTGTTGATAATTTGCCAGCACTACTGAAGGACATCAGAGATCTGGTTTCAGTTTCAGTTTCAGTTTCATCAAGGCGTCACTGTCTGCAGACTAGTCTATATGCGCTACACCACATCCCCTAAGTTTTGAGACCAAACTGCGCTTGATTTAAAGCTGATTGAAAAACGAATTAAATAACCAAGATGAGAGTATTTAAAAAGAGGGTCTCGTGGCTACGACTTAGCAGATGTCTGACCTACGCATTAGGCCAATGCGCTGGTCAGATATTAAGTACCTGTCTTACAGTGGTTGTGCCATTTTTATCTTTGTATGTGTTGTGAATCTACACATGTGTGTATGGATGTGTGGGCATGGGCCCATGTGTGTGTATGCGTGTGTGTATTTATGTGTGTGCGTGTATGTGCGCACGCATGTGGGTGTATACATGCGCATGCATGCATGTGTATGTGTGTGTGCATAGGAGCAAGCTCATGTACGCATGCACGTGTGCGTATATATGTGTGCGTGCATGCGTGTGTTTATATATATGACTGCATGAGCCTTTGATTGTGGAAATAAATGTTCAGGAGATGACTTTGGAACAAAAACAAGAACAATAACATCAAGTACAACATGCATGTGCATGCGTGCATGCGCGCGTGCGCGGCACACACACACACACACACACACACACACACACACACACACACACACACACACACACACACACACACACCAGGGCTGGATTACAGAGTTTTTAAGGTGGTTTGCTGGTAAATGTTTTAGGCCGGGGTCCAGGGGCCGTCTAGGCCCCAGTGGGATCTAGGGCAAAGCCCTGGTGGGGGGGACCAGGGGGGCAAAGCCCCCGGCCGAAAATTGGTTTTTGACATTCAGCCGAGGGGGGGGGGGTGCTGTAGTACCAAAGCACCCCCCTTGATCCGGCCCTGCACACACACACACACACACACACACACACACACACACACACACACACATGCACACACACACACAGCCACACACCACACACACACACACACACACACACACACACATACACACAGAGATAATAAGAACAACACCCCCCCCACCCCACCCCACCACACACACACACACACATCACAAACACACACACACACACACACACACACACACACACACACACACACATTCACTCACTCACTCATCACTCACTCACACACACTCATACTCTCACATACCAACGCTTGTACACTCACGTCCGTGGACTCCTGGCTTGTTGAGATTCAAACTGGGCTGTGGATGAAAGCCAGTGGAGTGCTTGTGTCACTGCTTCTGCTCCCATTGTTAAACTTGAAGTGTTAAACTGTGTGCACCATTGTCTTCCTGGATAGTTCGGCCATTTTGCTTCACTGTGTATCCCCAGCCTGACTTACCTTTGGTGACAGAACCGTCAGTGTAGTACATAACAGTATCATCTTTTGTGCCAAGATCTTCTACCTGCGTCTGAATTTCTGTGTTGTTTTTGCCTTCTGGCCATTCTCGACAGTGTCTTTCAAGTTCTGGAGCGATGACAGTTTGGTAGAGGTGTTTCAAGTGGTCTGAATACTTTTCCCATTCCTTTGTTTCTTGGAGTTCTGCACACAAGCTGTACATTGTCTTATGCCTGTTCCATCCATGATTTTCCATGTCCTAGCCGAGTACGTTTTGTTTCCCTGACGCCCATGAAGCGGGTTTTAGGGATTTTTAAGTGCTCTGAAATGTGCCTTCAACTGTTCTGGCTTGTGTCTTGTCTGTATTGAAGGAAGGTCAAGCAGCTATCGCATAGTTTTAACTGGTGTATTCTTCGTGGTTTCCAAGATCAGTCTCATTGCTACATTTTCAATTCTTTCCGATTTAAGAAGATTGCTGTTGGATAGTGGTTTAAGCCCTAATCCATAATCAATCACACTGAATACAAAAGCGTGATACAGTCGGTACAGATGGCGCTGTTCAATGCCTTTAATTGCCATTGCTTTCATGGCAGATAGACCTTTTTGCATTTAAGAACAGAGGGCTAGACAGTAAGCACCACAGTGGCAGCGACAAGAGGTGGGTTCAGGAATAAGACACCTGAGGTCACAAGATAGGAAGCGTTTTCTGGGCCGGAAGAATTGACGCCAGGAGGAAAGGGACCTGAAGCCTGACATGTAGCCCCACACAATACATGAGAGAACCCAGGACTACATGATAGAACCCAGGACTCAGGACGAGGAGAAAGTAATGCATCGCTTGCCTGTCTATTTAGTTTTCTGGGATTTCGGCTTAGTTTTCACCATATAGGCATTACCCATCGGATCGTGACCCCATTTGACCTGTGAGGATTTATGGGACATACACCCCGATTGGTAACACTCGACTCCAATACAGTTGTGCGTGAGCTGCTTGAGGGCCAAGTTCCTCATTTCTCCTGACGTCATCCGATACGTGTCAGACAGGCAGGCAGGCAGGTTCAGGCAGGTGTTTTCATGAGGAGAATGGTCATTAAAAAGCAAACATTCCAAATTACTGCATTATTTTACATTTGATTGCTTTCTTTCCAAACGAGTTAAAATCGTTTCTTTCAAGAAAAAAATGTTCATCTGGTTGCTCAATCCTTTAACATACGTTTTGAGTTCCGCATGTAGTCAATACATTTTGAAACTTAGGTTATTCAAACTGTTACGTTTTGTTGGGTTGTCTCATTTGATTTTGGTGTTCACGCATAGTGTAAAGATAATTCTTTATGATAAAACATAAGACTCACTTTTGGTACCATGTGTCTTACATGCAGAAAGACAGACTGACAGATAGATTACTATGTGTCCGTCGAGTCGACGACAACGACTTCAGTCATCTTGGGGCTAAGGGGCGAGGGATAAGACGATTTGTGGGTATGCAGGTGGCTGATCAAGCGGATGCGTGCACGGAATGTGCGGCGACAGCTTGGACCGGAGATGTCCTCTTGATTGCTGATATGGGCTTTCATTTCCTGTCACTCTTACTGTGTTGCAGGCGTCGTCCTTTCTTCACACCAACTGGCACCTTTGTGGATAGAGCAGCGCCATCTAAGTCGATCCATAGCTGTTTGTTTCCATGTATCAGGGTTGATGTTCAACGTTTTTATGGATGATTTGAGTGTCTTTGGAGCGTGTGTTCTGAGCTCCATGGGAACGCAGTCCTTGTTGTAGCTCATCATAGAAGAGTCTCATGGGTAGCCAGTCGTCTGGCATGCGAGCTGTATAACCTGCCATTGTAATTGCATCCTATGTCTCGTTTCAGTCCCCATGCACTGAAGCGAGAGAACATTTTACGAACAAACGTTGCTTGGAGAAAACTTAAACACATGAAAAGGTGTTTATATCTCTGACCTGACAGAAAAGAGTACAATGTAATTAGATTGTAACACATTTGCCATACAACATCATCGTTCACAGTGTGCAAAGCACACACGTTAAAGTATGACCGCTGCGCACAAACCTGTAAATAGTGTCTGTAAAGAAGAGGAACAAGACTGATTTATTAGCCGAAAGTGTTCCCCTGCATGAAAGTACTGTTATGTCTCGTGCTCAACTCACTGTACTAAGGTGCATCAGTGTCTCAACACCCTGTAACCACTTGTCAAGACCCTGTAACCACTCACCTTCCTACATACTACTGGGGTGCGCCAATGTGTCAACACCCTGTAACCACTCACACTCCTACGTACTACTGGGGCGTGCCAACGTGTCAACACCCTATAACCACTTGTCAACACCCTGTAACCACTCACAATCCTACATACTACTTGGGTTTGCCAATGTGTCGACACCCTGTAACCACTCACACTCCTACATACTACTGAGGTGTGCCAATGTGCCACACCCTGTAACCACTCACAGCACTAACACCCTATTGCGGTGCACCAGTGTGTCAACACCCTGTAACCACTCGCATCCACCACACTCTACTGGGTGCGCCAATGTGTCAACATCCTGTAACGACTCATACTCACTACACCCACTGGGCTGCACCAGTGTGTTAACACCTTGTAACGACTCACCCCCACACACCCTACCAGGGCGAGCCAGTGTGCCATGTGACGTAGCCTCACATCAAGGCATGTGACGCTCCATCACATTTAGTCTAGTGATATGAATCATTTCCCCCTTGCCACAACTAAAAAGGAAGAATATTCATGTGGCTTCACTAGTGTAGCGGGCGTCCCCAATAATTGTGAGGATCACTCGGTAAAATAGACAAGGGTTGGTCATTGGGTGAAAGTGACCACTGAGAGATAGTTTAATAAGGGTTGGTAAGGTGTTGGTCATGTGTTTTGAACACTGAGTATGCACTCACTAGGAGGAGGGAGGAAAGAATTAGTTTTAGCCCAGGAGATGGCCTAAAGACTCGAACCCGTCAGGACGTTGGTCAAGGGGTCCTCACCGCTGACCAGTCATTACCAGGTGAGCCATAGATAGTTGGGGAAAGGTACAGGGGAAAACCTAAAGAAAAGAGAAAGAAAGAATTCATATGTTAAATTGGGAAGCAGGTTACTTACACGAACCTTATTCGTGTTTCAGCCAAGAAAGAATTCATATGTTAAATTGGGAAGCAGGTTACTTACACGAACCTTATTCGTGTTTCAGCCAAGAAAGAATTCATATGTTAAATTGGGAAGCAGGTTACTTACACGAACCTTATTTGTGTTTCAGCCAGAAGATCATATGTTAAATTGGGAGCAGGTTACTTACACGAACCTATGCTGTTTCAGCCCTTCACCTTTACTCTCCCCGTCAGCTATCCCTCCTCTGATGCTGCGACGGCATCTGCTGAGACGGGTGTTTAACGATGGCCATGGTGTGGGGAACACACCGATAGTTCAGCCCCAGCAATTGAAGACCCCGAGTAGAGGAGTCAGATCTCATCGTTCCCCCAGTGACTGGAGAGTTCAAGGGGCAAGCACTTTTTCTGATGCGGGCAGGGCATCATGATAGCATGGGGCGAGCGCTTTTTCTGATGCAAGTATGGCATCATGAAGGTATGAATTGTTTATTCTCCTGGTCTGGATCTTGGGCCAATGTTGTGTAAAAGGCCATGACTTTACATTCTTGGAGGATGTGTGTATTCTTTCTCCGGCAGCCACTGGTGGCGTAGATTTTCCTCCAGCAGTGCTAACCGCATGTGCGATCTCCATGAGCACTTGGTTGTGCCTCCATGTTTATCTTCCCCGGGTTAGTGTTGCTTTGCATGAACTCGGGACATGTTCCACTGTTTGTTTGCCGTGACAGAGTGGACACGTGGGGTTATCTGATTTCCCCCATTTGACCAGGCTCAAATTCGAGGGCGGAGGTCATAGACAGATCTGAGGAAGAAGCTGACTATAAGAGGTGCATGTGTCAAATATCACTCCAGGTGAGACTTCTTTGTCGTGCGTTTTCCCACGTAGCCCATTGTCCTTGTTGGTTTTGGTGGACTGCTTTCTGGATTCTCTTGGTGTCTTTTTCTTTCTTCAGCTCCTCTGTTACCATGTCTCTCCTTTCTTTCCCGTTTGCTTTTGATCACCGTTTCATTTCTGTTGATCCCAGCCCTGTCTATTGGTCTATGTGTGGTGTGGCCTGTTCTTTCCTTGATTGTGGGGTTTTCTCTTGCCGCGTCTACTGCAAAAGAAAATATTAAAAATCAATTGAAAATTATTCACTTACTGGGGGACAATCAAACAGAAAGGTTTGAACAGACAGAAAAGATTAAGAGTTGGTTCAGAAAGCACTTGCTGTTTTCTTCTGTTTTACCTGCCGTGTGGACATACGGGCAAGTTTGTGCAAGGTCCGTGCAGAGAAGCTATAGTTCGTCTCACTAACTGGAAAATTAAAACGGTTGATTCAAGAAACTGGGGTAAAACCCATGAGGAAATAGCATTCACAGATTCACATTAACGAAGACCTAACAAAATTGAACTGTCAGGTACCGATGCAAATGAAACGACACCTGTCAGCTCTCTCAGTGTGGTCTTTTCAGGTCAACCTAAACTGCAAGCTTCATGATCTGCAAGTACAAAGCATTGTAAGGGGAAAAAGTCATCCCAATCGACAGACTTCCACTCGTGTCCCCAGCCCCAGCCCTCAAGGTCACAGGCAGCTGCCTGTGTTAGGATGTGTGCCACCTGGAGGAAGAGGAAGGATCAGGGAAGGAGGGACAGTGCAAAGGACAGACAGCAGGCCCGGAGGGGTTCCTTCTATCCTAGACAACTCTTACCATCACTCTACACAGCCTTGGGACACCATCATAGGAAAAGGGCAGTTGGAATCTACTTAAACACACTCCAAACAGACTAAAAGGACGCGTACAGTGAGTGTTTGCCTTAATATCACAGGCTCACAGTAGCATGATGCAGAATGCTCCATCTAGATGTATGTTCTTATTCTCTGCTTTGGAGGGGAAACAAACCATGCAAGTGGGCCTCAACATTTATGAAAATGTAAGAGTATGTAATCGTAAATGAAAAACGTGTCTCCAAACCTAAAAATGAATAAAAGTTGTCGCTATGGCGAAGCAATATCTTCTTACCACTCTGCTTTGTGTGCTGAAACACATGCTGACAGAATAAGAGAAGATCATGATACAAATGGTGTTTAAAACTAGCGGATTCAGAAAACATACTGTACCGGTTTGCTGACAACACAAACTTTATTTCTAAAAATGACAAAAAGGTTCATGAAAATCTAATTTTAAACACTGAATTATTTCCATTTTTACTCTGGGTTAAAGCAGAGTTTTGAGAACATCGTAAATGAGAGTTAGGAAGCAAGAAAAAAAAACAGTTAAATCTTTAATTCATTTTGTAAAAATGGTATTGAATCCCTCACGATTCAAACTCTAGGGAGTCTGGTTTACCAACGCCCTTTCAATTAATACGGAAATAGACTTGCCAGATTAATTTGTTGAAATAACGTTGTTGTTTTTTTTTACCAAGGCATGACTGCCAAGAACCTAAAACCTGTGGTAGGGAGAACAACTGTCTTAATATATCTAATTTTCTTTTTCATCCTTGAATACAGCTTCAAGATCCTCAGATTTAACAAATGAATACAGAATAAATGTGCTATGAATTTGTGTGGGATAATATAAGTGATAAATTTATCAGGAATATACTTTGCAGAAGATCGAAAAGAGGGATTGGGTATAACATTACAAAATGTACGTTATCGCATGAAAACTAGCTAGGATTAGGAAGATTGTTTAACTCAAACCCAAATGGACAAAATACTACGCTCTGTATGCCCTCATTAACACTATGAAACACTTATGGACCTCACAGCTATAACAAGTGTAATCTCAATTAATCTTATAAAGATCTCTTCTCAGTGTACTCTACATTTGATCGGGAAGTCAAACTAAATGAAGGACACGAGCTGTTATCTCAATCATTTGTTTTGATAAAAGACTCAGGATTGAAAGAAATCTTTATCACTGAAATGGGTACATAATAATACATTTCTTGTGAAAGATTTCAGTGATAGTAATGACAAACGTTGAAGCCACACATACTTCTTTAAAACAAAGATATGCAATTAGAGTAAACTATACTTTACGAGTTGCATTCAATCCATCAAAGAGCATAAACGAAAAATGGTTGTTGTAATGGCATGGAGCAAGTTGAAAAACGGTCAGGTAATATTAATAAAGGATCCTAAGCATAATACTAGATGAAGTGGAAATATTGAACATTAAACTTTTCTTTAATGGGAAGAAAAAAACAAACATAACAATTGACTGGAAGGCAGTTCTAACAACAATTAAGAGGAATAAAAGAAGTGGAGATGAAGTTATCGATATGTGCTGTAGAATACTATATACGTACATTATTCTGAGAAACATGGGATCTATCCATAGTGATAAATGTAACTTTTGTCAGCAGTAAATTTACTTCATAATGCATAATCTTTATAAATGTCAATGATCTTCAGCGTTTTGGACCGCAAGAGAAATAAATACACCTAAAGGTGCCAGCGGGTCCAAGAAAAGTGCTGCACTCCACTGCCAAACCAACCAGCCAGGAGCAATGCTGCACCGCCCTTGGAAGCCTGCGCTGTGTTCACACAGGGTGCAGCTTGCACAAGGCAATCCGTTAAGGCGCCAAGGGACATGAATGTACATAACTGCTCTCTGGCGAATGCAGCTGTATGACACCGGACTCAACATCACAGAACCTCGATGGAAACGCCCCCATGGGTGTGCCAACCCGTATTTCTTGACTGCAGAGCCCACTAGCGAAAGACGCCGCCACAAAGCAAACTGTTGCACGCATCCTGCAGCCCCACTCACAATTTAGCTGACAGAAGAACAGTTTAAGAAAAGGACAGTGACTACCATCAGCCATACACTGATTCATATCACATTATTTAAAAAATATATACCGTCTGATTCCATGCCTAAATCTATAAATTCACAAATCTGTTAACTACATGAATAATATATTTTGGATGATTAGACAAGAAATACATGCTGCCGTGTGTATACTTTTAATTCAAAAATGTGACTTCACATTGAATGCAACGAGAATTATCCACCTCGTCTCCTTCCCTTTGTTTATTTCAGGCTTTTTTTGCGCGACTATAAAATACCCCTAGGCCATTGTGTAATTACAATATGCATATAATAATGCATATATAATTATGCATAAAATATGTATGTATACATGTATATGTGTGTGTGTGTGTGAGCGTGTGTGTGTGTGTGTGTGTGTGTGTGTGTGTGTGTGTGTGTGTGTGTGTGTGTGTGTGTGTGTGTACAAACATTCATATATGTCCATATTCATTCTCATTCTCTGTGTGTGTGTGTGTGTGTGTGTGTGTGTGTGTGTGTGTGTGTGTGTGTGTGTGTGTGTGTGTGTGTAGATAGATAGATAGATAGATAAATAGATCAGCCGTGTGTTCCTGATGAGTCCAATCTAGCGGACGAAAAGCCCCGGAGCAGGTGATATGAATGATACTGTATTCAGGCCCCTGCATGCTGGTAGCGAAGAATTTTGTTTTGTTTTGTTTTTTTTCATTTCCCTATTTTTCGTTTCCCGTTTTTTCTACACACGCATCCGCCATCCCACCCTCTTTTTTCATTTTACTTTTTAATGTTTAGAAAGAGAGGGTGTTAGTTACCGCCAATGACATTGACAAACAAAGCACATGACAAGACACGATGCATTTCAACCTCTTGGGTATTCTTCAGGCGAAAAAATAAATCACATTTAACATTTAAGACAGTACAAACAAAGAACGAAAATGACTCATCTGTTGTTGTCCATGTGGTGGGGAGAATAGCCACTAGGCGGAAATGACAAGGGGGATTATGGGAGAGGAAAAGGGGGGGGGGGGTTTCGTGGGGGGGGGGGGGGTTGTGTGATACGATAGGGTTGTGTGTCTAGTTTAGTGGGGTGGTGTGATATCTTTGTAACGGTTGTGGTAATGGTGGATTGATAATAATGGTAAGGGGGGGGGGAGGCAAACTGGAAAAAAAAAATTATATATAGAAGGGGTAAATAAGTACATGAACAGAAGAAACTGTTAAAAAAAAAAAAGTTTAGGTGAATAAAATAAATGATTTCGCTGGGTGATGAAAGAGGTGGTGGTAGTTATGCGTGGGTAGTTGTGAAAGGTGTGTGGGTAATGTTAATGAGGGAGGGAAGGGGATGGAAGATAAATGGGTGATAAGGTATGATTGGGAGGGGGGGGGAGGGGGGGTTGAGAAAAAAAAAGGAGGAGGGTAATGTGTGTGTGGGGGGGGGAGGGAAGGGGGGCAAGAGAAGGAGAGCTCATATCTCTTCATCCACTATGGGGTGGGGGGTGGGGATGGGGGTGGGAGGTTGGGAGGTTCATATTAATAGTGTTGTTTAAAAAAGTAAACAATGCTGTGGGATGATGTTCATTGTAACAGGTGAAATAATGTGTTGGCATCAATATGCTGCTGTTTGTTGAGAGAAGATGGCAGTGATCAATGAAAAACAGGGTATCATGTGTTGCACACACACACACACACACACACACACACACACACACACACACACACACACACACACACACACACACACACAACACACACACAAAGGGGGGGGGGGGACCACATGTAAACAATGTTCTAGGTGAGTTAAGATCGTGTGATCATAATGAGACTAACTGTGGAAAGTTTTCACACACATATTCATACACACACACACACACACACACACACACACACACACACACACACACACACACACACACACACACAAAAGAGAGGTAAAAATTATTATCATTAATCAGTCACTGATGGGTGATGATCATATGAGATCAACGGTAGTGTAGGAAGAGATTCTTCTCCGTTCCCTTAGGCAGGAATGGTGGAGGTACTGGCAAGGGCTTCTGTATGGTGAAGGCCCTCCAGTGGTCAATAAGGTTTTGCATTCATCAGTGTGTTGGCAGGCCAGGATTCTTCTTTTGGTGTTGTTGGGACTGTTCCACCGTCATTGGGGCTGCATGGATAAATTGCAGACCCGCCAGGGTGGAGTATTGCAGAGATGTTATGTCATAGTCTGGAGTGCCCGGTTCTCAGTATCACAATGGTGGTCGTCTTCTTCGTTTACTTAGGTCGGAATCCTGGAGGTACTGACGGAGGCTGCTGTATGGTGAAGACCCTCCAGTGGTCAGTATGGTTTTGCACTCATTGGTGAGTTGGCAGGCCAGGTTTCCACTTTGGGCCAAGCTGGGAATGCTCCGCTGTCTCTGGGGCTGCACTGCATTGATGGTTTGAAAGACTCACAGGTGTGGAGTATAGTGGACCTGTGATGTTGAGGTCAGGGGAGCCTTATCCTCAGTCCAACAATGTTCACTTGGTCTGATTTGGGCGTCCGGTAGTATGCATCTCTCTTGTTGAAGTCTGGGTGCTGCTCAAGTCATCTTCCTATTTGTCTCCTTGGAAATATTTTAGATTTATTCCAAGGAGACTACCTTTTACAGTTGGGGCTGCTGTCCTTCCTTTGTCAGTTGGTCAGCTTCTTCATTTCCATATAGTGCAGTGTGTAGGTATTCACTGGATGGGAGTATTTTCAGTGACTGATAATGGTAATAATTTTAAATCCGTAGTACCAAGGTGGTGACCATTGTTATACAAGTGGAAAAATGCAGTGGTGATGGTGCAATGGTGCAAGGTGGGGGGGCATAGGAAAATACCAATGACCTGTGGGTGATGCTCACTGGCATGGGTGAGATCAATGGTACTGTAGGATGATAGTCACTGAGGTAAGTGGAATAATAAGGTGGCATTGGTATAATATTGCAGGTTGAGAAAGTGGGTGGAGGGGGGTTGGGGTAGATGACTGGTGGGTGATGGTCATGTTTCATTGGAGATACTGTAGGATGATGAT